>OZ038498.1:4425000-4467500 GCA_964036315.1 Acanthosepion esculentum | reverse complement strand
ACCTAACGATGCAGGGGGGAGGGAATTAAACTCAAGAAAGTGAGGACAGAAATAAAAGAGGCCAATGAACGTACACCCCCCTTGCTGAGTTGATTTGATAGAAGAAACTAAGGATAAAACAAACCTAAACTACCCTATTTTGGGTGGGGTTGTCTATGTTCAATACAGAGTCCACAATAACCTGATGCTAACCGGCATCAAAATGCCACTCCAAGGGAGCTCCTTTCACCTGATACAGACGCAGAAAACTCACTCACCTGTTGCCAACTTCTGATGGAGGAAGTCGTCGACTTTCCGTCCTAATGTTGATTTTAAGCTGATGCTTAAAGTACAAGATCAGTTGGGAAGAGATCGACTTCTCGACTCCATAGAATTCCTCATGTTGCGTCATCCATATCACGACTCTCTTAACGCCTAGGAAGCAAGATCGACACACAACAGTGAACGCAGTTTGGAAATTTTCCCAAGCCCGTTGAACAAAGTATTTAGCCGACCCAGAGGACCTTTCGTATCACCAGCCAGGTGAGTAAGACTTCATCATTAGTGAATCTTTTCAACCTGGGCAGCCAAGGCCATAGGAGCGCCCTGCCTGCTTCGTATAACCGAGCTAGTCTATCAGACCATCTTGAACGGAACCCTTAATTAACACGTGATATAATGCCTTATGAGACAACTCTTGAGAGCAATCCGACATTCATTATACAAGGAGCACACGCCTCGGGGTAAACGGGTAGGGTGGAGGGCCTCCTTCTTGCTCGAGTGTACACCTCTAGGTCGGATGGGAAGTTCTTACAGGCAAATTCCTTCCCGAATTCGCCCTCACCATCTGCTTACGAACACGAGGAAAGCGATGCGAAGGAAAGCGAAGCGAATCATATATTGACGAATCTCAACACTAGGAATATCCAGACCGCCTTCAGAAGGGTGGAAGTTACAGATCTCCCGACGTACCTTGGGAGCCTTGCCTTACCACAAGAAGGAGAACAAAATCCTATTTTACCCATTAGTGTGGTAGACAAGAGTGGAAGACTCATAAGTCGGTAAAGGAGAGTCATGTAGATGTGCGAGACATATACTTGAGCCCTCCGCTTTAAGGAAAGATTCCTCCGAAACGACAGATGAACTGCGACCTCGGCTTTCTCCCGCACCTCCGACCAATTCATTTCCAACAGGAGATCGGGACCTAGTTTCTTGACCAGCCCATCCGTCCAGGGGAATGACCCGGGAAGAGAAATTCTACGTACCTAACCGCAAGCCAACCGACTTATTGCGGTTGATCTGGGGCTCCTGTCACCGTCTCATACCCTCTGATCTCTTTGCCGACTTCATCAATCTCGGCCCTGCTCAGCACAAGAACCAGAACCGCGTCGGCAGAGGCAGAGAGTATCTGGCCGACGTACCAGAAAGGTGAGTTCATCAGAACAATTACCACGAAAATGTTTATAGAAAAATCACACGGTAACTACATTACGATGATGGGAAAGTGATTGAAACCGAGATGCCAGGTCAGGACCAACGACATTGCAGATCCTTCTTTGGATTTTATAAAGGTTCTCTAAATATAAAACAGGAGCCCCAAACCATGTCAGTAATATACAGAGAATGGTCGAATACATGTGTAAGAATGATTCGGGCGAGAAAAATAAATGCTCTTAACATCATTCATTTTTTGTCTAAAAATATTACTTTGATCTCAACACTGCATTCACTTTAAAAATGATCAAAAATCAATACACATGAAAATTATTTTTGTTTATTATCCTTTCAAATGTCAGTGTATAACACGCATTCTTCTTTAACTGTTGCTCACCCAATACAAAGATGAAGAGCCACTGAATGGGTGTTTTTTTTTTTACTAATGGTCACCATATACAAGGCTCAAGAGTCACTCGAGGTAGAGTGTTACTGAAAGAGTTTGTTGAGTGATCGGTAAGAAGGAGAGGTAAAAGGCACAGTTTATGAGGATATGAAGGAAAGACAACGATTAACCCTAGACTTGAACAGGTGAAGATTATAGTGGTCAAGGAAATATCTTCTTGGGAGTTGATTTCACAATATAGCAATTCGAGGGAAGGATTTGTTCGAGTGAAATACGAAAGCCGTGGAGGTTGTTCGCTATACTGAACTTGGCATGGGAATCCTAGTTGTGGAGGTTATAATTGGGGGGGACTAAGGAATGTAGCTCGTGTTGTAAAGGCGTACAGGGTAGAGAACAAGGTTTGTATGAGGATAATGTAGGATAGATAGCGAGTAATCCCCATAGCCTTATTGCTTCCTTTATTTTCATTTTCTTTCTTTCTTTCTTTCTTTCTTATTAATATCATTATTTAAGCGTTTTTTTATGCCAGAAAAAAAACAAACTACGATATACCTTTTTCTTCCTCGCAACCAAAATGAATCGTACATTATTTACATTATTCAGACTATTATACTAATCTTTGTCGCCATATTTATCACAACGTTTCGGCCGTTGTACGCTCCGGCCTTCTTCAGGTGGTTGGAATGTCGAACTGAACACTTTATTTCGATCGCTGGGGTAGACCGTTCTAGTTCCACGAGCCATGTTTGATGGATGTCAGTTATCAGTTATCTCCTGCTAATTTTCCCTCTGAAAGTTCTCCACTGCCTTAACCGGGTATTGAACTCACACTCTTTGTGTCCTGTCACTGGATCTAACTAACGCCTTTATCCACTGTGTCATGTGTCAGTTCGACATTTCAACCACCTGAAGAAGGCGACAAAGATGAGGACAATAGTCCGAATAATGTAAATAATGTACATAATACCTCATCTCAGAAATATAGACAGATACCAAAATGAATCGGTCCATTATTTACCTGTTGCAATGGCAGTGCATAACGCACGTGTTAAGTAACAGAGGAACCAAGAGAATTATAATTATTGTTTTTGATTTTCAATATCTCTCTTTTCTTTTTAATTAATTAATTTTTACTTAATGATTTCATTTGTTCATTTTGTTAATGATAACGTAAATAGTCTTTTCAATATTTGCTTAATTATTTTTCAACTTGATATTCAAATCTTCAGCAATAATCACCAGACATCCAGTGTGAACGGGCATTTTTTTTTACTAAATGTTCTCGCAATGCAAGGCTCAAGAACCACCCATGGTAGAGGGTTTTTGTTAAGGTTATTAAGAGGAGAAAGTAAGTGCACTTTTTGAGGATACATGATATAGACAACGGTTGACCTAAAACTTGAACAGGTTGAGGTTGTGGAAATCAGGGAAGCATCGTCACCGGACTTTGTTCCACAAAATAGCGGTTCTTTGGAAAAAGCGGCCCGAATCGAACTCCCTTCTTACTAATATAATACGAAGAGAGTTAGGATGAAACGCTCTACTGGCATGGCGGGTTCTAGCCGTGAAGGCCGGAACTGGTGCAGCTAAGGAATGTGGCTAGTCTGAACATTTACCCGAGAAATAGGGATAGAGTAGCGAGAGACCTGCGAAGTTTTGTCGGTCGTCTTCGAAGGGTTGCAAATAATTGAGGAGGATTAATAACTTCTTTTAGTTTGCGATGACTACATCCGATATCTTGCTGTTAAGATTGAAGTTCTCCTTTTTCTTCAGAACTGCAACGTCGTGGGACAAATTCTCACGTGAATACTTTCCTGAATACTATCATTTTACCGTTGGGCTAATCGCTATCTATCCCCCCCTCATCGCAACGCGCTTCGCCCCCCCCACCCCGCTTATGTTCATATCATACATCTTATCCAATAACGCTCTACTTTGTATCATTTGAACTTTCGTATTGAAAAATTTCTTCATTAATTTAAACTTCAATCTTAACACCAAGATATCGGATGTAGTCATCACAAGCTAAATGAGGTTATTTCCGTTATATAGATCTTTTCTTCTTCTATATGCCGCGTCCCTTAAGGACATGGACAAGCTTGTGGTCCTTAGTAGTCTCTCTCCCTCTGCTAAGGCTCCCACCCGGCATTCAGCCATCCATTCACGCAAACTTATCAGGTAGGTGGCTCGATACTTTCCTTTATTTGTCATACTCATAATATGCCCCGTGAGGATTAAGTTTTCCAAGCCCTCATTATGTGTCCATGGAATTTTAGTTGTCCTTTCCCGATTTTGATTATAAGAGTTCTTTTTGGTGCCATTTCCTTTGAGACTAGCTCGTTCTTTACTCGCTCCATCCATGGAATTCTCAGTATCCTTCTGTAGAACCACATTTCATTGTTTCATGCGTGGGGAGATTGCATTTAGTACTAATATCCTTATTTTTGTTTTTATTAACTGATAATAACAACAAAGATGAAGATAACAACCGGATGTAAATAATGTAAATAATGATAAATCTTCATCTCAGAATTTCTTTATTATCATTTCATTTCAAGAAAGGCGATAAAGCCACTAAGACGCAAGGGAGCTACTGAGTGTGAAAGAATATAAGAAAAAACATTGTTAAGAAGAGAGAACAATAAAAGAACACGAATTAAGAAGACAGACGATAACGATTGACATTGCGTTTAAATTTTTGAAGACCAAATTTGACTAAAAAGTAAGAATCCAGAAGAGAGTTCCACAAGCGAGAAGTGCGAGAGAAGAAACTGTTAGCATAGAACTTACGGATATATGTAGCAATTTCCACTTTGTAATTATGAGACCTAGCTGCCAATCTAGTACTGCGCTTAAATTCATAAAGTCTAGGTACCAAAGAGGAAAGTTCATCAGAATAATTACCATGAAAATATTTATAGAAATGGCACAGGGAAGCTACATTACAGATAGAAAAAAAAGATGAGTCAGATGCTGGATGTCTTCACAGTGAAACTGAGACTGAAACACTGAATAATTTAAATTTCTCCTCTTTCTGAGAACTGAAAAAATGTGGAATATAAACATGATAGTTGCGCCTGTCATTAGTGGAGCACTCGGAACATTCTCAAAGCACCTTGTTGAATTACTCATATTTCTTCCATTTGTAACGAAGAAGTACCACTCAAACAGCTTTCTCAAGAGAACTGCTACTTTGTCGGACAAACTCCCGCGTGGATACTTTCTTGAATACTACAATGTTAACCTCTTCAATTTAAGGGTCAATCGCTATATATCATCCATATCCTCATAGTGGTCACTTCGATTTACTCTTATATTCATATTCTACACCAGCATACGGCCACATCGCGTTGAAATGCCGGTACGACCACTGAAGTTAAGTAACGTCGAATCTGGTCAGTATCTAGATGGGTGACAGTTTGGGAATACCAGCCGGGATGTGCAGGTGGTATAATGGTTTGGAATTGTTAAACGGATAGCTGAGTTCTAATTCCCGTTGGGTTCGTTATGTTGACTTGCGCTCAAATAACCTTGGGAAAGGTATGAATTCATTCTTCTCCCCCAGCTATGGGTTAATTAATAAGACTTGTATCACTAAACCATTATCATCTCACCGTCCCCAAACCTAAAAAAAGTTCTTAGAATTAAAAAATATATTTTCTGGCTTTAAATAACCTGCAAAGGGTTGATAATACGTAGAAAACGAATTACCCAGTCAATCAATAATATTCCAAACCTATGCTTTTAATCTTTTTTATTAGATAGATTTCACACATTATGAAATGGGCAAAATCCGACAATTATTTAAAGACATTTTTATGTTTAATATTCTTTTTATAGATACAAGTATTTAAGTAAATGCTCTGTTTATAATAAACAGTATTAAATAACATTTACCGGCCTGAATGTCCGAGAAATTCGGAGGACGAATATTTTCTATGAAAATTTCTCGGACATTCAGGCCGGTAAATGTTTTTTAATACTGTTTATTATAAACAGAGCATTTACTTAAATACTTGTATCTATAAAAAGAATGTTAAACATAAAAATATTAGACAGATTGAAAATCCGAGTAGAAAATGAAATAATTCCTGAAGACAGCATTAAATTAAAACCAACATTGGCGATCAGTAATTGCAGACATAGGGATTTTCTACGCGTAGCATAGATGTGGCACAAGGCCGAAAGTATGGTGCACCCAGTAAGGATATAATTTACTATTCAGTCGTAAATGATCTAACGGGAGACATTTAATAACGATAACACCATGCCGAAGTGCCCCAGTAATTTACGACATAGAGACACGTGTTTGTTATAATTTATTGCAGAAACAGATAGGATCGCTTATTGTCATATCGGCTTTTTCAGATAATCAACAGATTCCGATCCACTAGATTAGCATCGATAGGTGGGATTAATGTCGGCTTAGGAAGCCAGTAAATATTACCTGAAAGGGAACAGGCAATCATTTAACAACAGAGAAAAATTCCTGAAATCATAACATAAATTTGTAAAGATTATGAAGAAAAAATAACAAAGGCATTCTTGAGGTATAACAGTTATTGTAATAAATACGAACATAACAAAATGTAACTCACAGGAGAAGACAAGGAAGTTTATATAAGACGTTATATATATATATATATATATATATATATATATATATATATATATATATATATATATATGTATGTGTGTGTGTGTGTGTGTGTGTGTGTGTGTGTGTGAGAGAGGGGGAGAGAGAGAGAGTATAAACACTATTATCGTTTTTGCGTCCATTGTTCCTAAATGTTCTTTTCTTTTTTTATTCGACGAACTATTCGGACTAGTATCTTCATCTTTATTGTTTTTATCACAACCTTTCCGCTGTTCTTGAATATTGCTCAGGTGCTTGATACTTTTAGTCATCCCTGAGGTTTGCCTGGTATTTTTTACCCTCACAAGACAAGTCAAAGTTCACGGGTGTCAAAAACACAGAAGCCGAAACATTATGATAAAAAGCATCGCAGAGGAGTAAAACTCGTCAAAGATAGTGTTTCATGTCAGAATAGTTTTATTTGTTGTTTTGATTTGCCGCTGCGACTATTTTTTTATTTCAGTTCAACAACCAAATCGGCGTCTACATTCTTGTTTTTTTTTTATGAGAATAAAATCTGTTCGTTTCTTTTCCTTTCTTTTCCCCATTATTTTTTATCCCCCCTTACAACACTTTTTGTTTCATTCACTCATTCATTTTCATTCTTTCTTGTCCATTTAATCCAGGCAATTATTCATTCTTTTTGTTGATGTCAGTTTTCATATTCTTTTCAAATTTTGTTTTATTTCAATTCCTAAAGAAGAATTTTCAAAATAATAATAATAATAATGATGATAATAATAATAATAATAATGTTTAAAAATTAGTGATGAGCGAGGAAAATCTCTGACCAGTATCCGGTCATTAATATTTTTTTTAAAATCCTCGCAATAATCCTTAATTAATTAACCATAAAGAAATAAATTAAGTACAATGCAAAACACAGCCGCCATCATTGATTGTAGTTAATTTTTATTAAATAATAATAATAATAATAATAATTCGAATATGGCTACGCACGTGCAAACATGGCCGCAATATCTGGCTGTCTCATTGTGACTTGCCTGAGGCGGCGGCATTGGCCGTATGTGACAATAATGAAGGGAATGTATTAGACCAAGTGAATCCGGAGGCAGCCATCAAATGGCTAGTGTTCGACAGTGATGACGTGAGATACGGGTAGGAGATAACTGGTGGGTAAAAGAACTGGGGACTAGCACAGAACGGGAGCCGGTAAGCGGCGCTGAAGTTGGGTAGTTCGGCCTTTTCCGTTTTGATTTCGTATTTGCTGTTCGACAGTTTCCGCCTCTTTGGGGAAGGCTCATCGGTTATTGTCGTTATTGGTGTCGTTGTTGCTGCTGTTATTGTTATCGTCGTCGTTGAAGCTGAAGATGATGATGATGAGGATAAAGATGATGATGATGATGATGAGGATGTTGATGTTCTGATAATGTCGGAGGATGTTTTCATTGTTTCGCTGTTGTTGTCTGCTTTCTGTGAGGTATCCCCATTCGCGTGCATACGACTGGAGACTTTGTCTCTCTCAGTGGCACCATCTGAGAAAAGATAAGAAAGAAGGCATTATAATCAAATATTCAAACATATTAAGTAATTTCAATGTCAAATTTTGTATGGGATATCCAGTTAGGATATACTTTTTAAATTCAATACATCACTTAAAATATGCCCACAAATCTCGATAAAATCGTTTTTAGTATCTGTCTATATTTATGGGATGAGGTATTATGTACACTATTTACATTATTCGGACTATTGATCTTTGTTACCATATTTATCATAACGTTTTGGCAGATGTACGTTCCGGCCTTCTTCAGTTGGTTGGAATATCTAATGTTAGTTATCTCCTGTTAATTCTCCTTTCCAAGTTCTCCACTGCCTTAACCACGTATTGAACTCACAAATCTTTTGGTTCTGTCATTGGATCTAACCAACGCCTTTATCCACTGTGCCATGTGTCCTTAAGTGTATGAATTTCTGGGACTTATAAACTTAATCTCTTCAGCAACCATTTTTTTTACCAGTGCTCGTATTGCAATTTCTGCTGTTATCCTATATTTTTTTTACTAGAGCTCATATTGCAATTTTTCGTTATTATTGATTTTCTCTGGCACTCCTTATTACTGGTTTCCATATTGTATTCATTTCTATGCTTGGTCGGCTCAGGATCTTTTTGTCTGTCAGTTGAAAATTGTCCTTTGAAAGAAATGTCCCCTCAGGAAAACAAATGGCCTAGTGGATTAAAAGGTTGGTTCGTGAACTTGGTGATATAGTGGCTGTGAGTTCAATCCCAGAGTCGGACAGTGTGTACTTCGACTTAGAGTTAACGGGTGAGCAAAAACGGAGCAGTACTATAAATAATTATACTCCGATATTCCCGGAGCAGTCTACACAGATAGATTAAAGAAAGGGTTCAGTTCAGTATTCCCTTTAGATATACAGATGAGGAAGACAATAGTTAGAATATAAATAGTGTAAATAACGACTTCTTTTTGGTGCTGAGTCGCTTTAAGACGTGGTCAGTCATTGCTCTCCACAACTTCGTATTCTTTGTAGCTCTTACAGATGTTTGTCTCACCAACTGTTAGGTCAATAGAGTGTATTCGGTCATTAGGTTTTCGAAAAGAGCGCTGACAAATTTTGCAGCTACCTAATACATATTGCATCTACCTGATACATTTTGCATCTACCTAATACATTTTTCAGCTACCTGATACATTTTGCAGCTACCTGATACATTTTGCATCTACCTAATACATTTTGCATCTACCTAATACATTTTGAATCTACCTGATACATTTTGCAGCTACCTAATACATTTTGCAGCTACCTGTTACATTTTGCATCTACCTGATACATTTTGCATCTACCTAATACATTTTGCAGGTACCTAATACATTTTGCATCTACCTGATACATTTTGCAGCTACCTGATACATTTTGCCGCTACCTAATACATTTTGCAGGTACCTGATACATTTTGCAGCTACCTAATACATTTTGCATATACCTAATACATTTTGCATCTAGCTGTTACATTTTGCAGCTACCTAATGCATTTTGCCGCTACCTAATACATTTTGCAGGTACCTAATACATTTTGCATCTACCTGATACATTTTGCAGCTACCTGATACATTTTGCAGCTCCCTGATACATTTTGCAGCTACCTAATGCATCTTGAGACATCCTGTATAATAGAATGCGCAATTGGAAATCGAAAATATCTATAGTAAATAAAGAATAACATTCCGACAAAATTTAAAGTCTATTCTTCGGATCTCATCTGATCAGGAGACGTTCGATTGCAGCATCTAAAAAGCGGACATCATTCAAATGTAGTCATGTGTTTTTTTTTGTGTGCACACATCATAATATAATATCTTTTGTATTATTTATGCATTTACAGCGCTGTTTCACGCTTAGAGATTTTTTTTTCGTAATGGCGTTTTTTTGAGAGCGTTCCCAAAATGTATTGTTTTCATGTTTTTAAAAGGAATACGTACATCACAGTGATGACACTTCAGACATATGAATCCTTTTATTTATTAGATCATGAATTCGAAGTTTCTCATCCATGCATAGGTTGAATTTTTTCTCTTCTTTATATTTCTCTTCTTTTTATTGTACAACTGCGTCCTTCTGTTTGATTTTTATTTCCAGTATATATTTTGACAACATAGTGTTTATTCTTATATCTTTCGTATTTAACTGATAGCAAATGATCTGCCTAGCTCTGCTTGAAGTACCGTATTATCCGGCTTACAAGACGCAGTTTTTTCCCCTAAAAATATCCTTAAAATACGTGTACGTCTTCCTAGACGAATGTAAGGCAACGCCCAGGCTCAAGTAAGCTTGGGCGGTCACCTAATTGACTTAACTGATACGGACGTGGAATTGTATGTTGAGTCATTGCACCATAATGTTAGCTATCTATCTAATTCGGCCTTTTATATAATGTAACCTCAGTGCTTAGCATTTACAAGTATTTCAAAGACTATAAACCTTCCTGGAGCCGAGCCACAAACTTAAACATTCTCTGTTTACTAGCTGCGGTGGGAGCCTTTCTGCTCTTGACTAGTATGTCATTGCCATACAAACAAAATCGGATGAGTGATTAATGTAAACAATACGTGGCGCCAGTATGCGAGGCGATGCATATAAACAGAAAATATATTAAATAATTGCCGGATTTAATCCATTTCATTATATGCTGTCATTGTTTACGTTAAGATACGTTTCATGAGCAGATATGACCGATCGAGAAAAATCGTCGAGGATTGTGTGTTTATAAACAGTAATTTAGATTTTGCTAACCAGGCGTTTCTCTGTAGCTGAATGGTAAAGCACGTCAGATCAAATGACGGTTTCCGTATAGGAATACAGGTTCGATTCCTGTCGGTGAACGTATATTTTCTACAAAATTTCTCGAACATTCAGGGCAGTAAATGTAATTAATAGTGTTTAATTAAAAACAGAGCATTTACTTAAATAAATTATATCTATAAAAATAACGTATAAACAGAAAATATATTAAATAATTGTCCATTTCATTATATTATAAAGCAATGGATGTGGGTGGGGGCAAGGTCAGTGAGAGGACTTCCCTACTCCAGGCTCTTCTTGCTACCAAAACTAAAACATTGGTGGAAGGAACTCCTTTTTTTTTTTACCCACAGATCTCACTTTCTTGCTTGTTTCTGATTAGTTAATTCAAAGACCAATGAAAAACTTCACCATATCATATCCTTTACTCTTTCTTTCTTGTGGGACCTGTGGCCGTCCGCTGACCCTGTCAAATATGTATTTCCAATCACATTTGTGGTTGGTAGACGATTTTCTTATCCTTAATCTTTAATTACCCTATTTTATTCTACAGCCACAATGTTACAATAATTCTTTTATGAAATGGACAAAGATAGATACGGAACCGTCATATAGCCTGACGTAAAATCGACCTTGCTAACCGAAACACTCCTCTGTGGCTCAATCGGTAAAACACGGTTCCGTATTAAATGCAGGTTCCATTTCTGTCGGAGGACGCATATCTTCTATGAAAATTTATCGGGCATTCAGGCCGGTAAATGTTAATACTGTTTATTATAAAACAGAGCATTTACTTAAATATTTGTATCTATAAAAAGAATGTATAAACATAAAAAAAATGTCTTAAAATAATTCTTTTGTTTCAATTTATAAAGAACAATTATAAGAAATAAATATACTTATTATACAATAATCGGCTTGTTGCAAACTAAATCTAAATTAATAAATAGTTATTGTAAATGAAGTGTCTACCGTTCAGAGCGAAAAGAGAAGGATTAATCAAATGCGAAACTGGTTCATTGAATTTTTTAATACAAGGCGTGTGAGACTCTCATTGTAGATTTTTAATGTTAAAATGGTTATGAGGTGTGTGATATCAATGAAAGAGCAAGTGGCAGAAAGTGAAGATTATGAGAATAAGGAGGATAGATAATGATTGACCCTTGACTTGAAGAGGTTAAGATTGTAGTGTAGAGGATTACTGTTAAAATGGTTATGATGTGTGTGATAGGAATGAAAGAGGAGGTGGTAAGAAGTGAAGATTATGAGGGTAAGGATGATAGATAACGATTGACCCTTGACTTGAAGAGGTTAAGACTACAATATTCACGCCAGAGCCTATTTTCCAAAGTAGCAGTTCTTTGGGAAAAAAATTGCAATTTCGTCTTATTATTGCGAACACGGGAGAAACGAGGTTGATTCGATTCCGTGAAAATAGCATGGCGTATCCTAGTTGTGAAGATCTGAACTGGTGGAACTAAAGAATGATTCAAGAAAAACAAAACATGTAAGAAAAGTTCCGTTGGTTTTGATTATATTTGTCTGAAAGGCTGCCTTGTTTTTATGGCCATAACTCTTGAGCATAGCATCTTTTATGAAAATATGGAAAACTATATTTTTCGTTATTTTGAAACATTAAACGAATTTTCCTTGATTCAACCTGATCAAATTGTTTGAAAAGAAGTGGCTTTAATACAAGAACGACAGCGATCACAAACCTTCAGAGCATCTTAAATCGGTAATCTTTTATTTATTAATAAATGAAAGAGCAAAATCAATTGTCAAGAAAAAATTCAATTGTCTCTCAAAATTATAATTTTATTTTTGCCTGTTTATTTTTAAAAGAAAATCTCTTCACGCTTCTATTTTTTAATCTATCGATTTTTCTCTTACTGTCGTCGTTTCATAATAAATACTTCTTTCTTTTTTTTCCCTTTCTTTCTCGATTTGTTCATTGTCGTCTGCTTTCTCTATAATTTGCAGTTACTCGAATTTCTTGATGCTAACTCCTTTCTCTTCGCCATTCTATATCAGTATAGGTTTGGCTTCACGGCCATTTCTATGCCTAACGGGCGCTGAACAGGCCGAGAGAGACATTTCGCATTTTCAAACGACACCATTTTTGAACGTCGCCATAATGTCGCCGGTAATACAATCGATTTTATGGAAGTTAAATAAACAATGAAGATCTAAATGAAAAATGAAGGAATAAAAAATCAGGATATTAAGGAAGTTGAAGGAGCAGAATTAAGTATTTGTGGCAGTGATACAGAGTGAGACATTTACAGAAGGCATCATTGGGCGGTATATCAACATTTAAATGATGCCAGCCTAAGGAAATATCCGATTTTAGTTCGATATTTTCATCTTCTACATTAATCACTGTCGCCCATCTATCTGTCTATCTATTTATCTATGTCTATTCAGATCTATCTATTTATATCTATTCAGATTTATCTATGTCTATTCAGATCTATCTATCTATCTAGATTTATCTA
This sequence comes from Acanthosepion esculentum, assembly GCA_964036315.1. Lineage (NCBI taxonomy): Eukaryota > Metazoa > Mollusca > Cephalopoda > Sepiida > Sepiidae > Acanthosepion > Acanthosepion esculentum. The sequence continues at coordinate 4,454,263 of OZ038498.1, read as the reverse complement.
TCTATCTATATCTATTCAGATTTATCTATGTCTATTCAGATCTATCTATCTATCTATCTATCTATGTCTATTCAGATTTATCTATCTATCTATCTATCTATCTATCTATGTCTATTCAGATCTATCTATCTATCTATCTATATTCAGATCTATCTATCTATCTATCTATCTATCTATCTATCTATATTCAGATCTATCTATCTATCTATCTATCTCTATTCAGATCTATCTATCTCTATTCAGATCTATCTATCTATCTATCTCTATTCAGATCTATCTATCTCTATTCAGATCTATCTATCTATCTATCTCTATTCAGATCTATCTATCTCTATTCAGATCTATCTATCTATCTATCTATCTATCTATCTATCTATCTATCTCTATTCAGATCTATCTATGTCTATTCAGATCTATCTATCTATCTATCTATATTCAGATCTATCTATCTATCTATCTCTATTCAGATCTATCTATCTATCTATCTATCTATCTATCTATCTATCTCTATTCAGATCTATCTATCTATCTATCTATCTATCTCTATTCAGATCTATCTATCTATCTCTATTCAGATCTATCTATCTATCTATCTATCTATCTATCTAAATTCACTCACAATAGAACCTGAACCACTCATTTTTTTTCACAACACCGAACCTTCCCCCCACTCATTGCAGAGCATTTATTTTCCCTACACTTGCTGCCTAATCCTTAAGAAAAGCATCCTTTTCGCCGGGTGTACATAACGACTACTTTTTTTTCCTACTTTCCCCATCATTTACCCCAAACACCACCACCGTCACCATCATTATCATCGCTCTTGAACCCAACCGTAGTTACCGCCCTTTCCTTTCCGCCTCCTTCTTTCTTTGGCTCGCTGTCTTCTTGCTGCCCATATAGAGCAAAGAGCAGCGCGTCCAATGATTGTCTACTCGCCAGACGAGGACGTCGACGACGCCCGATCACCGATGTATTTCATTAGTAAATTATCGGGGAAACATACGGCCGCCTCTATTCTGACATGGGCGGAAATGAACGATCTGATATCGCTAGCACTGGGGCAGGTGTTTTTCGCGGTTTTGTACGGCAGGAATATAAATGATAAAAAGAGAAAAGAGGATAGAAATCAGGAGGGGGGAGGAAAAAAAAAAAAAAAAAAAAGAAAGTGAGAGGAGAAAAGAGGCGAAGGAAGAGGAGCTGGAGAGAATAGAGGAACATGGGTGAGAAGCAGATGGCTGGAGAAATAAGGGTGCAGATAAATAGAAAGAAAAGAAGGAAAATAATCGAGGACGTGGTTGTAAAGAAGAGAAAAAAGATAGATAGAGAGATAGATAGATAGATAGAGAGAGAGAGAGAGAGAGAGAGAGAGAGAGAGAGAGAGAGAGAGAGAGAGAGAGAGAAAGAAAAGGAGAAAAATAGTCGAGGAAGTGGTTGTAAAGAAGAGAAAAAAGATAGATAGATAGAAAGAAAGAAGAAAGAAAGAGTCGAGGACATGGTTGTAAAGAAGAGAAAAAAGATAGATAGATAGATAGATAGATAGAGAGAGAGAGAGAGAGAGAGAGAGAGAGAGAGAGAGAGAGAGAGAGAGAGACAGAAAGAAGGGGAGATAGAAAGAAAGAAAAGGAGGAAAATAGTCGAGGAAGTGGTTGTAAAGAAGAGAAAAATGATAGATAGATAGAGAGAGAGAACGAAATAGAGGGAAAGAAAGAGAGAGTGGAAGAAACACTCGAAAGGAGGGGAGAAAGAAAGGAGAACGAAGAAAAAGAGGGAGAAATGAATGTAGAAAAGGAACGGGGAACTAGGAGAAACGGGAGAAAACGAGAAGTTGAAAAAGCTGTTGAAAGGAATCCATTGGAAGTGAAAGAAAGAATGAACAATATGAGCGAACGAATAAAAGATACACAAAGGTAAAGATAAAAAAAAAGAGAAAGATAGATAAGATGAACGTTGTAGCAGTGTCAAGGGAAATAAGAAAAGAATGGAAAATGAGGAAAATATTTAAATAAGACAAGTCGGAACGGCAGAAAGGAAGGCGGGAAACATGTTAGAAAGTAAGTTAATGAATGAAAATATAGAGATAGATAGTACGACAAAATTTGTTATCTTAACGCAAGAATCATTGCAATATTTTCCAGACGTCAGTAAACGAACAGAGAAGATGAATTTGCCGAGAAGGATATATATATATATATATATATATATATATATATATATATATATATATATATTTGCCGAGAAGGATATATATATATATATATATATATATATATATATATTTGCCGAGAAGGATATATATATATATATATATATATATATATATATATATATATATATATATACATGTTTCATTGAATAATTTAGACAAGTTTTGTCTACTTATTTTCAGTTGGATACCTTCATATTCACGGACAAGCTTTTTAGTGGCATTATTGAAGTAAGACAGAAAATTACTGTGTTGATACATATTATTTTATTCCGAATACTTTCGACATTAGCACAATGTCATCATCAGGGTGCTGTTTATTTCAAGACAAACACTGTAGTGCTCAGCATTTTCAAAGACAAAATTGCTGTGTCCATCTGAAAGGTAATTTTTTTTTACTTGTGAAGTTAAGAACGCTGAATCAGTACATGACCGTTTGACACCGCTTCAGGAGAGGTAATTAAGTAAGGTTTGTCGAGAGTTTTTAAGAGTATTAAAACTATCAGTGCAAAACTTGATATTTTAAACTATCTATTGTATACATTTAAAAAAACATTCGTACAGTATTCATAATTAATTTTATTAAGGTTTGGTTTCAATTCTTTAAATATAGATAGTTTCGAGAATTTTTAGTTTATGTTTATTATTTTCATGAAAAAGTATATTTCAACAAATTTTTTTCTGAAATGTGGAGAGGTATTCTGTTGTAAATGTTTAGAAATGTTGGATATATCATTCAAATGAAAACTCAGCCGCAGAGAAAACGTTTTCGTAGTGTGTCCAACACAAATATTATTTTTACCTTTGAAGATACCACCTACCAGATGACATTTAAATTTATAGACAATTTTGGCTTTCTGCAAACACGTTAGTAGATGGGGAAGAGTCATTACGAATGATTGAATTAGATATACTAGTGTATTTAGTGTAGTATATAATTAATTTAATTGTTTTTATTAATTTTTCATGATATTTTAACCTTCTTATAATTAGAATGTATTTGATTACGATGTAAAAGATTAATATGTTTGTGGTTAGTTAAAGAAGTATTATAGTGAAAGGTGCACGAATTTATGCTGGTATGTATTTTTTATATGGGGAGATAGTGAACTTATTTTAATAGTGTTTATCAATATATCTAGAAAAGAAATTTTGTTGATAATTTTGTTGATAATTCTGTCCTTAAGGTTACATAGGAACTTTGTACGTATGTAAATTAAGGACAGAATTATCTTGTAATTGTTTTTGGAGTTGATCAATTTCTTCGCTATTCTTGACTAATATAAGGATATCTTCGACATATCTTAGGTGGATGGAGGCTTTTTTTTTAATTGTTAAATATATTATTTTCAAGATTAAACGTATAGAAATTGTTAAAAGTCGGACCAAGAACAGAACCTAAGGAGACGCCACTCCGATATATATATATATATATATATATATATATATATATATATATATATATATATATATATATATATATTACTTTGTGATCATAGAATGGCACTTCGGTAGTGAAAGTTAGCAGCCGTTTCTGTTAATATACAAGGTCTAATTTTAAATGGAAGTAGAGATGGATTATTGTATATGTTTTTTTATAATAATATCGATAGTTTCTCTAACAGGGACATTAGTGAATAAATATTCGATGTCAAGTGAAACTATGGTTTCATTGTTAGGTTTTTCTTTTTTTAGAATTTGAATAACTTCTAGAGTTGATTTTATGCTGTATTTACTGAGAAGGTATGGCGTGAAATTTGGTTGATGATTTTTGTTGATACGTAGGAGTGGGAATTTGCGATATAATTGGAAAGAGGGGGTATATATATATATATGAAACACACACACACACACACACACACACACACATATATATATATATATATATATATATATATATATATATATATATATATATATGAAATATATATATATATATGAAATATATATATATATATGTATATATATATATGAAATATATATATATGTATATATATATATATAAAATATATATATATATGTATATATGTATATGAAATATATATATGTATATAAATGTTCTATGTTCACTTTTATATTTATATATGAACTATATATATATATTTCATATATATATATGTATATATATATATATTTCATATATATATATATATATATGAACATAGACTCTTTGTAATATATATGAAATATATATATATATGTAATATATATATATGTATATATATATATATATGAAATATATATATATGTCTATATATATATATATATATGAAATATATATATATGTATATATATATGAAATATATATATGAAATATATATGTATATATATATGAAATATATATGTATATATATATGAAATATATATGTAATATATATATATATGAAATATATATATGTATATATATATATATGAAATATATATATATATGTATATATATATATATATGAAATATATATATATGTATATATATATGAAATATATATATATGTATATATATATGAAATAGATATGTATATATATATATATATGATATATATATATATGAAATATATAGATATGTATATATATATGATATCTATCTATCTATCTATCTATCTATATATATATATATATATATATATATGTATTTATGAAATATCGCACTTTGAGTAAATAAATAATGCAACGGTCAGTTTCCAATCAGCACCTGACGAGAGTTATGCTACCGGTAAGGAAAATGTATATTTATGATTAGCATGTATATATATATATATATATATATATATATATATATATATATATATATATATATATATATATATGTATAGTAATATTTGAAAGGGTTTTATCCATTATTTCTTGTTACTATAAATTTTATTTTTAGTGGGTACAGAGATATCTACTCAAACACGTGTGCCCACTAAAATTAACGTTTATCAGTTGATTTCATGCTTCAGCCACTATATATATATATATATATATATATATATATATATATATATATATATATATATATATATATATACATGACTTAAGAAGTTAACATTAATAAATGAATGCCTTGACTTTTCAATGTACGATCGTAGTCGACAGTTTAGTACATCAAAATCCCCAAGCGAAAATGATTTGCTTAATTACAATATATATATATATATATATATATATATATATATATATATATATATGTATGTAATACTTAATATATATATATATATATATAGAAAGAGAATGAATATATATATATCTACTGCTTAATATATATATATATATATATATATATATATATATATATATATATATATATATATATATATATATCGAAAGAGAAAGAAATACGTAAGAATGTAAGACAAAACTGTGTAACGAAATGTTTTATGAAGAGAAGGAAGAAAACGGAAAAAAGAAAACGTTGCGAAATTAGTTTGCATCAACAAAATAAAGAAAACGAATAAAAAGTAAAACAATATATATATATATATATATATATATATGTGTGTGTGTGTGTGTGTGCGCGTGTGCGTTTACTCCTATCTCCTAATGTTAAACAGAACAATTCTATGCAATCTTTTATCCTTCAGGATACAAGTATCTTTTTAAAACTATTAGAGTAAAACACAGATTGACGGTGTAGTTATGGGTTCGCCACTTGGTTCTACATGGTTTTTACACGGCTCACGTAAAAAACAATATTTTCACTATTTTTTTCAAACCAATATATTCGACATATAAATGGTATGTTCATAATAACGAAAACCCAAGAAGAAGTAAAAAAATAATAAAAGTTGTAGAAACCTTTGAGAGAATTTCTGCTCCATATTTGGCTTAAGTGTTAGCATTAATAACAGAATGTCTTGACCTTTTAGTATACGATAGTAGACGTCATTTTAGTACATCACTTTATAAAGAAACACAAGCCAAAATTATATATATATATATATATATATATATATATATATATATATATATATATATATATATATATATATATATATATATATATATATATATATATATATATATATATATATATATATATATATATATATATATATATATATATAAATAAATAAAAGATAGGATTGCTCAATATTAGGTAATTGAAATATATAGAATGACAGAGCAAACTCCAAATATATAAAGGAAAAAAGTAATTAGATTTTATTGCTTTCCGCGAGTAAAAGTTTCATTTGGATGTAAAGTTGTTTAATGTTATAGTCGCACAATCGTCAAGCGGTAAAAGAAGCAACACAATACTCAGTCAAGGTTTCTTCCTGCCAAAGGAGTTGCAGGTTCGAATCCTGCCGGAGAATACATCTTTCTCTTTAATACAGGCTAAGAGATGAAAATAAATAAATATACTGTTTAGTAAATAAATGAAGCTTCTAGACAATTATGCCTAGGCGCCTAATACATGACTGACCAATGAGGATCGAACCAATCAAAATTGAAAATACCAACGTTCTGTCTTTTTGTCTGTTTTCTTTCAATTTCTGACGAAGTTTTAATAAAAGTGAAACATGTTAGATTGATAGACGTTTCCTATTCGATCTTTATCTTATCATCCTGTCGAATGCCGAGTCATATCTGCATTTGATCTTTAAGCCCCCCCCTTATATATATATATATATATATATATATATATATATATATATATATATATGCGGTACTTAGTGGAAAGTGCTCAATATCTGTGATATAAGCTTGGGTTTCACGCTTTTGCCATCAACACCAGCTTGATGATCGCAAAAGCGTGAAACCCAGGATTATAAAATAATATCCATATAACTGAATATATATATATATATATATATATATATATATATATATATATATATATATATATATAGGGGGAGGAGAGAGAAGAACCAAGATTGTGATAAATAATTTCTTTCTTTACTCGCCTGTTCTCTTAAAGAAAGAGAAAGAAATACGTAAGAATGTAAGGCAAAACGGTGTAACGAAATGGTTTATGAAGAGAAGGAAGGAAAACACAAAAAGGGGGAAATTAGTTTGCAGCAAGAAAATAAAGAAAGCGAATAAAAAGTAACCCCCCACCAAAAAAATAATGAAAAAGGAAAAGTAGAGGTTTCCCAGAACGAGGGCGAGTATAGGACAGGAAGAATTGCTTCACATAAAGATCAGGAAAGCAAAAGTGAAAGTAGAGAGAAGTGAAATGGCGGGAAATTCTTCCGTCGTCGGTCTGGTAATTATGGAGTCGCTTCGTGAGAACTGACTGCCGATAAAATTGGAAGCAGATTGAAATCAACTGAGGGCAGCAGGACAAGTGGACACAGACGGTCGCATTTCCTGCGCCATTGGCGGGAGACAATGAAAGCGCAACGGAAAGCTAGTTGTGTTTAGCTGACCGACCGGTGGGTAAGACGGACAGCGATCCAAATTAGAGCGCGGAGTTTGGATGTCGAGTAAACGGGAAGAGAACGGTGGATTTTTTTTCAGTTTTTGGCACGCCATGACGGCTTGGCCCGACGGTCGATAGCATATTGCTTAACCGTCTTCTATGAGACGATACACGCAAATCACTTGAACGAGAAGAGAATGCCAAGAAACAACGCAAAAAATAACAAAAAACAACAACAACAAAAAACAGAAATGACAGAAAATGTTGTGAAAGAAAATATATTAATGACAGGAATAAATTGAGACACAAAAGTGGTTAGAAAGGAATGAAAAAAAAATACAATGGAAAGAAAAAGAAATGAAAAAAGATGAGAAGAGATAACGAATGAAGAAAAAAGATGGATGAAGACATAATCGAAAGAAATCAAATAATAAAAAAAAAAGAAAGTGATGAAGTAAAACCGGAAATAAAAAAAGTGGTAGGAGGTGGGTAAGAAGTAAACTAGTATAGGAGAAGGAAGGAAATAAAGAAAGAAAAAAAAGAGTAAAAATTGTAAACAGGCTGAGTAAGAAAAAGAAAGAAAGAAAGAAAGAAATGGAGAAGTACAACCAAAATAGGATGAGAAAGAAAGAAAGAAAGAAAGAAAGAGAGAAAGAAAAAATAACCAATCGTCCGGTTCACACTTCTCTCCGGTCTTTTGAACAGGAGTAGAAGTTTATTCTTTGTTCCCTTTTCGGGATTGTGTTTCCAGTTCCTTCTAAATTCTACCTCAACTCTATTCTTCTAACGTCTCTGTCTAAACTCTGAAATTAATATTACTAATGTGTTTCTGTCTGCTTCTAGAGTCTTTTCCTTCTCTTTCACTTCCAAGAGCCCCCTTGCGTCTTAGTGGCGTTATCACCTTGATTGGAGTGAATTGATTTTTAAAAAAACAATTCAAACATGCAGTTGTTTGCATCTCATAAAAGTGTCAAATTGAAGCCAGTTCTCTGGTATTTGTTTTTGTCTTTCGATAAGTTACTCTTGTTTCCTTTTAAGGATTGAGTTTCAAGTTCCTTCTAAATTCTGCCTCAATTCTATACTTCTAATGTTTCTGCTTAAATGCTGGGATTTTTATTATTTATTATTAATAGTATATATATTTACTTATTGTCCAGTCCTCACTCCCCCTCCTACAGTCTTTTGAACAGGAACAGAGGCTTATCCTTGTTTCCATTTTCAGGATTATTGGGTTTCCACTTCCTTCTAAATATCTACTTCAACTCTATACTTCTAAAGTCCCTGCCTGAACTCTAAAATTTATACTATTATTGGGTTTCCTTTTGCTTCTAAAGTTTTTTGTCTTCTCTTTCATTTCCAAGAGCCCACTTAGTGGCGTTATCACCTTGGTTGGGGCGAATTGATTAAAAAAATAAAGAAGCAAAGTAACGCTTCCTATTTATCTTCACAGAAATTACAACAGATCCATTGAACATAATAATGCTGTTTGAGAGAAGTCATTTTCAGCTATAAAACACTATTTTAGCAGAGAGTCACTACCACTAGTTATGCATTTTCTTTCGAGGCGTTCTTTATTTTCGTTGGGTTAGCGGCTCTGCAACGCTAGCCGAAAGTGACTTATCTGTTACAGGAGTTCCCTATCAGAACCACACGTAATTGGATTGTACGCTCTTAAACAACCTTGTCAGATTTAGGCTCTCATATGGTTGCCATGCATGGTATCCAACTCGTTCAAAAAATGGCTAAACTTTCAGTTATAAACATACGTTTTCTCAGATCAGTGATGAAAAATTGTTTCCGGTGAATGAACCCTGTGGTTCTTGAAGAGGGCTGTCCTTCATCGGATCTCGTAAACTGGCGCTACAGAAGCACAAAGAACTTTACCATAAGGAGACACTTCACTTGAGGACTTTCAACAGTAGCAACAGCTAAAATGGATAGCACATGTAACTCGAAGAGAAAATAATGACATAATCAAGCTGTTCTCTTTATACACTACTTCAAACGAAACGTTAGGAAGGAATTCGTCATTACTGGCAAAAGCGATAACAGTTACTGGACTTGAGAAACCCATTTTCTTGCGAAATTCTTTTCACAGAAAGATTTTATGAATTTAAACCGACAACAATGTTAACTGTTCTGCCAATGAAGGGACATGGCTAATCTCACTGTTGTTATTGCCATAATGTGTCCTTCTGAAATAACTATCCCTCAGGAGGGGCTAGAGTTAATACCTGGCGTTTGAGACTTTTTCGACAGGGTATGTGCTGCGTAAATTTGAGCAGTTTTTGTTCTTAGTCTCCTGAAGACATGTTTCTCCCACTTTAAATCCGGCCTTGGCATATTCCGTTCGAGTGGTTATAGAATTGGCTTCTACCGCAAATCGTTAATACTGACATGCATTATCCACTGCCTACGTGGCCGAGTGGTTAGAACGTTCGCATTCTGACACTGAGACTCGGATTCGACTCTCAGCATAGTCGATTTGTCGGGAAGGAGACGAAGAAGAATTCAAATACACATAAGTGTTTCGTATGCCTTTAATGTCAGATAGAGTTTTACCAGACTCCTATCTGTGACTGGGCAAATATTGTAGATTAACAGTAAGAATGTTGATCCTCTGAAGCCATACCACCAACATCCATCACGGATATGGTAGGTCAACATAATAAACTAGAAGGCATTACTTTCGGAGAGACCTTTGTAAATAAAAAAGAAAGAAACTTTAAAGATTAAAGGATAAAAGGAAGTACAAGGAAAGCATAAGAAAAAAGAAAGAAAGAACAAAGCAGAATAAAGGGGGTGGGAGGGAAAGAAGAAATAGGGAGAAGAATACAAAATGAGAACAGGAGAGAATTAAGAAAAAGAAAAATGTGTGAAAAAATAAAAAGAAAGAGAAAATAAGACAAAGAGAGAGAGAGAGAGAGAGAGAGAGAGAGCGAAAGAAGGAGAATAAGAGAAAATGAGAGAAAGAAAACGAGAAAGAAGAAGAGGAGGAGAAAACGAGAGAAAGGAGAAATATAGAAAGGAAGAAGAGAACAAGTGATAGAAAAGAAGCAAGAAGATAAAAAATGTGAGAAAGAGAAAAGAAAAGAGAGAGAGAAAGAAAAATGAAGATAAGAATGAAAAATTAAGAAAGAGAAAAGAGAAGAGAGAGAGAGAGAGGGGAGAAAAATGAAGAGAAGAATGAAAAATTAAGAAAGAGAAAAGAGAAGAGAGAAGGAGAGAAAGACAATGTAAAGGGAAGAAAACAGAAAGACAGAGAAAAACGAATAGAAAGAAAGAGCAAGATACAGAAATGTTGAGTGAGAGAGAGTTGACAAAAAGAGAAAAAAATATATTAAAAGAAATATGAATTGAACGAAAAACAAGAAAAGAATAAAATACCTCCCCCCACCAAAAAAGAAAAAAAACAACATTATTTTGAACACCATAAACACCACATCGTATTTTGTTGCTGAGATAATTCTAATGTTGGCACCATTAGATCTGGCTACGGCCATGGAGTGTAATGTATTTTCGTAATTGATTTGATTGGTTAACGCCCGGAAGGTGTGGTATTAGGAGTGTTGTGGTTGGAGGAAAGCGGGATTCCCTCTCGTCTACTTTCCCCCCTCTCCTGGTCACTCGACCTTCTACCGTGCCGCCATATTTTCGTTCAAGATGGCGATTGAGAGTTCGCTCGATGAAATGAACAGGAAGATATGTGGTCACAAGTCTGTTCATTGATGCGACGTTAGAGCGCCTGTTCTCGCGCGCGTGCGCGCACCCCCCACACGGAAAAGAAGAGATTACAACATTGGTTTCTCCGGAATCAGACGAAAACTCTTACTGCTAAATTCACAAGATTTTACCTACCTACCTACCTACGTCCATCTGTTCTGATCTATCTACCCATATATATATATATGTCTGTGTTCAGATCTATCTATTTAAATCCGTTCACTTGTATCTGAGTTTTTTCAGATCGATCGGTCTATCTATCTATCTATCTATCTATCTATCTATCTATCTATCTATCTATCTATCTATCTATCTATCTATCTATCTATATAAGTCTATCTATCTATCTATCTATCTATCTATCTATCTATCTATCTATCTATCTATCTCAGTCTGTTCATATCTGTCAAGCCTGTTGCGATATTCCGGACTCTTGTTTAGAAAGCTGATTTTTGGTCATTCGTGGTATTCTTCATTGGCTGTTTTTTTTTAATAACAGTATTTCCAAACTAAATTTCGTGCATATATATAATAGGTATTCTTGTTGATATTGTTTATGCTATTACTATGGGGTTATATTAAAGTAGGTTTTTATTAGTTATCAACAAAACAATCAGGAAAGCCGTTGTTTCCAAATGTTTGAAGGTTATTGAGTTTCTTTGTAGAATAGGAAGAGAAAAAGTTGAACTCTAACCACTGACTTTTTAAATAACAAACGTTCGGTGTATCTGTTTTTAGAATGTCAGAATAATAAAGCCAGAATGACGAAACGGGTTATCGAGTGTAAGAGAATATGAGATAACGAAACACAATAAAAGAACAGGAATTAAGAAAACAGAAGATAGCGATTGACGTTGCATTGACAAAAACCCTACTTCGCGGTTTAATCATTTTTTTTTTAATTTAAATTAATTTTATAGGATTTCATGGGAAAATTTCTTTTTTCCTTTTTCATTTTTAACAGCAAAGAATAAATTCTTAGGATTTCTTACTCTTGAGCATGCAATATACAACTGTCCATGCGCAAATATTTCTTTCTGGAGCCAAATTACGACTACTTGAAGCCTTTGGCCTTGTGATTGGTTAATTAATCTAGCAAATGTAGGGAGAACTGAAAAAGGGAATCTTGTATGTGTAAAAAAGAATTTTGCATTTTTATTAAAAAAGGATTTCATATTTTAATCATTAAATTGTTTTTTAAATAGTGGGAGTATTTAGTATGTCAAATAAAAAATAAAAAATGTTCCCCCAAAATGAATAAAAAATTTATTGTACTAAGCTACTCACCCTAGTAAAACCAACTGTACTTCGTATGCCAATGCACTTCTCAAAATTTGGTTTCGATCGGTCAATGTAAAGCTATTTTAGAGGGTGTGACGGACTAATTAAAGGACGTCACAGAATTATATACATAGATAACTTTGACAGGAGTTCAGAATAATATATATATATATATATATATATATATATATATATATATATATATATATATATATATATATAGGTAACTATATTCGTGTCGAAAAACCTTCGAATTCTTGATTTAACAATAGCCAAATCAATCTCGAAGGGAAAAAAAGGTTTTAAAAAAGAAAGAGCCAGGAACATGAAAGTCTGTCGAAAATAATCGCACAGATACAGGTTCAAGGCCCAAAGAAAAAACCCCGATACGAGTAAACAACTAACTAAAGAGCTCAATACAAACGTAGAGCAAACCTAAGAACAACTTAGACGATCTGCCTAAGTGAAACCTTGGTAGGTTTGTCTGGCTCATTAGGTTTGACTATATATATATATAATATTTATATATATATTATGTATATATAGTTTATACACGCACACACACACAAACATATGTATATATATATATATGTGTGTGTGTGTGTGTGTGCGCGCGCGCGCGCGCATGTATAAACTATATATACATAATATATATATAAATATTATATATATATATAAATAATAATATATATATAAATATTATATATATATATATATATATATATATATAATATTTATATATATATTATGTATATATAGTGTATATGTCGCCACAAGAAATATGCTTGATATAGGTCTTGGCTTATCGTCTTCTGCTAGCCCTTCCTTTTGTGGGCTCCCGAAAAAGAACATTACTAACAATTTCATCTTTAGCTCTCCCCACCAATGCCCCCCGCGAATCTGATTCTACGTTCTTTGATGCTCTCAGTTTTTGGATGAAGGTTCCCATACAATCGCTCATTGATCAGACGATTTCTCCAAAACCACTCTTAGCATTGCTAGTGTTGGCATCATCCAATCTTTTTCAGAATTTTGAGGTAAGGATACATGCTGAGCAGCCATACTGAGATAATATTTGCTTGAAAAAGTCTTCTTTTCTTTTGCCTGGAAGTCCTGACCTACACACTCTGAGATAACTTGTTGACAGTACACCAGGCTTTACCGATGCGTGTGTTTACATCGATTTCGCAGCTAGAGAATTTTCCACGTAGATAAGTTAATTCTTCTACACAGTTGAGAGTTGTGACACATTTTGATGTTAGCTTATGTCTTTGGTTTTGTCTGAGTTAACATGGAGATCGATACCTTTGGCTTAATGTTTATGACGATGGAGAAGGGTTTCTGCTTAGTTTATTAGACCGGAATGTTACTAAATCATCCGCGTAATCTGCATCTGTGATTTCTGTGGCAGGATTTAGTGTGAATTCATTGTTTTTAATTGTATCGACAAAAATTATATGGACGTAATCCTAGCAAGCGATGAAGGCGTAGGGTACTAAAGTGTCACCCTGTAGTACCCCTTCAGCAAATTCAAAGAAATCATTATCCCCATTTGGATATCGTACCATAGAATGTGTTTTTTGTGGATTATCATAATGGCTTTTACTATTTCATTTGGTATACTATAGGCTAGAAATATAGATTGATTGATTTGTTTGTTTAATGGCATATCAAATCCTTATGGGTCATTTAATGCCGAAATTTAATTTTCTTGGGAGATTTCAAGGAATAAAAATACATGTTATTCTGCTTTCACAACTGAATACATGGTAGATGATACATTTGTTGATTTTTGTTTCATCAACCTCGATGCCAAAATCGAAATATTTTGTAAATAATTTTATACTTTCAGAGCAGTTAGCAAATCATAAAATGTAGTGTAGGTAATCTCACTATAAAAATATATTGTTGGTAATGTTTTATAAAGAAATGTATTGTTGTTTTTTTTTAATACTTTTTTTAGTGTCGGACCGATTGTAATTTTACTATAAAATGTATTGTTGTTCATTTTACTATAAAAATGTATTGTTAGTAATTTTACTATAAAATGTATTGTTGGTCATTTTACTATGAAAATGTATTGTTGGTCATTTTACTATAAAAATGTATTGTTGGTCATTTTACTATAAAAATGTATTGGTCATTTTACTATAAAAATATATTGTTGGTCATTTTACTATAAAAATGTATTGTTGGTCATTTTACTAAAAAAATGACCTGTTGATTTTTTTGTGTTGGAGGGTTCATTATTTGCCCATAGTTGCCCTGAGAACAACAGCATTTAAGAGGTGGTTTCATGCGCCTCATAACCTTCAATCTGCCGATGAGAGACCTTATCACCATGCGTAGAAGTATAGAAATATAGTATGTAGTAAATTTGTGTGCAGTCAGTTTTATTTTTCAGGGAAGGAAGAAAAAGAGGATACGCGTTCAAGAAAGATGTTTATAGCGTCTTTAACTCATACGTTATTTCTGGTAGCAAGCAAATATACCGAACGTTGTATGTGTACAAAATTGTTCTTAACTGTGTCTTTGTTTTTTTCTCCCTTTTTCTTTCTTTCGTCTTACTTTTTCTTTTCTTTCTTTCTTTTTCTTTTCCTCTTTTAAAAATACTTTTTCAAGCTTTCTTCTTTTCTTTTTCCTTTCTTTCCATCTATTTTTATTTCTTTTATTTTATTTTCTTCATTGTGTTTCCTTTTTTCTTTTTTTTTTTACTTTCTTTTTTATTTTCCGTCTGTTTGACTCTGAATTATTTCCAGGAAAGAAAAATTGCCATGAATGTCTAGGAATAATATTCCTTGGTCTCTTTGTAAAATTTTTGCATTGAAAGAAGAAATCTTTTACGTTTAATCAGGTGAATTTAATTGCAAATGCAAATTCCACACCAAACTGTACACACCAACACTCATGCAGAAAGGTAAAAAAAAGAAATAAAAAATATAGAAAGACCGAAAAATGTAGCAAAAAACGAAAAGTAGAAGAAAGGATATAAATAAATAAAAAAGGAATGAAAAAACAAATAATGTAAAAGATCGGAATAATATATGAATAATTGAAAAAGTTTTAAAGGGTTATAAAAAATAAAAAATAAAGTAAATGAAAGAAGTGATTTGTTGTAAAAAAGTAATAAAGAAAAAGGTGAAAACAAGAGAGAGAAAAAGGAAGGAAAATTAAAATAAAAAATATGGAGGAAGCAATGGCAGAAAGAAAGAAAGAAAGAAAGAAAGAAATAAAGAAAAAGGAAATAAATGAAGAAAGATGAATGAAAGGAAGATAACAAAGAAAAACATGACAGAATGAAATAAATAAATAAATAGAGAAAAGAAGAAAGCAGGAAAAAGAAAGAAAGAGGACGAAGAAAAGGATGAAAGAAAGAAAGAAATAAAAACGAAAGAAGGAAAGAAAGAAGAAAATGCATAAGGAAGGGAATAAAGAAAAAAAAGTAAGATAAAGAAAACGGGAAAGAAGGAAGGAAATAAAGAATGAAGGAAGAATAGAAAGAAAAAGGAAAGAAAGAAAGCAGAAAGAAGATAAATGAGAAAGTAGAAAAAAGAAAGAGAAAGAAGAAAGAAAAAAGAAAGAGAAAGAAAAAAGAAAGAGAAAGAAGAAAGAAAGGAAAACGAAATAAGTAAAATAAAAGGAAAGAAGGAAAGAAGGAATAAAAAGAAGGAAAGAAGGAATAAAAAGAAGGAAAAAGAAATAAATAAAGATTGAACAAAAAAAAAAGGAAAAAGAAAGAATGAAGAAAAAAAACAAAAGGCAGTAAAACGCTAATGGAACTATGAATTCTACAAAGGAGACGAAAACGAGGAAGAAATCCAAAAAATGAAATTCTGAGACTATTTTCATTAATGCCAAATCCGACAAATTTAAGCTGGTCCCTATTTCAATCCTTGAAAAGTGGCTGTTGCGAAAATCCACTCAATAAATCCAGTCAACTGCAAATTTCAATCTTTCGATTCTCCGGTTGTATTTTTACGGTTAATGCGTCTTGCAACGAGTTCTTCTTCCTGACGATGATGGAGATTTGAGAGCAACGCCGACACTTGCAATACGAGTGGATATCTGAGAACATGCGTGAAGGTGGATGGTAAAAAAAGGGGGGTGCGGAACTGGAGATTTGGGAGAAAATGCGATCTGGTGAAACAGCCGCGTAAGCTGTGGAAATTAGTTATCCTCTTGGCGCGGAATAAGTGATTAATAAAATTATATTAACATTAGATGAAGCTGTGGCTACGATGGATATGACGGCAGGGTTAGGGCAAAGCGCACGCTGAGCAAAAAGGAGAGTATTGATTAAAATTAAGATCAAGTTGATGGATGTCGTAAGGTCAAGTGGAAATGATTAGTGAAAAAAACAAACTAATGTTCATGCCTTCATGAAAACGAGAATTTCAATATGAAATAAATCAGTTTTGTAACCACCACCATCACTGCCACTACATCCGCCACCATCATTATGACTACTATCAATAATAATAATAATAACAATAATAATAATAATAATAATATTAGCCTTGTCAGAGTACAAAATATATTTAAAATATGAAGATGGCAATTTTACCCATCATTATTGGAGCACTTAGAAGAGTCCCTGAGAGCTATGTAAAAAAATAGAATAATTAAAAATCACATGAATAATTGAATTCATCCAAATGACTTCATTCTGATTTAGATTTCTTGCTTGTTTTCCGGCTTGTTAATCATATATATATAATCATATATATATATATATATATATATATATATATATATATATATATATATATAAATATATATATATATATATATATATATATATATATATATATATATGTGTGTGTGTGTGTGTCTGTGTGTGTGCGTGTGTGTGTGTATAATTATAAAACAGTTATTAGTCAGAGTTGAATTAGATCAGGAAACAGTTGTATTAAAAATGGCCAAATGATTTCCTCACGGTTTATTATTTATATATATACGCACATCGTGAAGTGTAATAGAAGGGGAGGAGAAAAGCAAGAGTATTGAAATTGTATTGGAGGGGAGAGTAGATAAAATGTACATACTTTCATCCTGGCTCGTACGAACTCAGAAACTACTTTTTCGTGTGTATGCATCAAGTCATTATTTCCAATCTTTCATTCCGTAGATTTTTGGGGGAGTTTGGAAATGTTATTATTATTGTTAACTTTCCTGGCACAGTTTGCTACGATTGCCGTAAATTTTGGATTTAAAAAAAATATTTTCCAGTTTACAATCGGTTCTTTGTTATTTTTTCTTATAATTCCCACACATGGCTGGGTAGTCTGGTAGAATTCCTAAGGCTTTCTAGCTTGAATGATGACTTGTATATAAATAATAAAGCGTGAGGAAATAATTTAGCCAAAATTGCCTGAGGATACCGAAAGATTGAAACAAAGGTAGCGTGCATTATATACATTATTTGGACTATTGTTCGTATCTTTGTCGCCATGTTTATTACAACGTTTCGGCCGTTGTACGCTCCGGCCTTCTTCAGGTGGTTTGAATGTCGAACTGAACCCTTTATTTCGCTCACTGGGGTAGACTGTTCTAGTTCCACGTGCCATGTCTAATGGATGTCAGTTATCAGTTATCTCCTGTTAATTTCCCTCTGAAAGTTCTCCACAGCCTTTGTTGTCATTATCGCTTTTCTCTGGCACTCTGGTTCCCATATTGTATTAATTTCTATGCTTGGACGGCTCAGGAGATTTTTGTGGCCTAGCTGATCCCTTAAGTTTACAAAGTTGCAATATGACCTCTGGTAAAAATCATGCAATGGTAACAGCAAAAAATTGCAATATGAGCACTGGTAAAAATGGTTGCTGAAGACATTAGGTTTATAATGCCCAGAAATTCATACACAGATGTCCTCAAGGACACAAGTGTGAGTTCAATACCCGGTTAAGGCAGAGGAGATAACTGATAACTGACATCCATTAAAACATATGGAACTAGAACAGTCTATCCTAGTGAGCGAAATAAAGGGTTCAGTTCGACATTCAAACCACCTGAAGAAGGCCGGAGCGTCCAACCGTAATAAACATGGCGAATAATGTAAATAATGTACATAATGCCTTATCTCAGAAATATAGACAGATACTGAAAGGCCGGAACTTTGTAATAAATATGGTGACAAAGATGAGGACAATAGTCCGAATAATGTAAATAGTGTATATAATACCTCATCTCAGAAATGTAGACAGATATTAAAGGTAGCGTGATTGATATTTTTATAGATTTAAAAGCGCTGCATGTAAATTTTTTATTTCTTTATACGTGTATTGAGTACATTTAATACAACTGTCTCCTGGTCTAATTCAACTCTGGCCAATAACTATCTATCTATCTATCTATCTATCTATCTATCTATCTATCTATCTATCTATCTATCTATCTATCTATCTATCTATTTATGAATAAATTTCAACTTTACATGTATGTATGTGTGTGTGTGTGTGTGTGTGTGTGTGTGTATATATTCAGGCATATTTCATTGAATAATATAGACATATTTTGTTTATATATATATATATGTGTGTGTGTGTGTGTGTGTGTGTGTGTGTGTGTGTGTAAAGTGAGAGGTAGAGAGAAGAGAAAAGCAGCGAGTAAAAGGGAATAATAAAGTAGCCATCTATTGATGCGTGTAACTTCTTACAAAGAGTCGGCTATTAATTCCTATATATTTTTTCAGACATGTCTGCCTTCACTGTCATTTGAATGTTTCTTCATTGTCGAAAACTGATTTTCGTCTTGTTCATTTCACATCAACGCTTCGAGCGGAAAACGACAAAGACAAAAGACAAAAGGCGAAGTGAATTAATTCAACCGAAAAAAAGAACAATGTGCAAATAAAAATAAAATTAGAGCGGGAAAAAAACGATTATAGGAAACATGCCAAGGGCAGATAACTCATTGAGAGAGAGAGAGAGAGAGAGAGAGAGAGAGAGAGAGAGAGAGAGAGAGAGAGAGAGAGAGATTTAAAAAATATCTGCATACGCGTCAGCATTCTTCTTATATATGTCGGGACCCTTTAAAACGTAGGTGGTCATGGCTCTCCACAATTTCCTGTCTTTTGTAGCCCTTAATAAATTTTGTCTTTTTGCTATCTCTCCTAATCCTTGCTTCACCATTCATTTTCTCAAGCTCGCTAGGTAGGTTATGTATTATTTTCCTTTGTCCTTCAGTTTGTCCCGTGAGTATCAAATTTTCCAAGCCCTCTTTCCTCATTATGTACCTTAGAAATTTCAACTGTCTCTTCCTGATGTTAAGTATAAGTTTCCTTTTTGCTTCCATTTTATCTAAAGCTTCGTCGTTTCTCACATGTTCGGTCCAAGGTATTCTCAGCATCGTTCTGTAGAATCACGTTTCTGTTGCTTCAAGTCTCGTCTTCATCTGTGAGGAGATTGTCCCGCATTCACTGCCATATAGGAGAACTGATATTACATAACAGTTCAGTACTCTTTTCTTTGTTTCTGTTGCTTCAAGTCTCGTCTTCATCTGTGAGGAGATTGTCCCGCATTCACTGCCATATAGGAGAACTGATATTACATAACAGTTCAGTACTCTTTTCTTTGTTTCTGTTGCTTCAAGTCTCGTCTTCATCTGTGAGGAGATTGTCCCGCATTCACTGCCATATAGGAGAACTGATATTACATAACAGTTCAGTACTCTTTTCTTTGTTTCTGTTGCTTCAAGTCTCGTCTTCATCTGTAAGGATATTGTCCAGCATTCACTGCCATATAGGAGAACTGATATTACATAACAGTTCAGTACTCTTTTCTTTGTTTCTGTTGCTTCAAGTCTCGTCTTCATCTGTGAGGAGATTGTCCCGCATTCACTGCCATATAGGAGAACTGATATTACATAACAGTTCAGTACTCTTTTCTTTGTTTCTGTTGCTTCAAGTCTCGTCTTCATCTGTGAGGAGATTGTCCCGCATTCACTGCCATATAGGAGAACTGATATTACATAACAGTTCAGTACTCTTTTCTTTGTTTCTGTTGCTTCAAGTCTCGTCTTCATCTGTGAGGAGATTGTCCATCATTCACTGTCATATAGGAGAACTGATATTACATAACAGTTCAGTACTCTTTTCTTTGTTTCTGTTGCTTCAAGTCTCGTCTTCATCTGTGAGGAGATTGTCCATCATTCACTGTCATATAGGAGAACTGATATTACATAACAGTTCAGTACTCTTTTCTTTGTTTCTGTTGCTTCAAGTCTCGTCTTCATCTGTGAGGAGATTGTCCCGCATTCACTGCCATATAGGAGAATTGATATTACATAACAGTTCAGTACTCTTTTCTTTGTTTCTGTTGCTTCAAGTCTCGTCTTCATCTGTGAGGAGATTGTCCATCATTCACTGTCATATAGGAGAACTGATATTACATAACAGTTCAGTACTCTTTTCTTTGTTTCTGTTGCTTCAAGTCTCGTCTTCATCTGTGAGGAGATTGTCCATCATTCACTGTCATATAGGAGAACTGATATTACATAACAGTTCAGTACTCTTTTCTTTGTTTCTGTTGCTTCAAGTCTCGTCTTCATCTGTGAGGAGATTGTCCATCATTCACTGTCATATAGGAGAACTGATATTACATAACAGTTCAGTACTCTTTTCTTTGTTTCTGTTGCTTCAAGTCTCGTCTTCATCTGTGAGGAGATTGTCCATCATTCACTGTCATATAGGAGGACTGATAGTACATAACAGTTCGGTACTCTTTTCTTTGTTTCTGTTGCTTCAAGTCTCGTCTTCATCTGTGAGGAGATTGTCCATCATTCACTGTCATATAGGAGGACTGATAGTACATAACAGTTCGGTACTCTTTTCTTTGTTTCTCTTGCTTCAAGTCTCGTCTTCATCTGTGAGGAGATTGTCCATCATTCACTGTCATATAGGAGGACTGATAGTACATAACAGTTCAGTACTCTTTTCTTTGTTTCTGTTGTTTCAAGTCTCGTCTTCATCTGTGAGGAGATTGTCCATCATTCACTGTCATATAGGAGGACTGATAGTACATAACAGTTCGGTACTCTTTTCTTTGTTTCTCTTGCTTCAAGTCTCGTCTTCATCTGTGAGGAGATTGTCCCGCATTCACTGCCATATAGGAGGACTGATAGTACATAACAGTTCGGTACTCTTTTTTGGGGGGTTTCTAACCAGATTTTCCTGTTACTTAATACTTTTAAGCTTTTAGAAAGCATCTTTCGTTATCCCAATTCGCCTTCGGATTTTAGTCTCGCACTTTCCGTCTTCTGTTTTAAGCATTTCCTAGATTTATAAATTTCTGCACTTGTTTGATTTTCGTATCTCCAATTTGTAATTTGCATGTTTCGATGTTCCTGTTGCTAACACCCATGCACACCGCAATTGATGCTTAGTCCTTTCTTCTTGCTTGTTCTTCACTACCTTCTGTAGGAGTTCTTGTAGTTTTCTTTTTGTGTCTATTAACAACACTAATATATCTGCATACCTTATGTTGTCTAGACTATGGTGGTAAATAATGAATCCTGGTAGGACATCTGGTACTCTCAAGATCGCTTCATTGTAAAGGTTGAATAAGTCCGGCGAGAAGACACACTCTTGTCTTATGCCCCTTTTTGTTTATTTATTGATCCACTGATATATATATATATATATATATATATATATATATATATATATATATATATATATATATATATATATAATGTATCTATGTTGTCATGAAGTTCAGAGCAACATTTGATCTTAACGTTTATTACAACTTAATTTCAATAACATCAAAATAATTAGAATAACATGTATTTTTTCTTTTTTCCTCAGTAATTTTATAATTTTAAACTTAATATAGATTAAATTTAAATTTTAAAATGGGTAATTAAAATTTTTTATTTAAAATTTTATCGTTTTAATTTAATATTTATTAGAATACATTCTATTTTAGTCTGACCCCAACATTAAAGCATTAAATAATTATTATAACCTTAGTTCGTTGTCAAGTTTTTTGAATTCTCGTATACTTGTAATTTGATTGGTCATAACAGCGTTTCCATTAGTGATGGATGTTTGATTGATTTGAACCTTTTAAAACACTTTATTCTGCATTCAATATCATCACTTGATAAGACACCTGAAGTGTTGAAACAAAATAGCTATTTTTGTTGTTATTTTATAACCTATTTATGTCATAATTTTCGAATAAATAATTATTTTTTAGTCAGAACAATTTGGTTTATATAATTAATAATTAAAAATTTCGTTTTATAAAACTTCTTTTTTCGGCCTTCCTTTAGTTTGGTTAATATCTGGGTTGAATTTGTGCAGCTTCTTTCCCTTTAAGGCAGATAACTTCCGCCCTCCCCTTACCACTATTCAGGCAGTCTGTCATGCCGAGGCTTTGATATGGGTAAATTTTAAATCTCTAATTCCGATACAATCCACCGTCTGGGTTGAATAAGACTGACGTACTCAGCGTCGGTTGAAATAGATTATACCCATGAGGTAATTTTGGATTTCTCTGTTGTGCAATTTATATGCTCTGTTATAATAAATACATTGAGCTCTTTCTGTGGATCAGCTTTAATATTTTATATTATTAGGACCAAGGGATCTCTTACCTGTACTTTTTGCCTCTTCAGGCGATGGTAAGTAACTGGTGATTAAATGATTTTTAAGAATATTTCAAAACCAAAGTGTTACCTCTTTTCCGAAAGATGAAGTGGGGGGGGGGTGAGAAAACACAAGGTCGGAATTAAAAATAGACTTGTGGGTTTGTCTTGATCAACCAGTTAAAAGTCAGATCTGTGATAAATAGAAAATAAAGATCAGACGGTGGAGGTGGGGGAGTTATTTTTTCATGACATGATAAAGCGGAACTTAGACAGGTCATTATTGACAAATGCGGAAAACTTGTAAGCAAGAATTTGCGGAAAAGCGGTAACATTTTGCTTTTGAAATTTTCTTAAAAATCATCTAATCACCAGTTACTTACCATCGCCTGAAGAGGCACACCATAGTGCCAAAACACGAAAGCAATTGTGTTGCGATTTCAACATGTTTTTGTTATAATCCTTTATAATATATATATATATATATATATATATATATCTATATATATATATATATATATATATATATATATATATATATATATAAACGCAGGAAAGCCATATTCTTAAAGGATCCTTTTCAACCAGCACTTCGTCAGATGAATACGTTATGGGTCATTTAATGGCGAAATTTGATTTTCTTGGGAGCTTTGAAGTAATAAAAATATATGTTATTCTGCCTTCACAGTTGAATACATGGTAGATGACACTCAACTTTCGTGTGTATTCATAATTCTGAGTTACTACATGTCACGAAATTATATAAGCTTCATGTTGAATAATAAAAGATTTATTTATCAAAACTGGAACAAGATATTCCAAGGGATGCATTTTTTATAACCTATTTCACACTCGTCAAGTCGGTAGTCCAACTCCTGCCAAACATGCTGTAGCATGTCTTGCGTAACATTCTCCAGTGCTTCAGTGATTGTTTGCTTAAGTTCCTCTAGGCTTGTAGGAAGAGGAGGGATATAGCCCCATAGAAAAAAAATCACAAGATGTCAAATATCTCTATATATTTGACGCAAGGATTTCTATGTATCTTGCTCTCTCAAATGAAACCGAGGGCTTGAGAATGTGTCTTCAAGCGTCTGGTCTTGGCGGGGCTCTGAGCCATCGTCAAGAGGAGGGGAGTACTGGGCGGGAGAATTCTTCTGCTTGATTAACTGAAAACCGTTCAGAGTCAAATTGAAGAGACACTTTTTGGAAATTAGTGAAATAGCATTTTAGCATGTTTTTCGCTGTCTGGGGGAAAGAGACGAAAATAAAGCGATCTGACAGCATCACCGGGTCGCCCGAGGAGAAAGAAAACGTTCGCATTACCGGGAGTATGCATTTGAGGATGCCTTTTTTCCCCAGGTGTTCCCGAAAGAGGAGAGTGACTTTGGTTCTTCCCAGAAGACAATGGAACAAGTATGGATTATTTGAAGACAGTTAGAAACTTGACTCAGATATTTGCGTTTCGCTCTGAGGCTTTTTATTTTAATCTCAGTCTTATGAGAGACGCTACTTGGTTTCACCGAGAAAATGAAAGAAAGAAAGATGAGAAGATAGAAGTGTTTAATGTATATTTCAATGAAATTAAAAAAAGTTGTTAATTTCAAATTTTTTTAATTTGTACCCACCGACTTTTTTAATTAACGACTAGCTTTCATATTTCTGATTGCTATTGCAATATTTTGTTAAAGTTGTTAAACTTTTTTTAATCTTAAAGTTGATGTGTTAGGGGAATTTCTACCGATATTTTATTGTCGTAGAACTCGCCATGAGCTTATTAAATGACAAGCTTATGAATTAAGATTCATCAGAAAATTAAAATCGGAAAGCCGTCAAATTTTATCGTTAGTTCATTATATTTATCGTAGTTTAATCAACTGGTAAACAAAATTCGTAGATTTTAGAAGTAATCACACAGAAAACTCTAATATATTCAACAGAGCTATCCAGAAGTAACAGCGACCAGATTGATTTGAAATTGTAATATAAAGAATCTCAGAAATTAAAGGAATATTTGCTTACCTGGAGTCAAATGATTGGATTTCTGTTTTCTGGGCAGAGGTGAATCGTCTTCGATATCGACGTCGTCGTCTTCATCGACGTCCACGTCTTTATTGTCATCGTCGCAACTCAGATCTCGCGGACCAGGGGAATTAGATCTGTGGCCGTTCAAAGGGCTGTCCATTCGGCCACCGCCGCCACCACCGCCTCCGCCGCCGCCACTGGCACACACTTGCACCAGTTTTGGATAGGAGAGGCCCGGGATGGGAAGGAAATTATTTGTGTAAGCAGGGTGCGGAAATAACGCAGCCGTGGCGGCTATCCCGCCGGGTGGGAGACCGGCCACTCCGTGTGTTGCATGGTTACCCACTGACCCAACTGGCGCGTTGGCAGCTGCCGCGGCCGCAGCAGCGGCGGCGGCGGCAGCAGCAGCGGCCATGAAGCATTTTGGTGATTGCAGATTGCCGGCCAGAGTTTGCTGGGACAACACCGATGATGGGGAATCGCGGTCATTTCCGATGAATGCACTGGCGTTGCGTAGAATGCGATTGATGGAGCTGACGCTGGGGATCGACTGCTCATCGCAAATCCGTTGGGCTAGGAGACGATCACGAATTTCCCAGGCGAAGATTGAAGGGTTCTCTTGTTTGAAGTTGAGGATCTTGCGTACGACGAGCGGAGTTGCTACTTGCTTTTGTTTTGAAGAGAAAAAAAAGAAAGAAAGAAAAAGAATGAAAAAGAATAAAAAAGAACGAAAAAGAAAAAGAGAGAGTAAAAAAGAATGAAGAAGAATAAAAAAGCACGAAAAAGAAAGAGAGAGAGAGAGTAAAAAAGAATGAAAAAGAAAGAAAAAAATGAAAAAGAAAGAAAAAAATGAAAAAGAAAGAAAAAGAATAAAAACAATGAAAAAGAAAGAGAGAGAGAGAGAGTAAAAAGAATTAAAAAGAAAGAAAAAGAGAGAGAGAGTATGAAAAATAGAAAAAGAATGAAAAAGAATAAAAAAGAATTAAAATAACGAAAAAGAAAGAGAGATGTAAAAAAGAATGAAAAAGAAAGAAAAAGAATGAAAAAGAACAAAAAAGAAAGAGAGAGAGAGAGTAAAAAAGAATGAAAAAGAAAAAAGAATGTAAAAGAACGAAAAAGAAAGTGAGAGAGAGAGAGAGAGAGAGTAAAAAAGAATGAAAAAGAAAGAAAAAGAATAAAAAAGAACGAAAGAGAAAGAAAGAAAGTAAAAAGAATGAAAAAGATAGAAAAAGAACAAAAAAGAAAGAGAGAGTAAAAAAGAATGAAAAAGAAAGAAAAAGAATAGAATAGAACGAAAAATAAAGAGAGAGAGAGTAAAAAAGAATAAAAAAGAACGAAAGAGAAAGAGAGAGAGAGAATAAAAAATAAAGAAAAAGAATAAAAAAGAAGGAAACAGAAAGAAGGAAAAAGAAAGAGAGAGAGTAAAAAAGAATGAAAAAGAATAGAAAAGAACGAAAAAGAAAGTGAGAGGGAGTAAAAAGAATGAAAAAGAATAGAAAAGAACGAAAGAGAAAGAGAGAGAGAGAGAGAGAGAGAGAGTAAAAAAGAAAGAAAAAGAATACAAAAGAAGGAAAAAGAGAGAGAGAGTGAGTAAAAAAGAATGAAACATAAAGAAAAAGAATAAAAAAGAACGAAAAACGGATGAAATTGGTTCTTGTAGTCAGCCTCCATACAATAAAGTAGAGAATTTGTAAATTACTTGCAACAATAAAAATGAATAAAGTAAATCGTTGTTTTTTTTTGTTTTTTTGTTTTTTACTTATATATACATCGGAACAGACGCATATGGAAAAAAGTGTATATATTTTTACGAATTATCTAATTGAACAAAACTAACTGGATTAAAAACCTGGCTAAATAAAATTATATAAGTCATTTTTCCCACGTTCGACAAGAGACATTTTTATTTACAGGAACTCTTGTTGGAAATTACTATTATTCTTGTCTTCTATCGAATCCCTGTTCTATCGATGTACATAGTCTGTTCATTATTTTTCTTTTCAGCGCAGTAACACCATCACTTAGATACAGCTAAAGCGTCTAAAATGGTATCCTAATGATATTAAACGTAGTACAATGATATGAAATAATTTGTCACAAGACTTACTCATGTCGCCTTGTGTTAAGACTGAAGTGAGGAAAAAATAGGTTTCAAACTTGGTTTGAAAGAATTGTTTATTTCCAAATAAGCTTCACTTGGTTCTAAGACTTCCATGGAGAGAACATATTCCAAATAGTGTGATCTATGGCACACAGATATCGAAATGTTGGGTTTCCCATTCTGGCAAGTTTGTCTAACAAAACAGGAACTTAGATTTATTTTATAAAGATCAGAAGGAATTAAAAAAAAGAAGAATGAAAACTTGTGACCATATTGCCCAAATTTGGCTGTGATGCGTGTGCCTGATATACCTTTAGTTTGTGTGCCATGATAAATATATTTTATTTGCTTATTTGTGCCGCTAGTATGATTTTGTTTGTGTTCTTATCTCTCATTCAATAATAATACTAATGATAACAATGCCTAAGTGGGAAGGATGATACACTGGGAATTGGGCAAAATCACTACCAGCATTATTATTATTATTATTATTATTATTATTATTATTATTATTATTATGGGTAAATAATGCATCAAAATGTAGATTCTGTGTTAAATATTCAGAATCAAGTGTTAGAACCCACTGAATATAAAACTCGACACGATAGAGTTGAACAATATCTGCACTGGAAAATATGCAACCTTAACAGGAAGGAAACTGCAAGGAACTTGTATGAACATCGTCCAGACACAGTTACAGAGATAGGATCAGTAACACCTTTATGGGTCTTTACAATACACACAGACAGAACAATCAAAACTAATCGCCCAGACACCGTGAGCAAAGACAAGACGCGTTTTCTTATTGACATGGCAGTCCCTGCAGATTGCAATATATCTTTGAAGTGGAAATCTAAAAAATGTGGCACATG
Source organism: Acanthosepion esculentum (assembly GCA_964036315.1). Lineage (NCBI taxonomy): Eukaryota > Metazoa > Mollusca > Cephalopoda > Sepiida > Sepiidae > Acanthosepion > Acanthosepion esculentum. Next base: position 4,426,127 of record OZ038498.1, on the reverse strand, counting down.
AGGACTTCAACAATTCCAGTTGTAGTTGAAGTCCTGGGATTGATTGGAAAGGTTCCGATAGACTCAATGAAGGGATTCCTGGAAGCCCATGCCTTAAAGAAATGTAAGAAATTGTACTCACAAGTTTAACTCACACTTTACGAAGAGCTTTGTCTGTGTAAAATATGCGTGATCTTAGGTTTTGTTTGTTTTCTTTTACGAAAATGATTAGTGGAAAATGTCATGAAGCCATTTCTGACTTTAGGTCTCTGGTTGGGACCCGGAAGGAAATGTTTATACAACAGAAACCAAAGGAAATAATAATAATAATAATAATAATAATAATAATAATAATAATAATAATAATAATAATAATGATACCAACAAGAAAAGATGCAATAACAATTATATGGATGCGATAATAATATAATAATAATAATACTGCAATAATGATTATGACGTTGACGAAATAATAATACTAATTATTATTAGAATAATATTAATAATATTAACAACACACTAATGATGTGGTTTATGCAATATTATTAATGGCGATGAAAAATAATAATAATGATAATAAAAATAATAATAATGACGTTGATGCAATAATTGTGATGATGTACAGGGTGTCACTGAAGTCTGGCCACATAGGAAGTCTCATTAACTATATTTTTTTACCTCCACCGATTAAACATCGTTTAGTCAAAAGAAAAAACAACCGACTTCCTTTTCCGGGGTCTGTTAAAGAAGAAGGTGTACTCAATGAAGATCACAGATGCAACACGTTTGATTGAACGCATAAAAAGTGAATGTGCTAAAATTTACGGCAATATGGAGTTATTGCATCAAGTTCACGCGAATCTTGCAAAGCGCATCAATCTTTGCTTCACAAATGATGGAAATCATATTAAAGATGTTATTTGTTAATATTCCAATTCAATAAAATGATGCTGAAAATTTAATTTCTTGAAAATATGCATTTTTGGCTGTGTCCAGACTTTACGGAAACCCTGTATAATAATAATAATAATAATAATAATAATAATGATAATAATAATGACACAACAACAACAACAACAATAATAATAATAATTTGAAGAAGCTCTTAGCGATGAGGGGTATGAGCCTTGCTCATAATTATTGGTTCA
>OZ038498.1:4407500-4420000 GCA_964036315.1 Acanthosepion esculentum | reverse complement strand
AACGAAGTAAGATCAGCCCGAATATTAATGAGATTAGTATCAACTTATTAATCAACGGCTGAAGTCCTTAATCGTAGGCTATTTAAGGCTATGAGCCAGGCAGTCTGGTAGAGTGTTGAAGGGGTGCAAGCTACTCTACAACACTATTTTATACTAAAGGTTTGGAAGGAAACCACTGCCAATACGGGAAAGAGCGATAACAGCTTAAGCTTATTTTCATGAAAAAATGTTTCAAGACAAAGATTTTATAAATTTCAACCGACAGTAATGTTAACTTTATTTACATTATTCGGACTATTGCCCTGATCTTTGTCGCCATATTTATTACAATGTTTCGGCCGTTGTACTCAAGGACACATGGCATAGTGGATAAAGGCGTTAGTTAGATCCAGTGACAGGACTCAAAGAGTGTGAGTTTAATAGCCGGTTAAGGCAGTGGAGAACTTTCAGAGGGAAATTAACAGGAGATAACTGATAACTGACATCCATTAAACATGTCACGTGGAACTAGAACAGTCTACCCCAGTGAGCGAAATAAAGGGTTCAGTTCGACATTCCAACCACCTGAAGCGTACAACGGCCGAAACATTATAATAAACATAGCGACAAAGATGAGGACAATAGTCCGAATAATGTAAATAATGTACATAATACCTCATCTCAGAAATATAGACAGATACTGAAAGGCCGAAACGTTGTAATAAATATGGCGACAAAGATGAGGACAATAGTCCGAATAATGTAAATAATGTACATAATACCTCATCTCAGAAATATAGACAGATACTGAACGGCCGAAACGTTGTAATAAATATGGCGACAAAGATGAGGACAATAGTCCGAATAATGTAAATAATGTACATAATACCTCATCTCAGAAATATAGACAGATACAGTAATGTTAACTATTCGGTCAAAGCATATCGAATGTTTCCTTATAGGGAAACGGTTAATCTTACTATTACCGTTACCAGGAAAGAAAATTGAGGCTGAGCTGAAATTCGAAATCGGTACGCCGATTCGGTTTACCGTCTTGGTAACGTTCACGAAATCGAATAGAAAATTCCCCTACGTTTAGGGCCAGAGGGGGAGAGAGGGGTTTTTGTAAGCACACACACAAAAGACCCGTTCGAAACGCCAAAGGGCCTGGGGGATGATGGTGTTAAAAGTTTTATACTCACAAAACTGATATTTACCCTCACCTTCGGCTTACTGCCACCGATGGAGCCAGGCTTGATGGAACCAGTTTCGTAGAATCTTGTCAGGATCTTGCTGACGCAGCCGTGCGAGACGAGCAACTGGCGTGAGATGTCGCATGGACGCACCCCCATCTGTGCCAGTTCCACAATTCGACGCCGGATATGGTCAGGTAGCGGTCGCCCATTCACAAACACTCCGCCGAGCTGATTCACGCCCGTCTGACCTGAAAGAAGCAAATGAATTAATAAATAAAGGCAAATGAATAAACGCATCAAGAAGCGGCGGAAAGAAAAGAAAAGAAAAAGAAAGTAGGGGTTTGGAAGAGGAGAAGAAGTTAAAAGGAGAAAAAAAAACATGAAGCTTAAGGAACGTACTTCTGAATATGATTAATAGAGAGTACCAGATACCTGAAAAAGGGAGAGCTCATTTATTTTACATATGGTTTAGCGCCAGTTAACAAGACCCTTTTAATAAATAAGAAATCGTCCCTTATAATGGCTTCCTGTACGAAGAAAGCGATACGAACGGGGGAAAAAGGAGCTGAAAAAGAAATAAAACATGAACTAAAAGAGTAGAAGTTTTTTTTGGGGTAAAGATAAATTACTATTAAAAAAGCTTGGGTATTGCGTGTTTAAGCCTTTCACTTCCGAGTTGTTTCCGTTTAGAACTAGAAACATTATCAAAGATAATTATTGGTGATCTCAATCTTAATATTAGATAAGCAGATGAGACAGCGTTGGTGGCAGACGCAGAAAGAAAACTACAGGACTTCCTAAAAAGGGTAGTAAAAAAAGGAGGCAAGAAACGACAAACCATCTATTGTAAGAAGACAGAATCTAGACTCCTTAGCAAGAGAAACAATGCAAGCTTCAAATTAGAGGTATCAAAATCGATCAACTACAGGAATTTAGAAAGTCTTTAACAGAAAACAGAAAATATATTAATGACATAAGTGATAAAATCAATATCCAAAATTTTTTATAGCGTATTTTAGGAATTTTGTTTGTAAATAGTCAAAGTCATTCTATTGTAATCAGTCTATTGTAAACATTTTGTTAAGTGTAGTTAAGAATAAAAAGGGAAGTTATAAAAAGAGAAAGACCAAACAAATAAGATATAATAGAGAAGTTAAAAGGGGAGGAAGAGAAAGAAAAGTAAGTCGCAATATAATAAATCGTTTTTATTTTTATTAAAGTATATATATATTTATTGCTATGTTTTCTTCTCTTCTTCCCCAAAACACCGTCTCGGCCGCATGTAGGAAGATCAGTACAACCAAGCATACCCGATCTATAACATCGAAGAGCCCAATAATAGTGTTCCATTCCGTTCTGATTTCTAGGAAAAATGATAGAAAAAGATTATTTTTATGCAACTCGGTTGTTTTTCCTTATATATATATATATATATATATATATATATATATATATATATCAGACATATCTATATATATATATATATATATATATCAGACATATATATATAGAGATATGTATAAATCAGACATATATATATATATATATATATATGCATAAATCAGACATATATATATATATATATATATATATGTATATATATATATATCAGACATATATATATGTATAAATCAGACATATATATATATATATATATATATATATATATATATATATATATATATATATATATATATATATGCATAAATAAGACATATATATATATATATATATATGTGTGTGTAATAATATTTTTATTTAAATTTATATTACAAGAAATAGATTTTTGAAGGAAAAAAAACAACAATTTTTGAAGGAAAAAATATTAACAGAAACAGATTTTTGGAAAAAAATATTACCAACAATAAAACATTTGCCGGCATTAAAAAACCCATTGAGGTTGATATGCCGTAAACCAAACCAAACCCAAGTTGAGAACAATAGTGCGAATTTAAATAGTGTAAATAGTTATATAAATGTTATGAGAATATTCTAGTAAAATAAATGTTATAAGATGAATATACTAGTGATATAAGTGTTATAAATAGCACAACTACTGTTGCTAATTTTCGGCTAAAACTTTTTTGTACATCTGTCAAGAGATGAATATTATTTTTCCTGTGTATTTATGTTTTGTTTACTATAAATAAGGGAGGCTGAAAGAAAAGTGATAGATCTGAAGCGAAGAAATAGAACAATCAAAATTTCTTTCATTTTCCTTTTTTCTGGGGATCGGAATATTCTCATCGAACCAACCAAGCAGACATATTTTGTAACAATGGCTACAATGAACACATGCCCAACCCACTGCAATCTTTATTTATACCACATAGATAGATATAGATATAAGGTTGCATTTAGTCAGTAATTGAAATGCAAAGGAAAGTTTATATTTACCATCTATTTTTCACGAAAAGAAAGGCAATGCTACATAAAAGAAGCTCTTGGAATATACTTGCTTTATGTTGGCGACTTTTATTTATTTATTAAAAATATTCGTGTGTTTTTACAAATATTCGCTTTTATTGATCCTTAGACTATCAAATAGTAAAATATACTTTAGCTACAATGTCTCTTATTTGAGATTCTTATGACCAAAAATCTCTGAAAACCGAACATTTTTCTATGGAAAAAATGGTCGATTTTCGAGGCTTTTTCTTTTTTAACTAATAAAACGAATGTTGTTAACGTTATAGTCTATCAATATCTAATTCCATTCATTACTGTAAAGTATAATATTATTTATAGACTTAAATGAAACTGTCCAACAGAAATATTTATATGGACCCCTGCACAGACATTAACATTCTAGAACAATCATATTATAATTCTTTTTTCTTCCTTTCACATGTTCGATACGACCTATTATTACTTCAAATAAATAATGTTCCATTCCGTTCTGATTTCTAGGAAAAATGATAGAAAAAGATTATATTTATGCAACTCGGTTGTTTTTCCTTTTATATATATATATGAAGAAATATAGTCTTAAAATGTGCTATATTTATGGGATAAAGTGCTCAATATCAGAGATAGAGCGTGTGTAAATATAAAAGTGAACATAGAAGTCAACACTGACTTCTATGTTCACTTTTATATTTACACACGCTCTATCTCTGATATTGAGCACTTTATCCCATAAATATAGCACATTTTAAGACTATATTTCTTCATGTATATATATATATATGATAGACTCTCCCGTCGAACTCGACGTATGTGGGTCAGTCAGATCAGTTCCCAGAAACTGAAAGCCCGACACCCACACAGGATTTGATTATAGTAGTGAAGGGCCCTTGTGCAGGGCCATCCACACTTTTTGGAGGGACGATACATGGTGCAGCGAATGCCACAAGGTCCCCAAACGACCCTCCGCAGGTTTTGAATTCAGAGTTGTCCTTCTCCTAGACCAGTTGCCATCCAAGGCTATAGAACCAAGTCTGTCCTGCTATTTACCCATAGTTGGAGGGAGAAGAAGAGGATTCACACCTTTCCCAAGGGTATTAGCACGTAAGTGAATGTAATGGATTCGACTGGAATTCAAACTCGGCTCTCCGATTCCTCAATCCAGGCCGTTATCCATTACTCCACCGTGCCTAGTAATAATAATAGTAATAACATGTATCTTGAAGTGGAATTCTTAAAATGTCTCACAGGAGAAGATCAACAATTCTAATTGTCGTTGTAGCCTTCGGATTGATTGGAAAAGGTTCCTTTAGATACATTGAAGGGATTCTAGACAGTCCATGCATTAAAGCAATACAAAAAACTATTCATAAGTACAACTCACACATTACGAAGAGTTTTAACAATATATATATATATATATATATATATATATATATATATATATATATATATATATATATATATATATATATATATATATATGTAGTATGCAGATAATAGTAATTTGAGAGATAAAATAATAATAATAATAATGATAATAATTATGCAAAATTAGGTATACAGTAAAAAAAACATGCGCACAAAACGAATAGTAATTATATGAACATATCAAATAATACTAGTGATACTGGTGTAATACTCACTGTATACCTATTTTTGCAGCCCCCTGTATACATATATATACATATATATATATATATATATATATATATATATATATATATATATATACACACACACAATATATATATATATATATATATATATATATATATATATTAATGTATGTTTCATTAAATAATATAGTTTTGTCTATTTTGAGCAAATTCCTTTCATATCATCTGATAATCTTAATAACATTATCGTTGAAAGACAAAAGAACATCATACTGATATATATTTTTTTAATCCAATCTAAGTTTTCGGCTTACATAAACCATTATCAAAGATGACAATTACATTTCAATACATTAAACAATACACGGACATAGCAACAATGATAGTCTGTTTTGTTTGCATGGAAGATTTCAACGATAATGTTATGAAGCTTATCAGACCATATGAAAGGAACTTACTTATAGTAAATAGACAAAACTTGTCTATATTATTTAATGAAACATGCATTAATGAAAAAATGCTGCCTAAATACACACACACACACACATATATATATATATATATATATATATATATGTATATATATATCTTTATAATTCAAAAAATCAAATCTTGACAAAATGTAATATTTGTAAGAAAAAAAAACAAACCCAAAAACGTTTAAATCAATGAAAAGCGCATAATACGAATTCAAAAAATGAAAACGTAGAGTAATTCACGTTATAAAATTCAAGAGAAAATTAACCCTCCTGTTTTCGATTTCACTACTATGTATAAGGCGACCTTTTAACGTTACCCCCACTCACCAAAAATAGGGTATCGCCTTATACTTTAGGTATAAAATGTAAGCCTTAAATCCTGTGGTTTATGGTAAGTTTTTAGCATGGGAAATATTTATCTCAACAAGCCGTTTAAAGATCGCATTTGAGAACAGTGTGACGAGTGGATGGTAAGCTGGGAAAAGTCAGTCTACCGTAATAGCCAACCGAAAACACAGCACCCACTCATGAGGTGGATTTTGTTAGTTAACCGACTCCGTTTTTGCATTAAAATTTGAGTGAAAAGAAAGTATATGCTTACTGAATTTATTTAATAAATTCAATAGAATACATTTTAAAATACGATTTGAGGAGATTGTACAGCAAATATATCCCCAAAACTACATTTTAATTTGAAAGTTTGTGGGTTGTCTTATACGCCCAATCGCTTTGTACGCCAGTATATTCGGTAATTCGATATCGCCAATCAGAAAGACGATGTCGAATTAGTGAAATAGCGGTAGCAGGAAGTTTGGATTTCTCATAATTTTTATATCTTATATAATTGTGTATTTCGGAAGCAATTCCTCTTTTATACAAGTTTTATTGAAGGCGACTAACAAGACACTGCGATTAAGCTTTTTATTAGATTTTTAGGCATTCGTACGAGAGATTTCTTGTACATAGGGAACTTTCTATATGATCTTTGGGTCCGATTGCTTTCATCTAATCTAAAAGCAATCATCAAGCATATTACTGAGAATTTGTTTCTGCTTTTTATTATTATTAAAGCTTCCATTAGTGGTAATCGTTTTCTGTAAAATAATATACTCATCTAGCTGCAGGAATTCAAAGCAATATCATTAATGAAATGACCCCAAGTCTCTCCAGGTTTTAATTCAATAGAAAATTAAGGATACAACATTAAATACGTATTTCAGAATAGAAAACAATATTTAAACAAAACAAAAAAAAAAGAAAAAAAAGAAGGAAAAAAGATCACTCGGTAGCAATAAAAAATTAATGTTAAAATCGAAACAGTAGAAAAATGAATAAAATCAATGCTTAAAAAACTGCCGAAGCTTATAAAATGTCAAAGATCCGAGAATAACATGTAAAAAATACTTGATTTATATCAAATATGATATTGTCCTAAATTATATCAATATGATATTGTCCTAATTTATATCAAATATGATATTGTCCTAATTTATAGCAATATGATATTGTCCTAATTTATATCAAATATGATATTGTCCTAATTTATATCAATATGATGTCCTAATTCATATCAAATATGATATTGTCTTAATTTATATCAATATGATATTGTCCTAATTTATATCAAATATGATATTGTCCTAATTTATATCAATATGATATTGTCCTAATTTATATCACTATGATATTGTCCTAATTAGAAAAATTGGAGGCTTATATCTTTTTGATTCCTTCACAAATAAAAAATTATTTTACACTTTGCCAAATTAAACCTGATGCCCATAAATCAAATTATCAATATTTGAATAAAATAAGTATAGACATCATGAACTAAAACACGTACGATAAAGTTAAGCAATGTCAGGCCTGGTCAGTACCTAGATGACTGACCGTTTGGGAACACCAGGTGCTGTAAGCTTGGTTAGGCGGTTGAGGATAATGTCTCGCAATTGTTAATCGGAGAGCCGAGTTCTAATTCCCGTTGGGTTCGTTTTATATTCACTTGCGTACAGATATTTATGGGAAAGGTATGAATCCACTTATTCTCCCCCAGCTATGTGTTAATTAGTAAGAATTGACTCATTAAACCACAAAAATTCTTACAATTTAAAAAAAGAATTCTGGCATTGATAATCTTCAATAATCCGGAAAAAAACAAATCAATCAATCTATTATAAACTAAAACTTACTCGATATATAAATGTATCTGGAAAATCTGATCATAATCACTTGGTTAATAATATTTTCATTGTAAAAATATCGATTTGTTGGCATATTAAAATCTACCATTTTGCAAGTAACAGGTGTAATGAAAGACGAACATGTGCACACACACATTCAGGCATATATATATATATATATATATATATATATATATATATATATATATATATATATATATATATATATATATATATATAAGTGAACATAGAAGTCAACACTTAGAGGCGACAGTCTGTTTCATGCTAGATGCAATCATCAGGCCACTAGCATCTAGCATGAAACAGACTGTCGCCTCTAAGTGTTGACTTCTATGTTCACTTTTATAGATATATATTTGACTCTCCCGTCGGTTTCGACGTATGGGGATCTGACAGCTTAGTTCATTCAGTTGTGAAATTTTGTGCGATAATCTTAAGTGGCATTTAAGACCCGCTAGTGATTTACAAAGGAGGCCACATATGGAGCAAGTGTGAGGATTTTAGATTGGCTGACCTTTTAGTTCTTATTCTCGCTTCTCATATATTTCTTTATATATATATATATATATACATATATATATAAAAATAATTAAAAAAAATAAAAAATAATTATAATTTAAGCTCTACTTTTGTATGGAGCACTGTTTTTTAAAAATAAAAACAAAAATAATAAAGACTTTCGGATTATTTACCTAACGTGTTCTTTCCTATTTTTCTATATATTTGCACACACACACACACACACACACACACACACACACACACACACACACACAGATATATATATATATATATATATATATATATATATACTCGACTGTCCCGTCGAATTCGACGTATGAGGGTCAAGCAGATCATTTCCTAGGAACCGACAGCCTGACGCCAGCACATGAGATTTGATTATAGTGGTGAAGGTTTTGTGCAGAACCATCCACACTTTTTGAAGGGCCGAATACAGAGACCTGGTGCACTAAGTGCCACAAGGTCCCCAAACGACCCTCCGCAGGTTTTGAATTCAGAGTTGTCCTTCTTTTAGATCAGTTGCCATCCAAGGCTATAGAACCCAGTCTGTTCTGCGATTTACCCATAGATGGAGGGAGAAGAAGAGGATATATATATATATATATATATATATATATATATATATATATATATATATATATATATATATGTAAAGCAAGTATTGGTCAGAGTTGTATTAGACCAGGAAACAGTAGTATTAAAAAGTGCTCAATAGACGTATAAAGAAAATCAAAATTTAACATGCAGAGCTATTAAAAAATTAAGTGATAAGCCAATAACGCTACTTGGATTCAATCTTTCGGTATCTTCAGGCATTTTGGGCCAGATCGCCTGAAGGTACTGAAAAAGTTGAAACCAAGGTTGCGGAACTGGCTTTTTTCGACTCATATATATATATACATACGCACATATATATATATATATATATATATATATATATATATATATATATATATATATATATATATATGTATATATATATATATATATATATATATATATATATATCAAATATTGGCTAAATGCCTCTGAGTGTTTACTTCAATGTTCACTTTTATATTTTGTATTTACATACGCTCTATCTCAGATATTGACCCTTTTATCCCATAAATATAGTATATCATAAAGCTACACACACACACACACACACACACACACACACACACACACACACACACATACATACATATATATATATATATATATATATATATATATATATATATATATATATATATATATATACGCCATCTGGCACGCACATAGTAATCCGACCTCATTCCTTGACTTGTGACAGTTGAAATGCAAAAAAGGAAATTATATCAGTGAAACAGGTACGGAATTCCTTCTTCGGTTTAATCATAAGAAAACTATCGAAGGCAACAGCATCAATTTCACTGTTGCTGCACATTTCAACCAACTGGACAATAGCATTGATAATGTTAGATGCGTCCATTTAACGTTTTCATTTAAATGGCAACCAGAACGCCAAAAGTCCGTTTTAAAATTCAGATAATTGTTAAAATAAATTCACACATTTTAGGCTTAAAAAGGACTTTAGGCATTCTCAATGAATACAGTTTGCAATGAATCGACAGACCATCTACAATCTTAATCGTGGCAAACAAATTTTATCCGTTATATAAAACATGCGGAATAAACAACAAAATTCCCTGAGAAGGCACATGATATTATTTCTCGTTGAGGAAGGACACAGTCGTGCCCGAAAAGAACGATTTTTAACATCTTTTCTGTTCACGCTTCCATGTGGATTAAAGACCTGATAATGTACAATAGATATTCTTCTTCTTCTTCTTCTTCTTCTTCTTCTTCTTCTTCTTCTTCTTCTTCTTATTATTATTATTATTATTTCCTTTGATTTCTGTTGTATACTCATTTACTTCCGGGTCACAACCAAAGATCAAAGGTCAGCAATCATTTCATGATATCTTCTACTTTTGTAAAAAAAAAAAATGAAGATCACACATATTTTACATAGATAAATATTGATAATGGGTGAGCTGTACTTGTGAGAACAATTTTTTGCATTTTTCTAAGTCATGGGCTACCAGGAATTTCTTCAGTAAGTCTATCAGAAACTTTTCCATTCAATCCGAGTGCTCCGATTAAAAGTGGAATTATTGATGTCCTGTTGTGCCACAATTTTTAGATTTCCACTTCAAGTTCGTTGCATTTTGCTATGTTTTTGAAGATCTTTTGAATATACATTACAATCTACAGGAATTGCCATGTCAATAAGAAAGTACATTCCGTTCTTGTAGTCTTTGATCACGGTGTCTGGACATTTAGTTTTGATTGGACTGAAAAGTCCCATAAAATTGTTACAGGTCCTATCTTTGAAACCGAGTCTGGGTGATGTTCATACACTTTTCTTTGTCGTAAATTTGCATATTTTCTTCTTCTTCTTCTTCTTCTTCTTCTTCTTCTTCTTCTTCTTCTTCTTCTTATTATTATTATTATTATTATTATTATTATTATTTCCTTTGATTTCTGTTGTATAAACATTTCTTTCCGGGTCTCAATCAGAGACCTAAGGTCAGAAATGACTTCATGATATCTGCCACTGGTCATTTTTGTCACCCCTCCCAATCACACACATTTTACATTGATAAAATTCTTCGTATTATTATTATTATTATTATTATTAATGATGTTGTTGTTTTTGTCTCTCCAATTATCGGCCTACTATATATATATATATATATATATATATATATATATATATATATATATATATATATATATACGGTTGAGTAATGGGAAGTGGGGCTCGGATCGAGGAATTCGAGAGCCGAGTTCGAATTCCATTACATTCACTTATGTCTTATTACTCTTGGGAAAGGTATGAATCCTCTTCTTCTCCCTCCAGCTATGGGTAAAATAGCAGAACAGACCGGGTTCTATAGCCTTGGATAGCAACTAGTCTACCGCAGAAAGAAATGCCAACCTACTGCGGAAAAAAAACTCTGCCTCGTCAGTCATGTATCGAAGGATACATGATCACCTAAGTGTGTATCACATAACTGACTGATACATATATATATATATATATATATATATATATATATATATATATATATATATATATGAAGAAATATAGTCTTAAAGTGTGCTATATTTATGGGATAAAGTGCTCAATATCAGATAGAGCGTGTGTAAATATAAAAGTGAACATAGAAGTCAACACTTAGAGGCGACAGTCTGTTTCATGCTAGTGGCCTGATGATTGCATCTAGCATGAAACAGACTGTCGCCTCTAAGTGTTGACTTCTATGTTCACTTTTATATATATATATATATATATATATATATATATATATATTTCTAAAAGCTAGAAAGAATAGAAAGTTGTGGAGAGCCATAATCGCCCACATCCTGAAAGGACATAGCACATAAAAGAAGATTTCATTTTAAGTTTCCAAATGCGAATATTTGATAGTCTGCATTTAATGCCGAAATTACATAGAGCAACGAATCGTTCGAGATTTAAAATAAACATTTAAGCGTGTAACAACTGCAATATTCGACCAGTGGTTCTCCAAATCCTCCGTTACATTGTAATATTTCAGACTATTCTTATCATCTTGATTGATATATGCACTATGTGCCGTAGTGCATATAGGGGCTGGTTATACATGCGTTACTGTCATCGAGTTAACATCGGTTCAGTCCTTGGATCAGATAGTGAAGCATATCTAGACGAGATACCCCTAGACATGTGCAGTGGAATGAGAACTGTGTATTCGCGTAGATTAAATAAAGGGTTTAGTTCGGAATTCTCTGCCGGTTACTCGGATCGATATACACCTGAAGAACACAACGGCCGTGTAAATCAACAGATATTCCCATATCAGCCAATCAGTTGACACCTGATGATGACCAGAGGGTACTTGGGCCAAACGCCGTGTCTATAATTACATCTAAGAGGAGAAATACTAAGTTAAAAAATATTTCCGTCTGAATTTCTGGGATAAGAAGTTATTTTTTAAAAAATTTATTTGCAGTTAGATTAATGTGCTTATTATTGATTTTATCATAACGTCCTGTGCTTGTTTTGGTTTCTATTTGTAGAACCGG
>OZ038498.1:4392500-4402500 GCA_964036315.1 Acanthosepion esculentum | reverse complement strand
AGACGTGATGTGGATTCCCGCTGTCTTTTCTACAAATATTTTCATGGCAACTGCTCCGACGAGCTACTTCCACTGGTACCCCAACGGCATCAATTAAAGCGTGCTACTAAGTTGGCATCTCGGCCCCACCCTTTCACTGTCAAAACATTTAAATGTAACCGCCTTTTCTACTCCAACAGCTTCTTCTTCTCTCGTACTTCCCGACAGTAGAACTCCCTTCCTCTTACTTGCTTCCCTGATAGCTATAATCTTCAAATATTCAAATGTAATGTCAATCGACATCTTTTGATGCCTTGACCTTGATCCCTGTCCTTCTCTTTATCTTTTCCGTAAACACCCCTCTTTACTCTTGCTCTCTGTAACCCCTTGTGTGTTAGTGGCATTTGCACTTTGCTTGGGGTGAAATGCTTTAAAAAAAATCTGTTTTTATTACTGTGCAAAAGGACACACGGCTGTCGATCCGGGTGTCAATCCGGGTGTCTTACTGGACAATAGCTTAGTAGATTAAAGCGTCGGTTTTTGAATTTGCTGACATAGTAATTGCGTGTTCAATTCCTGGGCCAGGCAGTGTGTACTTGGACTCAGTGGAAACGGGATGCGCAAATAAATGAGCACTATTTACATTATTCGGACTATTGTCCTCATCTTTGTCGCCATATTTATGACATCGCTTCGGCCGTTGTAAACTCCGGCCTTCTTCAGGTGGCTGGAATGTTGAACTGAACCCTTTATTTCGCTCACTGGGGTAGACTGTTCTAGTTCCACGTGCCATGTCTAATGGATGTCAGTTATCAGTTATCTCCTGTTAATTTCCCTCTGAAAGTTCTCCACTGCCTTTGTTGTCATTATCGCTTTTCTCTGGCACTCTTAATTACTGGTTCCCATATTGTATTAATTTCTATGCTTGGACGGCTCAGGAGGTTTTTGTGGCCTAGCTGATTCCTTAAGTTTACAAAGTTGCAATCTGAGCTCTGGTAAAAAACATGCAATGATAACAGCAAAAAATTGCAATATGAGCACTGGTAAAAATGGTTGCTGAAGACATTAGGTTTATAATGCCCAGAAATTCATACACAGATGTCCTCAAGGACACATAGCACAGTGAATAAAGGCGTTGGTTAGATCCAGTGACAGGACCCAAAGAGTGTGAGTTCAATACCCGGTTAAGGCAGAACTCACAACACTTTGGGTCCTGTAACTGGCACGTGGAACTAGAACAGTCTACCCCAGCGGGCAAAAGTTCGACATTCCAACCACCTGAAGAAGGCCGGAGCCTACAACGTCCGAAACGTTGTGATACATATGGCAACAAAGATGAGGACAATAGTCCGAATAATGTAAATAGTGTAATTAATACCTCATCTCAGAAATATAGACAAATAATAAATGAGCAATACTAAAAATAAGAACTAAACGAGATATACCGATACATGAGCAGAAGAACTTTAAAGGCAAATAGAAATTTGCTTGATTGTGAAACACTTCGTAGCCGAGTGGTCAAAGTATATTGGATTCTTCTTCTTCTTCTTTGTGCCGTGTCCCTCCAGGACGTTGGTGTTCATGGCTCTCCACAATTTCCTATCATTTGTAGCTCTTAATAAATTGCTTTTTTTTTGCTATCTCTCCCAAACCTTCCTCCGCCATCCATTCACTCAAGCTCGACAGGTAGGTTAGGAGTTGTTTTCTTCTTTCTTTCATTCAATCTGTCCTGTGAGTATCAAATTTTCCAAGCCATCTTTCCTCTTTCGGCCATATAGGAAGACTAATATTACATAACAGTTTAGTACTCTTTCTGCAAATGGAACGCAGGTTCGAATCCTACCGGAAGGCGCATTTTTGTTTATTCATTTTCTTGAGTAAATTTGCAGGACGGTTGACGGAATAAAAATATTGTCTAAAATAAACAGAGCGTCTACTAAAAACAAATAGTTTAAAGTAATAAAAACATAGCTACATCGATAGATAGAGAGAGAGAGAGGGGGGAGATAGAGATAGAGAGAGAGATAGAGAGAGGGAGAGAGAGTGAGAGAGAGGGAGAGGGGGAAAGATAGAGAGAGAGGGAGAGAGATAGAGAGAGAGAATGAGAGAGAGGGAGAGATAGATAGATAGATAGAGAGAGACAGAGAGAGAGAGCGAGAGAGAGAGAGAGAGAGAGAGCATATAAATGAAAAAAAAAGATTATGTCCCTACTCTGAATTGTTCGGAAATTACTCTTTAAAGGTAATATAAATTCAATTGAATTATATTCCCTCCATCATGACCGCTGGCCCCTAAAACTCAAGTACTGCTGCCCCTGAGGCAAATCAATTGCTAACCTTTAGCTCTCATGTCATTCACACGGGCTCCATTCATTAATACAACACTTTTCCTCAGCACAAGGGCAGATACGGCACAAGGTCAGGTTTTTAAATGTGAAGCCCCACACGCGTAGGGAAAATTGAGGGAAAAATAATTTACCTAGTCTCCATGACCCCTACCGCAAACTCATCGGTGCAATGCAATTCCCTTATTGCATAATAGAAAGGTGCTACTCTGAAGTTGGAATCTACATTTGTATTCCAACTTGCTTGAAGATGAGACATGAGTGATTCGTAATAAAAGGTCAAGAAAGAGTTTTTTGTCATAGCTATTTGAACCAGCGTACTCATCATCCCAGAGGCAGATGCATGGTTTTACGAACGAGACTGACAGACGACACGCATAATCTCAAGCATTTAAGTATCCATACCACATCTTAAACGAGTCTATCAATAGACTAAAACGGTCCTGCTCCCCCCACCCCGAGTCCAATATGCTGATGATGAGTGGGATATGCCGATGATATAGGTATTTATAGTTGGGACAAAAATGATCTTAAACAAAAAATCAACACAATATACCAAGTATTCCAAGAAATAGGAGTCAAAACAGAAAATATGACTTGGAATAAGAATGAAGGCAGTAAGGCCATCTACCCTGAATCAATAATAACATTTCAGGATATGAAATTAGTAAATACTAAATATTTAAAATACCTCGGTATATGGAACAAAATTGTATAGAAGAAAAAGAAATTGAACATAGAATAGGCTGCGCTAGTGGTAGTTTCTCTCCAAACCGCCAATTGCTACAAAACCAAAACATTACGCTGAAAATTCGAGTCATGTTTTTAAATAGCCTTGTCAGGGCGAGGCTTTCACATGGTTGCATACATGGCGCCAAACCCGTTCAGAAATTTCTAAACTGACAGCTGTATACGACCGCTTTCTAAGATCAATGGTTAAAATGATTTCGGTGAGTGAAGCCTGTAAATCTTTGCGATGGCCATACTTTTTCAAACATTGTGGATTGGTGCTACAGAATCACAAACAAAGAAATGTGTCAAATAACAGAAACGTAATCACTTTAAGACTTTCAACAACAGCAACAATTCAAATGGATATCACATGTAGGTCGAAGAGAAAATTTAACTTTCCACACCAATTCAAATAAAAGATTAGGAAGAAAACCCCCATCAGTACTGGAAAGATCGATAACAGCTACTGGAGTTAAGAAACCTATTTTCCTGAAAGTGGCACTTGGTCAATAAATGCTGAATGTTTCCTTATAAGGAAACAGCTAATATTACGATTACTAATATGTCTTTAATCTTAAATTTACTTGCTGTTCGTCGCAACTACTTAGACGATTGGTTCTCAAGTTTTTTGGGGCCATGGCCCACTTAAGCATCTCTAAAATTCTGCTGCTTCCCTCCTCATGACATATTACTATTATTATTCAAAAAGCCCCAAAAGGCCATTAACTTGGCCTAAACAAGCTTCCAAAGAACATGGCATCCATGAAAGGGAAACAGAAAAGAATAAAAGGACAGTTGAAGTATTCACGAAGAAATTAGGAAGAAATTGTTAAAAATCATATGAAATATATATATATATATATATATATATATATATATATATATATATATATATCTATAAATTTCCAAGAGGATAGAATCCAGGTAGAACTCAATGTCCAGGACAGAATAAGAATATAATATAAAAGACTCAGATTCGTAATCACGATCCAATTCATCAGATGAATTGGATCGTGATTACGATTCCAATGTAATAAATTATAACCATGGAATATTAGTGTTTGAGCCTTTTTATTATATATATATATATATATATATATATATATATATATATATATATATATATATATTATTTTTAAGAATTTCTGTATATATATAATTAATTTATATATATATATATATATATATATATATATATATGTACATACACACACAGTACATACTTACTTACACATGTACATCACAGACTCAAATATTTTTATGTTTGCATACTGTATATGCATCGTATGTATTAATTCGCAGACACACACACATTCATCTTCACAAGAAAAAAAATTCACGGTTAATAAATCATTCACGAATTGCACCTCACTTAAAAATCAAAATGCCCCGCTCCCCCTGTTGGGAACCGCGTCAGTCATAAAAACCGTAATTGCTGAGTTTCTTATTCGAAGCGTAAACAAAGCCATTTCTAATGTGTGTGTGTGTGTGTGTTGTGCGTGCGTATGTATGCGTGTGTGTGTGTATGTGTATGTAACTTGCAGATAATTTCAAAAATGTTCCATTGCATCAAACTTGAAAAAATCTATTAATTGATTCCACTCCAATTAGAACACAAAAGAATACTATTCTACTTTCCGGCAAGCAGTGCATTTTTGTAGTTGTAAAAGCTGCAATACCCATATTATCTATCTATTTATCTATTTGACTTTTTTATATGTATTCGAATTTTCCATTTGAAACATGGTCATTTATTACGAATTTCTGTCTCGTATTCTTTTTCAACTTATAAAGATGAAAGAAATACCAGTCAAAGTTAATTATTGTCTAAATAAGTTGGCTAGCCCCAATTAAAAGTTACAACACTATGTTTTCTAGCAGTTGGTATAATTGGAAACTCTCAATTACGTAATTACGCATATATTTACAATTTAGCGAACATTTTTATTATGTTGCATTTAAATTTAATCACGGAATCGTTTTCGATTTCCTTTGAATAAAATTTGCGTCTCCATTGCAGTTTAATAAAAGCATCAGTAACAAATTCTATCTGGCTTGTTTTATTCTTTTCTTTTTATTAAGTCAGGTTGCTCGCCTCCGATAACCGACAAAAATTTCCTTTCATTAATTGCCGACGTCATCAGCTTAAAATATGAAATATAAAAGTGACCGTTATCTTCACCGTTATCTATTTGTATTTCCTGTTAAAAACATCATTAACAGTAAGCGACGCCATCAAGCAGACATCTTGTCGGCTGCTGGCATTATATACGCAGTTTGTGTAGTTAGGCGTGGCTTCCGGCATACAACGCCAATGATTGGCAGGCTGTAGTAAACCAATAAAAAAGAATCACCAGATTCTTTCATCATCGCCATTTTGTTTTCCTTTCAATTTCTTTTCTTTTTAAAGACTGAAATAATGATTACAGTAATGTATTTGCAGAAGAAAGCAGAGAAAATAGGGAGGAAAATAAACGGATTATTTTCACTCCTTCTCTTTTCACATGTAATTTAATCATGAAAATATTAACATATGTCGTGCTTTGCTTTAGTTGTTAAAAAGGTGATTACTGAATAAGTTTATGGATTTATTTATAAATGCCGTATTTCTTTTTTATTCCAGAAAAGCACACACATGGGAATACAAATTCTATCTTTTTAGTCAAGCAAAATATTTTAACTTGTAATTTCTCAATGCTTTCACATCAAGCAAGGCGAATAGAGCACAAAAGATTATACTGGGAACGAAAGAGAATGAGAAGAATTTAGTGAGGAGAAAAGACAATAAAAGAACAAGTTCCAGGAAGATAGAAATGGCAATTGACGTTGCTTTTTGATTTTTGAAGATGCAAGTTGCCGAAAAGCAAGAAACTGGAAGAAATTTCCACATGTGAGAAGTGCGAGAAAAGAGACTATAAAAATGCAATTCAGGGTTACATCTCGCTATTTCAACAGTAAAACGATGTTACCTAGTAGCCAATCTAATAGTACGTTTAAATTCAGGTATCGAGGAGAGCTTAGAAGAAATGCCATGAAAATATTTTTTTTAGAAAAGACAGAGGGAAGCCACGTTACGGCGGTGAGATAGTGTTGAAGCCGTGATGCCAGGTTATCTCCGATAACATCACAAACCTTCTTTGAATTTTGTCAAGAATCTCGAGACATGTAGCAGAAGCGCAAGACCAAATATGGCAACTGTATTCACTGAACGGACGAATGGTAGATTTACAAATGTGCAAGATGGAGTCTGTTGAGGAAAATTGTCTGCCACGACACAGTGGACCATCTTTCCTAGCAGTAGACCTAGCTATTATATTCAATACCTTATCTGTATTCGAACTGCGATTGTCGGTTTCCCCGATCTCACACACGATACCGTAAGTATCATTACCTGTGCTTTCTTTCTATCTCTCCCTCCCTTTTTCTTTCTAGAATAAGCAAGAGTTTGGAAAATCAGATACTCACAGGACATATTGAAGGCAAGAGGGTCATAGGAAGACAACGCGTAACCTACTGAGTGAGCGTTGGTAAATGGATGTCGGAACAAGGTTTAGGAGAGATAACATAAAGACATAATTTATTAAGAGCTACAAAGGAGAGGAAATTGTGGAGAGCCATGATCGCCTATGCCCTGAATGGAAACGGTACATAAAGAAGAAGATATGTTAGGACAGATTGAAGGCAAGAGGGATAAAGGAAAACAACGCATAACCTACTTAGTGAGCTTGAGTAAATGGATGTCGGAACAAGGTTTATGAGAGATAACAAAAAGACAAGATTTATTAAGAGCTACAAAGGAGAGGAAATGGTGGAGAGCCATGATCGCCTATGCCCTGAATGGAAACGGTACATAAAGAAGAAGATCTGTTAGGACAGATTGAAGACAAGAGGGATAGAGGAAAACAATGCATAACCTACTTAGTGAACTTGAGGAAATGGATGTCGGAACAAGGTTTAGGAGAGATAAGAAAAAGTCAAAATTTATTAAGAGCTACAAAGGAGAGAAAATGGTGGAGAGCCATGATCGCCTATGCCCTGAATGGAAACGGTACATAAAGAAGAAGATCTGTCAGGACAGACTGAAGGCAAGAGGGACAGAGGAAAACAACGCATAACCTACTTAGTGAGCTTGAGTAAATGGATGTCGGAACAAGGTTTAGGAGAGATAACAAAAAGACCAAATTTATTAAGAGCTACAAAGGAGAGGAAATTGTGGAGAGCCATGATCGCCTATGCCCTGAATGGAAACGGTACATAAAGAAGAAGATATGTTAGGACAGATTGAAGGCAAGAGGGATAGAGGAAAACAACGCATAACCTACTTAGTGAGCTTGAGTAAATGGATGTCGGAACAAGGTTTAGGAGAGATAACAAAAAGACCAAATTTATTAAGAGCTACAAAGGAGAGGAAATTGTGGAGAGCCATGATCGCCTATGCCCTGAATGGAAACGGTACATAAAGAAGAAGATCTGTTAGGGCAGATTGAAGGCAAGAGGGAGAGAGGAAAACAACGCATAACCTACTTAGTGAACTTGAGGAAATGGATGTCGGAACAAGGTTTAGGAGAGATAACAAAAAGACAAAATTTATTAAGAGCTACAAAGAAGAGGAAATTGTGGAGAGCCATAATCGCCTACGCCCTGAATGGAAACGGTATATAAAGAAGAAGATCTGTTAGGACAGATTGAAGGCAAGAGGGATAGAGGAAAACAACGCATAACCTACTTAGTGAGTTTGAGGAAATGGATGTCGGAACAAGGTTTAGGAGAGATAAATATCTAATTCGTAGTTTGCATCTTGGGCTCTTCATTGTGCTGATGACCATATATTGTCTTATTGGAATTAATTGTTGATACTTTGTTCCCACTTTTCTTTACTCCCTTGTCTAGGTGTTTCTCTTTGACACTGCAGTCAACGCTGTGTCACTTGCGTACGTTATCCTCTTAATATTAGGCTCATTTACAATAAATCCTGGTAGGACTTCTAGTTCTCTTACGATCGCCTCGCTATGTGGATTAAATAGATCCGGTGAGAAGAGACATCCTTGTCTTACGTCCCACCTCTATTTTTGTATACTTACATAATTAATTTTCTATCCGTATTTGATTGGTTTGTTTTTTACCAGTTATTAAAATTTTGTAAGTCATGTAAAGCTGAAATTTTGGGATTGAGAGAATAATTTTTTTGCAAGTGAATATTGCATTAAAAACATTTTGTAGATGATGATTTTGAGATAAAAATCCGATTATTTAATCAATAGCAGCGATGGGGGGGGGTAGATGAATTCATAGCTTTCCTATGAGTATTTGTGCGTAAGTGAATGTAAGGAACCCGACTGGAATTGAAACTCGTTTCTCTGATTACTAATTCCGAACCGTTGTCCATTAAACCACCTTTACATCCAAGCTGTTATTCCCAAACAGTCACCCATCTAGCTGACAAGCTTCGACGTTACTTAACTTTGGTGAATCTGACGAGAGCCGGTGTTTCAATGTGACATGGCCGTAAGCTTTTGTATACGTAAGGAGGGGCTTTGCTTCCAGTAAATAACCTGGATTATGCTAACATTTCTCCCAAATAAATCAAGTTTCCCTGGCAGTTCAAATAGATCTTTTTGTCGTACATGAGAATAAATAAAGAATATCTATTGTCTTGAATGCTTTGGCGTAACAAAATTTCTTATTGTTTGGTCCTGTTTCGGGTTAAATTGAATTTTATAAATATTTAGATAATTGATGTTCACGGGCGTCTAGGAACTAAGGAACTCGCAAGATGTTGTTCGTGAGATTACCATGACAATCAAAGCAAGAAGGTTTGTTTCAAATCATGCAAAAGAAAACATATAAACTTCCGCACACAGAGACCGGCATTTAGACACACGCTTACACATCCGTATACAATAAACACTTGCTAAAATTAGATTAAGGTTTCCAGATTTCAAGACTTGCTACATTGCAGCTGTCAAGAGTGAAGGCTCATTTACTCAGTGACAAGAACAACAATAATGTATTGTTTAAAGTTTCGTTTTATCATCTAATTCGTTTCCTGTCGGTTCCAAAATCCGCATTTTAAATCAAACCGTGACACAGAGATTCGTATTCTATTTCATGTGCTCCTCTTGATGGCTGATGATAATTGTGCAAAGATTTTCAACGTGTTTTTATTTTTATTCTTCTTCTTTTAGAACTCAATATAAACTGTAAACTAAAAAAGAAAAGAAAAACAGAAAAAAGCTACATTTCATCGAAACAAAAACTCGAATTGATACTAAACTTTTAAACCATTTCAGAGAATTGAGAGTCTGCCTGTCTGTCTGTCTGTCTCAATATATATATTTATATATATATCAGTAGCCTGACGATTACACTAGCATGATACAGACTGTCGCCTCTAAGTGTTGACGTCTATGTTCACTTTCATATATATATATATATATATATATATATATATATATATATATATATATATATATATATATGTGTATAATAAAAACACTTAAACACTAATATTCTATGGTCATAATTTATTCCATTGGAATCGTAAATACGAGCCAATTCATCAGACCTACAAATTCAAAAAGAAAACAGAAAAAACATCTCTGGAAAAAAAAAAAAATTTAGAGAGAGTGTATGTATGAGAGTGTCGGGCGAATGCTAGAGTGAATGAAAGTCAAAGGGAGGGGTAACAGACGAGAGAAGAATAGGAAGGTCTAAAGTTGAAGGGGTGGGGATTCAAATTTAACAAAGAGAAGTTTTAAAAAGGGGGAGGCAAAGACGTTTTAAGTGAGAAAAATATGCATATTTGAACTATATATATATATATATATATATATATATATAATACCAAAGATTTTTAAGAATTATATTTACTTATTACTATATATATATATATATATATATATATATATATATATTTCGATCCCGACTTGAAGTAATCGGACGTCT
>OZ038498.1:4385000-4387500 GCA_964036315.1 Acanthosepion esculentum | reverse complement strand
GTTCTGTCTGTGTGTATTATAAAGTCGCATAAAATTATTACAGGTCCTATCTCTGTAACCGTGTCTGGGTGATGTTCATACAAGTTTCGTGTAGATTCTTCCTCGTAAAATATGCATATTTTCCAGTGCAGATATTGGCCCCCACTCTAACATGCCGAATTTTATATTCAACGGATGTTAACACCGTGCAACCTGATACAAGATGGTCAGTTGGTTCTGGATATTCATCACGGAATCTGTATTTCGGGTTAACACTATTTTCAGTAGGTTCCTTCTTCTTCTTCTTCTTCTTATTATTATTTTTATTATTATTATTATTATTATTATTATTATTATTTTTATTTTCTTTGATATCTGGCGTTTACACATTTCTTTTCGGGCCCTGCCCAGGGACTTAAGGTTAGAAAAGGTATCATGACACTTTCCACTGCAAAAAAAAAAAAAAAAAAAAAATAAAATAAAAAATAATTACATAGATAAAGCCCTTCGTAAAGTGTGGGCTGTACTTGTCAGAACAATTTTTTGTATCTCTTTGAGGCATGGACTTCCAGGGATCCCTTCAATCAGCCTACTGGAATCTTTTCCAACCAGTCCAAGGGCTCCAACTACAACAGGGATTGTTGATGTTCCCATGTGCCACATTTTTGAGATTTTTATTTCATGGTCCTTTATTTATTTATTTATTTATTTATTTATTATTATTATTATTATTATTATTATTATTATTATTATTATTATTATTATTATTTCTTTTGATTTCTGACGTGTACTCATTTCTTACCCGGTTCCCGCCCAGGGACCTAAGGTTAGAAATGCCATCATGACATTTTCCACTGGAAAAAAATTATAGTTACTCGAAATATATTGACCTTTATTCAAAATATATTGATCTTCATTCAAAACATATGAACCTTTATTTAAAAAAAACATTTTCTTGCAATTTCCTTCCCGTAAAAGTTGCATATTTTCCAGTGCAGATATTGGCCCCCACACTGACATGCCGAATTTTATATTCAGTGGGTTGGTTCTAACACCGTGCAACCTGATACAAGATGATCGATTGTTTCGGGACATTTTTACAGAATCTGCATTTCGGGTTAATACAATTTTATTATTATCATCATTTTATTTTCATTGGTTTCTGATAATAATAAAATTGCATCTTTTATAGGAAAGAAACTTCAAGAAACTTGTATGAACATCACCCAGACACGGTTACAGAGATAGGAGCAGTAACATGGGTAATGGGACTTTACAATATACACAGATTATTATTTTGTATGTCATATGAGACACATCGTAGCCATCTTGTCAGCCGTATATATAATCCAATAAAACACAATCGAAAATTAATTATTAATAATAATAATAATAATAATAATAATAATAATAATAATAATAATAATAATAAGATGGTTATTCTTGGGCACTGAATGACCTCCCCACTCTAAATATGCAGCACTTTCCACAGTATTCATGAGGATTTTACAATGCGTGGTTTGGGATGGATGTAATTCTCCTTGTGATCTCTATTTTCTTCAGTCATCCCTGCAAAGGTCTTTGGTATGATGACAGTGCTTCAGTGATTATTGGCACGACTGTCATTTCTATATCTTATTTTGTATTTTGTCATATCTGGTGCAAAGCTCAGACATTTTCCCCATGTTTTTTCGCTTCTGTAGATCGTTAGTTGATTCATATGCGCCAATTAACAAATCTTTTTCCCTTCTTCCAAAAAACCAGTTCCGATATTCTAGGATCGTCCATTTCTATATCCAGACCTTTATATCGCTTATTCTTTTTTTATCTTCAAGGAAAACATCAACTTATAATTCTTCTTCTTCTTCTTCTTCTTCTTCTTCTTCTTCTTCTTCTTCTTCTTCTTCTTCTTCTTCTTCTTCTTCTTCTTCTTCTTCTTCTTCTTCTTCTTCTTCTTCTTCTTCTTCTTCTTCTTCTTCTTCTTCTTCTTCTTCTTATTATTATTATTATTATTATTATTATTATTATTATTATTATTATTATTATTATTATTATTATTATTATTATTATTATTATTATTATTATTATTATTATTATTATTATTATTATTATTATTATTATTATTATTATTATTATTATTATTATTATTATTATTATTATTATTATTATTATTATTATTATTATTATTATTATTATTATTATTATTATTATTATTATTATTATTATTATTATTATTATTATTATTATTATTATTATTATTATTATTATTATTATTATTATTATTATTATTATTATTATTATTATTATTATTATTATTATTATTATTATTATTATTATTATTATTATTATTATTATTATTATTATTATTATTATTATTATTATTATTATTATTATTATTATTATTATTATTATTATTATTATTATTATTATTATTATTATTATTATTATTATTATTATTATTATTATTATTATTATTATTATTATTATTATTATTATTATTATTATTATTATTATTATTATT
>OZ038498.1:4360000-4382500 GCA_964036315.1 Acanthosepion esculentum | reverse complement strand
CAGAAAGAAGAGCCCGTCCTTGAAAATCAAATAAAACTCTGGGATTTTCAGATCCAGACTGACAATTCGATCAAAAAAAGAAGACCCGTTCAACACCCTTTATTTTCTTCAACTACCCGATATTTTTTCTAAACGTCTTTTTCTCATTATGTGTCCAAGAAATCAGAATTGTCTCTGATTCTAAGTAAAAGTCATCTACTTTGTTTGGCTTGACAAACCCAACGATTGATCTGCAAGAGGCATTTAAGGCAGGGTTGATGTTCTGCTCTACACTGGTGAGGCATATTCTGCAGTAGAGTAGCAAAGTCTAGGGCTGTGGTACATATTCTTCTGACATGGGCACCTCATTTGATGTTAGCCAGCCTCTTTTAGGTGGGTTAGTCGTTACTTTCCTCTGTTGGCCTTGCCTTCAGTATAACCTGTATCATATTCTCCAGATATTCTTTCCTCATTATGTCTCCTAGAAATCATAATAGTCTCTGATTCTAAGTAAAAGCATTCTTTTTCTTTTCATTTTCCTTAAAACTTCATCGTTGCTCACATGTTCAGTCCATGTTATTCACAGCATCCTTCTGTGAAACCACATTATATGATGCAAAAGATGATTTATAAAATCCAACTATGATTTGAAATAACTTTAGAGTAAATCATTCAAGTGAAATGTAATTTCTATTGAGGAAAAAGTAGCTTCTTTGAATGTTTTGTTTCTGACATATTTTTTGAAAAATTTCTTGGATGAAGCATTTTTTGTATTTAATATTCAACTAATATTTCTTTTAACTTCCTATCAGTTGATTTTCATTACAACTCAGAGTGTCCACTTGGTAATGATGGAATGTCACTAGTTTGGTTTCCTGAAGAAGTATATTGAAACCTACTTATTCCTGCTGATCTTCATAAAATAAATGTAAGTTCCTGTTTTGTTAGACAAATTTGCCAGCATGGTGAACCAACATTTCCATGTGTGTATGCCTTAGATATCAATATTTTCATCTGCTTTCTTCGTGGAAATCTCACAATCCACTGAATGTGATTTCTTTGGTAATAGGCCACATATTGGGACAAAGACCTATGTACTGTCATCATAGCTCTCTACATCTTGGCCTTTTTTGTTTGCTGACAATCATATATTCTGTCTTCTCGCCTTGTCGAGATAATCATTATGCTTTCCTCTATATATATGGTCGTGTTTATGTGTCCGTGCCAGTTAAATAGTATAGATTATAATTATTTACAAATAAAATAAGTAAATAAGAAAAAAGGTAGTGAAGGAAAGCGAGAGGAAAGGACAAAGCATCATTTGCAAGAAGATATAATGAAGGGACAACCTAACATGCAAATTACAAATTGGGAATACTAAAATCAAACAAGTACTCGGGTCGAATAATGATGCTGAATGGATAATGGCTCGGAATTGTTAACTGGAGAGCCGAGTTCCAATTGCCATTGCATTCGTTATATTCACTTACGCGTAAAATACCATTGAGGAAGGTATGAATCCATCTCATTAGCGCACGTTGTTTTCCCAAGCAATCTTGAACTTCGGTGATAGTATATGAACTGGTGTTTCAACGTGATATGGCTATAAGCTTTATATATATATATATATATATATATATATATATATATATATATATATATATATATATATGTGTGTGTGTGTGTGTGTGTATTCAGGCAGCAATCATTCTTTCATGCACATTTCATTAAAAACGACAGACAAGGATAAAAAAGAACATTCGGGCAGTTTTTATATAATTTATCATCCGAAAAGAAAAATAAATATTAGATCGCATGAGAAATTGTATAAAAAACTAAATAAAAGCACCTTGTCTGTCGTTTTCAATGAAATGTGCATATATATATATATATATATATATATATATATATCTGATATTGAGCATTTTATCCCGTAAATATAGCATACCTTAAAACCATATCTCTTCATATATATATATATATATATATATATATATATATATATATATATCTGATATGGAGCATTTTATCCCGTAAATATAGCATACCTTAAAACCATATCTCTTCATATATATATATATATATATATATATATATATATATATATATATATATATATATATATATATATATATATATCTGATATTGAGCATTTTATCCCGTAAATATAGCATACCTTAAAACCATATCTCTTCATATATATATATATACATACATACATATATATATATATATATATATATATATATATATATATATATATATATATATATTTATATATATATATATATATATATATATTTATATATATATATATATATATATATATATATATATATATATATATATATATATATATTTATATATATATATATATATATATATATATATATATATATATATATATATATATATATCATAGAGTTTTGGAATAGGCAGTTAGTGGCTCTCTATAATTCATAATAACGCTAGTTGTCTTTGGAGGCTGAACTTTGTTTTCATGTTGAGTTGGAAGTGGGAAAATAGCGTTTCTCTTCATCCCGTCCCCATCCCGCTCTTCTCTGAGGAGATATCATTAAAACTGAGTTAGAACAGAAGTTTGTAAATTTAGAGTTCATGCCTTTCTCATTAGAAGTTTCAAAAATTAACAGAACGTACCACCAAATACAAAAATTATTGCCATTAAAACAATCCCTTTATAACATTCTACTCTCTAGCTTTGGGTAGCAACCAATTTAAGAGAAGGAAAACTTCCAAAAACCACGAAGAAGGCAACGAGAAACCACTGTTTTTACCAAGAGTACATAGTAGTTCCCAGATAAGAAAGAAAAGGAATCTATGGAGAATAATGATTTCCTACGTCCTGAAGGTACATGGCATTAATAAAAGAAATATATTTAATTGTGGTGTCATTGGGAGCAGAGTAAAGGTGCAAGGGTTTTATCCCGTCATGAATCTATGATACGAGGACCCTACTCTACTACATTTCAATTTTCATAAGGTAATATTTTATTGTAATCTAATTATGTACAATAATGGATAATATGAAATATAGGTGAACAATTCAACTAAAAATTGAAAATAAATATAATGTATGTAAATCCAAATTAGAGACCTGTCACAATAGGTGATTCCATCTTAAATAAATCAAATGTTTTGCGGCAATTTTTAACATCAACTTGGAATTTTTTTCTTGTTAAAAACTTGAATAATTTAGCACATTCAACATTATACATTAGAAAATGTATATAATGTTTTTTCGAGACTTAACATGAGCAAACAAATTCACGGATTTGGACGTAAAAAAACCCAGAATGACGTCAAATCCCCCCCCTCAATCTTTAATCATTTAATAGTCAGTTGTGCTTAGTTTAATTTGTAACGTATATAAATGTAGGCAGAAAAAAAAACAAAATAGCGAGGGTTATAAAACACTACGTAAGGTCTCCAGTCTGGCTTGCTCCCCTGATCGTGGGGTTTGGGGGTAGTAAGACGTCTTTGCCAAACAGGGGGGGGGGTGTAACATCAGTGACCTCTACACCTATACATATCAAAACCAAACGATCAAAGTATAAGATGCAGGATATTTTTGACATAGCAGAGTACACCCCAAGTCTAACTTGGGCGGGGCTGAGTAACAAGTACGGAATATTGGGCATTGAATGACGTCTTCCAGTTGAGGAGGTCCTGTCTGCCTTGAAAAACATTATTCTAAGACCTGACTTTCAACTGGGATTGAACACTGACCTCTGGAGTGCGTTGGGAATGTACAAGTCTTACATGTCCGATCTAGGCCATTATAACATTTATTGATACAATGGCGGCCGGAATTTGAGCATTATTTCTAGATGTGTGTATGTCTTATATACTCAAGTTGCGTTTCAAATTTCCGAGGCCGACAGAAAGTGTGACATTCCGTTTAACATCGACCTGCAAGTCGGAAAGCGATACAAATCAAAACAACGAAAAGGTGCGAATCGTCTCTCACCCTAGACGGAAGATCGCACCTACGCGCAGAGAAGACCACCCGTAGCTGAATTTGCAAAGAACTTTTGCAAATATCACAACTAAAACCTAATTATAGGCTAATAAAACTAATAAAAATGACAGCTACGGTCTGATATTATTTGAGCTGAGTGAAGAGGCACAATTTCGACATAGAAAAAAATTATCTTTTTGAAGAGGAGGGATACACAGAAAGAGAGAGGCGGGGAGAGAGAGAGAGAGATGGTCGCAGCTGGTGATCTTCAATGAAAGGAAATAACAGAAGTTGTTTTGAAGTTGTTTGTTAGTCTGATACAAGGTGAAAGAAGACAGGGATAGATACATCAATGGAAAGAGTAATATATATATATATATATATATATATATATATAGAGAGAGAGATATGGACACACAGACATGCAGACAGAAAGATAGCTATAAGAAGATTGAAATAGATAGATATAAACAGACTATTACATAGATAGATAGATAGATGTTATTTGGCGTGAAACACCAGTCAGCAAAACCATCTTCCGTAATTGTGTATTCTATTAATGTAGCCTTGTGTTGTTTTATGCTAAAACAAAGAGAAAGAGAGGAAAGAGGAAATTGTGAAAGAGAGAGCGAGCATAAGCGAGTTAAGGAGAGGAAGGAAAGAAAGAGCAAAAGTGATGGTGGGAATAATAGATCAAAAGAGAAAGGGAGGAAATGCGAGAGTGGAAGGGATATAGATATATAGATAGATAGATAGATAGAGAAAGAGAGAGAGAGAGAGAGAGAGAGAGAGAGAGAGAGAGAGAGAGAGAGAGAGAGAGAGAGAGAGAGATAACGGAGACTATTGCAAAAAAAAGCAATTTTGGAGTTGACGTTTTCCTGGTTTGAGCGTGACAAGTAAACACCTTGCAGAACTGTCGGAAATTATTTATTTACCCATAGGTCAAGCAAACTGGTTTCAAGAGAAGTGGCCTATATATATATATATATATATATATATATATATATATATATAAAGAGAGAGAAAGAGAGGGAAAGAGATAATCACCTGTTACTGTTCACTTCTCTTGATTCGTTCTCTTGAGATGGCTACAATGGAAGTCTTCAGAAGTTAACACGTTCGACACTGATTCCTATTTTGTTACAACAGCCATTTTGTGATAGCAGCCTTTACTGTTGGCTGATAGCTAGTAAGCTGGTATCACGAATTTCATTGTTAGTGTAGTCGATAGTGAGTAGCGAGTTTGATCCTAAGATTAAACCTCGTCAGTGAGTTTATTAATGTTACAGTATCATATGTGAATCTGAACAAAGCTATGGTGGTAGTAATGTTAATAATAATAGCTGTTTCCTTATAAGGAAATAATTCAAAATTCATTGACCAAACATCCAGTGTATCTTCTTCTATGTGTCGTATCCCTTCAGGATGTAGGCGATCATGGCCCTCCACATCTTCCTGTCCATTGTAGCTCTTCTTTTGGTTTTCTCCTAAACCTTGTTCTACCATCCATTTACTCAAGCCCATCAAGTATGTTACGCACTGCTTTCTTTTGTTCCTCTTTCCTCTATCTGTCCTTGTGTGTATTAGATTTTCCAAGCTCTCCTTCCTCATTACGTGCGTCAGAAATTTCAACTGTCTCTTCCTGCTGTTAAGAATAAGTTTACTTTTTGTTTCCATTTCTCTAAAACTCCATCGTTGATCACATGTTCGGTCTACGGTATCCTCAGTATCTTTCTGTAGAACCATATTTCTGTCGCTTTACGTGTCTTCTTCGTCTTTGAGAAGATTGTCCAACATTCGCTGCCATATAAGAGGACAGTACTTTTTCAGTTCAGTACTTCTATCTTTGTTTCTAACAAAAGTTTTCTGTTTCTTGATACTCTGCTTAGCTTTTGGAATGCATCTTTGGCCATCTCAATATGTCTTCGGATCTCAGTGTCGGACTTTCGTTGCTCTGGTAAAACACTTCCCAAAGAGTTAGATTTTTGCACTTGTTTGATGTTAGTATCCTCGAATTGTAATTTACATTTTCGGCTCAGCCTATTTCTGGTAACCATACATTCTGTCTTCTTGTAGACTGTCTCTTAAAAGATTTTTTCAAGAAAATAGGTTCATTAAGTCCAGTTACTGTTATCGCTCTTCCCAGCGGTGATGGCGGACTTCTTTCCTAATCTTTTGTTTAAAATAATGAAGAAAATCAGCATCTTTTCATTATTTTCCTTTTCAGTTACATGTGCTATTCATTTTAGTTGTTGCTACTGTTTGAAAGCCAGCAAGAGATGTTGCTGTTATTTGATAAAATTCTTTTTTTGTGATTATGCAGAGTCAGTTCACGAGGTTCTTAGGGGGAGGGTGCATTAGCTTGAATTATTCTACTAGCTTTCCCATGGATGCATGGCAATTCACCTATAACAGAGAAAAGGAAACTGTGGAGAGCCATTATCACTATCATCCTTAAGGGATAAGGTATTAAAAAGATCAATATTTGTTATTTTGCACAAAATTAGATTCATTACATAGACAGCGGATTTTCATCACTGCGAACAGAATGAGGTTTGAGGTTGTTTTGTAGAGAAAGGAGTCGTTCGGGGATTGAAGGCGATATGTGGGTAAATAAGCGTGTCGAATGGGCGTGCTAAGGAAGTCTCACCAGTCACAAAATCAAATACATAACGGCGGTTTAAGCACGATTACGTGTAGTAAGAGCAAGGTTCCTAGAACAGCAACAATATTTCATGGGAACAAAACATCATGAGAAACAATTTTGCAGAAGATATAAGATTTTGTTTTTACTCGTAACAGGAGATCTATCTTGTGAGCAAAAGCTTATCACGCCGTTTAAAAAAAAAGGGAATTACAGTTTTCAACTTTAGTTGTTAGTGCCAAGTTTCTGTCGATAATTTTTGCGACGCCCCCCCAATAAAACAAAAACAAAAACAAAAAACACAAAAAACAGATGTCATGAAGTAAAAGTAAATTTCTGAGTACACTGGTCTACTACGGTGGATAGCTAATCCCTTCTGCAAACGCATGCTCAGGCACATTTGTGTTTCTTCAACACTAAAGCAGCCAGCCTTTGGTTTATACTTTAACTATGCTGAGCAGACAATAGTTACAGTCCGGTGTGAACAAGGCTAGTACGTTAACAATAATAAATCACGATGACTTTTGACCTCATGATGGAACAACTGCTCCGTGTAGTCTGTTTCAATCACAAGCCTGGGTAGTAAATCGTGGTATGTTTTCTTTTTCTGCCAATTCCCAGGACAATATTATCAAGAAGTCATCTTGAAAAACCAACCATGGTGAAATTCGAACGCAGGTCTCATGATCTGAACGCTAACATTATAAGGACTCGGTCACACACACACACACACACACACACACACACACACACACACACACACACACACACACGTATATATATAGGCTTGAAAAAATTATTAAAAATATTGTTTTTTTTAAGTGAGTCGTATAAAAATGAAATAAAGTAGAACCAAGAGGTGAACCCATAACTACACCATCAATCAGCGTGTAAATATTACACTAATGGACACTTGTGTCCTGAAGGATAAAAGATAGAATTGTTGGTTTAATATTAGGAGATGGGAGCACACACACACACACACATAAACACACACACACACAAACATAAACACACACACACACACACACTATATATATATATATATATATATATATATATATATATATATATATATATATATATATATAATTATATATAAAGTCAAGGAATACTAACCACTAATATTACTATGGTTTCCACCGGTAATGTTTCTTCCGGCAGTAGAGGTTAATTGTATTTCCCGAACATCTTGTTGGGAATTACGTTTGAAGGGAAAGAGCAAAGCAAAGGCAGTTTGAATGTAAGGGAGAGGGAGGGAAAATTACTATTTATAATAAGGAGAGAGGCAATGGCAGAGGGAATGTAAGGGAGTGTGAGGCTGCATTATTGCTATATATATATATATATATATATATATATATATATATATATATATATATAGATAGATAGATAGATAGATAAAGAGCTATAGCGAGAGGGAGAGAGAAATAGGTATTGAGTAAAATGAAGAATACTTAAATAATTATTAAGCATAAAAAATGTTTGCGCCATTTTAAATAATGTGGTCTGACAAGCATTCGACGGTCAGAAAAAACTGTAATGTCGGAAGCAACCATTCCGGTTCGTAATGTCAAAATAATGATGAAAACCAAGAATGTATGTGACGTCACAGATGAAGTAGAAAGTTTGCTTTCCAGTTCGTTTAGGAGCAAAATAGAAACAAAAGTGCCATTGAATCAAAAAGAATGCATCAGATGCCGTAAAACATCTGTCAAACTTGATAAGCAATCAAATGTTTATAAAGGTAAGTAATATATATATATATATATATATATATATATATATATATATATATATATATATATGTTTCATTAAATAATATAGACAAGTGTTGTCTATTTATTTGATGTAAATTCTTTTCATATCATCTAATAAGCTTAATAACATTATCATTAAACGAAGAAAGAAAATCAGAATATTGATACATATTTTTTTAATCCAATCTAAGCTTTCGGCTTGCATAAGCCATTATCAAAGATGACAATTAGAGTACAATATATTAAGCAATACACGAACAAGAAATTGATGATAGTCTGTTTTTGTTTACATGGATGATTTCCAAGCAACGATAAACACGTGCATATAAGACGCTGGAAGCGAAAATCGCACCGCAGCTCATGACGTCACACATGACCACGCGAGAGTGAAAACGAGAAATATTAAGTATGGGAAGCCGTTAGTATAAACCAATGGCTTTTATTACCAATTATAGGCATTTAAGGATATTTGTGGAGATTTCATAGTTTATTTTGTTCATGTTAGGTTTCAACTGTTTTATGTATATAGCTTCAAGAATTTTTAGTTTTTGTTTATTGTTTTCATATTTAAATATAGTAGTGTTTTCAACAAGGATTTTCCGGAATTTTTCCATTTCCCCTCTATTGGGCGCTGATAACTTAAGGGTAGAATCATTGACTGATGCCAAATCAGACGGGTTTCGATCCCGGCTTGAGGCAATCGAATGTCTAGCCACACTGATGAGCTGTGATACAGCGAAACAGTCTGTCTGTGGATGACAATATATATATGTTGTGGTGTCCTCCCTCTAAAGACTCTATGTTGGACTCTTCCGCCTACTATAAGATTAGTAGGAGAGAAGGCCTTGGGGGGACAGTCGAATAGATTGAACGCTGGAAGTGTGGGTCAACCGACACACACTCACTAGTCGTGTAATATTCTTCTGTTGTACTTACTGTTTAATATATGATATATCTGTAACACTTGCTTTGTTATTTCTTTAACCATTTACTTGGTCACAACAGTATATATACAAACAGAACTGAAAAATTCTAAATCATACCAATTATTAAAATCAGTATTTCAATGACCACTATCAGAATGTATTCGGGAATAACTTTAGAGAAGATAACAAAAAATGTGTCAATACGTAAGGTGAACAGAGGCTGACCATCCCGAAATATCTAAACATTTTAACAGCTGATGACACAAGTTTCATTTCTTTTCAGGATTACATGATTAAAAATAATGACGACAGCCAGGAAGAGCTGTGAAGAAAGTTGAAGTGCAGAGACAGGAGGGAGTTTCAAACTGAACTACCGACGTTACTTACTGCCACTCGATTTCAAGATAATTTTGAGAGAGATGGAACGATTCAGAATGTCTGCAAGAAACATTCCAGAAGGCTGTGGTCAACGAGAAAACCGCACAAAGCAAGAAAGGATGCTTGAAATGTAACGCCAGAATTCAAGAAAATCTGTGCGGCAAACGAGTCGTTTCAAAATCAAGCGTCCATCGCATTTTCAATTTGTTTCAATTTTTCTTGTCAGAATCTATTTTACACATTTATAAGTCTACCATTCGTCCTTGCTTTGAATATTGCTGCCACATCTGGTCTGGTGCTCCTGCAATATATTTAGAGATTCTTGATAAAATCCAAAGGAGAATCTGCAAAGTTACTGGTCCTGACCTGGCATCTCGGCGTCAGTCACTTTCCCACAGCCGTACCTTTTATTTATAAGTCTACCATTCGCCCAGGCTTTGAATATTGCTGCCACAGCTGGTTTGATGCTCCTTGTATATATTTAGAGATTCTTGATAAAATCCAAAGAAGAATCTGCAATGTTACTGGTCCTGACCTGGCATCTCGGCGTCAGTCACTTTCTCACAGCCGCACCTTCTATTTATAAGTCTACCATTCGCCCATGCTTTGAATATTGCTGCCACATCTGGTCTGGTGCTCCTTGTATATATTTAGAGATTCTTGATAAAATCAAAAGAAGAATCTGCAATATTACTGGTCCTGATTTCGCACCTCGGCTCCAGTCCCTTTCCCAGCGCCGTAACATAGTTTCCACGTGTCTTTTCTAGGAATATTTTCATGGGACTAGATTGACGGCAAAGTCTCATCATTTTACAGATGAAATGGTGAGATGTAACCGTAAGTTCTATGCTAACAGTTTCTTCTTTCGACCTTTTTGCCATGTGAACTCTCTTACGGCCTCTTGCTTTCCAGTCAACTTTGATCTCGAAAAATTTAAATGCAATGTCAATCATTATGTTCCTTCTTCTTAATTCCTATAGTTTTATTGTTCTATCACCTTAATAATGCTTTTCTTTTTCTCATATTCTTTCACACCGAGTAACCTCTTGTGTCTTAGTTGCTTTATTGCCTTGCTACGGGTGAAATGATTAAAAAAATATAAAAGTTACATTCCAAAACTAGTCTTTGCCCTCACTGTTTATGATCCATATTTTTAGAAAAAAAAGGCTTTGTTTATGTCTGAATACGAAACTGAGCGGATATGAAGCATTTCGAGAAGTCCATGACGCGAGGAGTTTCGCTTAAAGCTGCTATTCAGCCATGCATAGCCGATTAAATTCTCCGTTGGTTAAATGCTCAGTCGGTTAGAGGCCGATAGATCTAACGGCGATTCCTTCTCCCCAGCGGGTCGCAGGTTCGAATCCCACCGGAGAGCGCACGCTTTTCTTTAATTATTTTCGACTAATATAGACATAAATATATAAATCTACTATTTAATACATAAATGAAGCATCTACTCAAGTACGAATCTCCACTAAAAATAATGCTTAAAGTGATAACATCTGTCGGATGAATAAAAATTCATTGCAATATTTAAACACAGATTGACGGTGTAGTTATGGGTTCGCCACTTGGTTCTACTTTATTTCATTTTTACACGGCTCACGTAAAAAACAATATTTTTAATATTTTTTCAAACCTATATATTCGATATAATGATGGCATGTTCATATTAACGAAAACGGAAGAAGAAATGAAAAAAAAACCTAATAAAAGTTATAGAAACCTTTGGGAGAATTTCTGCTCCATATTTGACTTCAGTGTTAGCATTAATAACAGAATGTCTTGACCTTTTAGTATACGATAGTAGACGTCATTTTAGTACATCACTTTATAAAAAAAACAAGCCAAAATGATTTGCTTAATTACGAAAATGAATGTCCTCTCTCTCTCACACGCACACACACACACACACACACACACACATATATATATATATATATACGATAGTAGTCGTCATTTTAGTACATCAATTTATAAAAACTACAATAAAAAATTATATATATATATATATATATATGTATATATATATAATGCTTAATATATATATATATATATATATACACTGCTTAATATATATATATATACTGCTTAATATGTATATATATATATATATATATATATATATATATATATATATATATATATATATAAAGAGAAAAATAAACGTAAAAATGTAAGACAAAACGGTGTAACGAAAAGGTTTATGAAGAGAAAGAAGAAAACGCAAAAAAGAAAATATAGGGAAATTTGTTTGCAAGATAACGAAGAAAACGAATAAAAAGTAAAACAAAAAAAAAAAGATATATATATATGTGTGTGTGTATGTGTGTGTGTCCATTGGTATGTCTGTGCGTTTACTCCCATCTCCTAATGTTAAACCAACACTTCTATGCAATCTTTTATCCTTCAGGATACAAGTATCTTTTTAAAACCATTAGAGTAATATTTAAACACAGATTGACGGTGTAGTTATGGGTTCGCCACTTGGTTCTACTTTATTTCATTTTTACACGGCTCACGTAAAAATCAATATTTTCACTATTTTTTTCAAACCAATATATTCGACATATTAATGCCATGTTCATAATAACGAAAACCCAAGAAGAAGTAAAAAAATAATAAAAGTTATAGAAACCTTTGAGAGAATGTCTGCTCCATATTTGACTTAAGAAGTTAGCATTAATAACAGAATGTCTTGACATTTTAGTATACGATAGTAGACGTCATTTTAGTCAAGAAGATACAACAGGAAAAATTAGTTGAAATTTCTAGGGCATATGATGAGGAAAGAGGGTTTGGAAAATCTGATAACCACAGTACAGATTGAAGGTAAATAAGGCCAGAGGACAGGACACATGAAGAAGTAGAAATAAGAGGAAATACTCTGTAAGTAGAAATTAAATTTTATTTTAATTTAAAACAAAGGTGAGCAATGGCGACGTTTTAGAGAAAATAGAAACCAAAAGGAAACTTATACTTAACATCAGAAAGAGGCAGTTGAGGTTTCTAGGGTACATAATGAGGAAAGAGGGCTTGGAAAATTTGATACTCACAGGACCGATTGAAGGCAAGAGGGATAGAGGAAAACAACGCATAACCTACTTAGTGAGCTTGAGTAAATGGATGGCGGAATAAGGTTTAGGAGAGATAACAAAAAGACCAAATTTATTAAGAGCTACAGAGGAGAGGAAATTGTGGAGAGCCATGATCACCTACGCTCTGAGGAGACGCGGCACATAAAGAAGAATAATAAACGTACGTTCGTTCTACTTTCATGCTTAAATCTCTCTCTTTCTCACTCTCTCTCTCTCTATACATATATGTATATATATATCACTTTAAAAGTTATTTTTAGTGGATACTCGTATTTGTGTAGACGTTCCGTTTATTTATAGTATATTTATTCATTTCCATCTAATATAAAAAATAAAAATTAAAGAATATATACATATATATATATGTGAGTGAGTGTGTGTTTTTAGAGAGAGAGAGAGAGAGAAAGAGAGAGAGAGAGAGAGAAAGAGAGAAAGAAAGAGAGAAATGAAGAGAGAAATGAAGAGAGAGAGAATGTATGTGTGTCACGTTTCATGGATTATGTTCTATTGAAATGTTTTGATTTCAACAACACACGTGTGCTGAGAAGCAAAGTTAAGCTGACATTGTTTTTCATGGGTTGATGAAAGGGAACAAAGGGAAAGGCACATATTTGACATTCTACAGTTTCGCTTTCTTGCGAAAAGGGAATGTCTTTACCGGTTTGGCGCCCGTGGGTGGAGCTATGCGTGCAGAGGTTAGTGGAGAGGATGGGCTGGGTTTATCAGTTGAATTTTACAGAGAATGCAAACACAGCAGAATCTTCATTATGTGTGAAGCAAGAGGTTCGGAAGAAGGCTTGAATTTAACAAAGATGGAAAATATTGAGAGAAACGTAATGGCACAGATATCGACCTGTTCGCCAAAGTAATAGAGGAGAGTCTCTTACAATTTTCAGCAGCGTAAGGATTATCTGCACGAAAGATATCAGACCGAACGCAGGTTCAACTTGATAATATATATATATATATATAGAGTCTATATATATATATATATATATATATATATATATATATATATATAGACTCTTTGTTAAGACGAACCGAGTTCTCCAGTCACTGGCGTGTTTATCTAAAAATAAATACGTCTAAATTCACCTTCATCCCTGCCGTGCGTCAATGGCTTAGGGGTAGAGTCTCTGATCCCGGCTTAAGGCAGTCGGATGTCTAGCCACACTGATGAGCTGCGAAGTAGTCTCTCTGTGGAAATAAGTATATATATATATATATATATATATATATATATATATATATATATATATGTAAACAGTATGTCTGTGGATGACAATATATATATAACATAATGACGTCCATTCTGTTTAAGTCTATTTTCTTCTTCTGTAGGTACATGTCTTCGTTCGTATATATATATATATATATATATATATATATATATATATATATATATATATATATATATATATATATATGGAATGGACGTCATTATTTTAACTTGAGGGGACCCTTTCAGCCAACACTTTCTCAAAAGGTAGACGTTGACAAGCACCAGGAAACAATCAAAGACAGATTAGCAAATAGTGAATGAAGAGGGAAAATTGGAACACGATTAAAATGGATTTTAACTATAAATAACTTAAGGGCTAAAAACAAAATATGAATTCCAAAAGTGTTTAAAATGGAAAATGTAACTCATAAACCCTCGATCACACGTATGGAACGAATAAAGTGTTCCTTTTGTTTAAACAGGGTCGGCTGATGAAACTTAATATAAACAGCCTCAAGAACACGAAGATAGTGAACCGAGTGAGCACTATGTAAAATGAAAAAAAATGAGTCATTATATATATATATATATATGTGTGTGTATGTCTGTGTATGTGTGCGTGTGTGTGTGTGTGTGTGTGTGTGTGTGTGTGTGTGTTTGTATTTCAAAATAATAAGATCGGTTTAGTTCTACAAGCCTTTCCACCAATTTATTTTTTTCTACTATTTCGGAGAAAGCACTTCAAATCATGAATAAAAATATATATATATATTTACACTATTTACATCATTCGGACTGTTGTCCTCATCTTTATTTATTTTTATTTTTTATAGCGAGGATCACCCTTTACAAGGCTCGGGGACCGCTCGATGTAGAGGATTACGTTTGGAGGCCATTTGTGTGTATATGAGCAGAAGAACAGTTAACCCTAGCCTTGAACAGGTTAAGATTGTTGTGATCAGGGAAACATGCGCTTCAGAGTCGGTTACACAGGGCAGTGGCTCGCGGAAAGAAGCTGTTTGAGTGGAACTTACCCCTCACCGATGGAATACGGATGGAATGTGTGTAGGTTGCTACTATGTACATGACATGGCGTCTTCTTGTCATAATTTGTCTTGAGGTCTGGGCTGCTCACGCCATATTCACGACGATTCGATCTTCTTTAGTCCCCAAGGCCATGTGTACTTACTTGGTGACTAAATAAAAGGTTCGAGTCGAAATTCCGACGTATGAAGAAGGTCGGAGCGTACAACGGACGAAATGTCGTGAATATGACAATAAAGACGAGGACAACAGTCCGAACGATGTAAATAGTGTAAATAGTTATAATAGCTCATCTTAAGAAATATAGGCAGATAAAAACATATAATTAAATTTTATAAAAGTAAATAATGGTCGGGGGGTGTTGAGGGGAATTGTTGGGTAAATTCATTGTAAACTGATGCCAGAGGCCAGAATAATTATGTTCATATGATGTGATTTCTTAAAATTAAAAAATACATATTTTTTTAAATTCATAATCTGTTGAATTTAATCAATAATAATATATGAATAAACAACTCCAGGTTACGAATTTCAAATTAATATTTTTTTACATTTTAAAACATCAAGTTGTAGGAGCAAGTCTTGTTCCGGCTTCAGTGTTCTCTTCTACACACACACACACACACACACACACACACACACACACACACACACACACACACAGACACACAAAAGATGACTGAATTTATTTTTAAAAGAAATCACTAATCTAGTTTTTCATCAAACTTGTATTAACGAATGATTTCTGCCTAAATGCACACATTATATATGTTTCATTTTTAACCGTTTTTTTTTGCATATAGATAATACGAAAAATTATTATTATACGAAAAATAATGAAAATAATGGAGGCATTAATAATAAAAAAGAAGTCAACACTCAGATATATCAACTATGAACACGACCACAACGTGTCTGACCGTGTTCGGATATTAATAAAAAAAATATATACCCCACCCCCGGGGACTAAATAATGGGTTCAGATGGAAATTCAGACGTATGTCATGTGAAGAAGGTCGGAGGGTACAAGATTCCCATCCATATAGATACAAATATATATAAAAAATCTGCAATTTCAGTTAAAAACACATCCTTGATAATGGTTAATAGATTAGTGAAAGGCGGAAGCACCCATAGAACATTTGAACAGTTTTAGCCATTTTATGTCCAGAAAAGAAAATACTTGTACGAATGCCAGAAAAAATGAATACAAAGTTTAATCACAGTGTCCTGTCAGTCGTCATCAATGCAACTTCTAAAAATGGGAAATTGCTTCACAAATAAACAATTATGTATGTATGTATGTATGTATGTATGTATGTATGTATGTATGTGTGTATATGTGTGTCAAAGGCAAGTTATTTTAAAATAAGCCAGGATCTAAAATTTCTAAAACGAGAAAGAAATTTCTTTATAAAATTATTGGAAAATTCAGCGTGGGTCTTTAGTTTATGTCTTTATAGAATTGTTAGAATCCGAATCGTTTCAAAATATCTTAAAATATTTTACTGTAAAATAATGAATACTTTCTATATATATATATATATATATATATATATATATATATATATATATATATATATATATATATATATATATATATATATATATATATGTATATATATATATATATATATATATATATTGAGAGAGATTTTTAACTATTTTATATATATATATATATATATATATATATATATATACATATATATTTCATCACAGATAACAATTTCAAATTTTTAACAAATTTACAGATAAAAATTTCACACACACACACACATATATATTTATGTATGTATATATATAAATATATATATATATATATATATATATATATATATATATATACATATATATATATATATATATATATATATATATATATATATACATAACTATTACATATGTGTGTGTGTGTGTGTATGATTCTGAGAGAAAATGAACGAATCAGAAACACACACAGACACACATATATATGAAATAGTGATATATATATATATGGTATATATATATATATATATATATATATATATATATATATATATCAGGGAGGTAACTTAGTTAAAAATTTAAATATATACGAATATATATATATATATATATATATATATATATATATATATATATATATATATATATATATATATATATATATATGTAATCCCTTGGTATATAATCCAAGTGAATCCTATTAACACAATATAAAATATTAAATATAAAATATTAAAACTGATTCACACATAGAGCTCAACGTTTTTAGAATACCCCCCTATATATATATATATATATATATATATATATATATATATATAAACAATATATTTGATACAATCGGAATTAAGTTACCATTATGTAAATGATCATTTTAACTTATAATTTTAACGATAATAAGGAAAACAAAAAGGTCTTAACAAGACGCTATAGAAATGCATATCATTGGTATTTGTCTATGTCTCTGAGTTGAGGTAACATGATTACTAACATTATTTACATTATTATCCTCATCTGGATCACCTGAAGAAGGCCGGAGCGTGCAAAGGCCGAAACGTTGTGAATATGGCAATGAAGATGAGTATAACAGTTTCAATAATGTAAATAATGTAAGTGATATAGGAATTGTATATAAAAACTTGTAAACGGTTTCTCTTGGTCGACTGGTTTGAATGGCCGATGAATCAAATGCTGGGCGTTGAAGCGAAAGAAAATGTAAAAAGGGAGATTAATCTCTACACAGATGTGTGTACACGTGTAGATGTCATCAAGTCCGGAGGCTTATGACAAACAAAATGTAAAAAACAAAAAAGTCAAAGACATAACAAAAAACAAAAATAACTTTTTATTTGCGCAACAAATATTTATTTCTCAACGTCATCTCTTTGCCAAGCCTCTTTAATTCAGCTGTGAATTTTAATTAATAACTTTGATCGAATATTATAGAGGAAAAATTTCAGATCAAAATT
This sequence comes from Acanthosepion esculentum, assembly GCA_964036315.1. Lineage (NCBI taxonomy): Eukaryota > Metazoa > Mollusca > Cephalopoda > Sepiida > Sepiidae > Acanthosepion > Acanthosepion esculentum. The sequence continues at coordinate 4,364,510 of OZ038498.1, read as the reverse complement.
CCAGTTAAGATCTAAATGACAATGATTCACTCATTTAGTCGGAGCTCAGAATTTACGAACTCCGGCCCATATTAGGGGCGTATGCATACATTTATTTATATACAGGTGTATCATGGGAAGAAATTTACCACGCTTATCGCTGTATATAAAGGCCAATTTTTTAGGGAAGACTTAAACTCGCTGTCCATAAATTATAAAAGCAAATGGAAAGAAAGCGAATGAAGTTGTTATGCACTGAAAAAGAGAGACAAGTACATTTTCCACTTCCAAGCAAGACAATAAAGCCACTAATACGCAAGGAGTTAATTATTTATACAAGAGAGATAATCCTTTATATACAAAATTCGGAAAACTTAAGGAGCGAAATGATGTTTTTTAATCTATGGAAAAGTTAATAGAAAATATCAGGCGAGACTATATATATATATATATATATATATATATATATATAATGACGTAGTGTAATGTTTAGGAAGCTTGTCTCGCTAAAACATTTAAGACTGAATAGTGACTTCGATCCTCACAGGGTGCTCCATACTTTCGGCCTTGTACCACATCTAAGCTACGATTGGAAAATCGCTATATAGAATTAATGTTTTTATTTTTAATCCGACATATTTATTACTTTAAACGTTCTTTTAAGGGTGGAGCTCATATTCATTAATAAGATTAATCACCTGTACTTGTCCATGGGCGTAATACACAATGTTCATAATAAAAAACAGGTATCCACTAAAAAACGTTTGAAGTAATATATATATATATATATATATATATATATATATATATATATATATATATATATATAAAATGTAAAAGGCTCAAGCACTAATATTCCATGGTTATAATCACGAATCAATTCATCAGACCTACAAATTCAAAAAGACTCTTTTTGAATTTGTAGGTCTAATGAATTGGATCGTGATTACGATTCCAATATACTAAATTTTTACTATGAAATATTACTGCTTGAGCCTTTTATATTATATTCTTACTCTTTACTGGACATTGAGTTCTACCTGGATTGTATCCTCTTCGGAATTTATATATATATATATATATATTGACCACTAATATTATATATATATATATATATATATATATATATATATATATATATATATATATATATATATATATATATATATATATATATATATATTGACCACTAATATTATATATATATATATATATATATATATATATATATATAACACGTTTATACGTGATTTTATAGATACAAATATTTAAGTAATATCAAAGAAAATATGTGTCCTCCGACAAGAATCGAACCTGTATCCTGCACAGAAACAATTTTTCGAGGAATCAGTCCGGTAAATTTTGTTAATTAAGCATTTACTTTAATATTTGTATCTATAAAAATAACTTATAAAAAAATATATATTAAAATAATGTTAGGACAGTTCATTTCAGAATATATATATATATATATATATATATATATATATATATATATATATATATATATATATATATTTATATATATATCGGTTTAAGACCTATAAAAACATTTGAAGTGACTATGTATATATATATATATATATATATATATATATATATATATATATATATATATATATATATGTATATATATATTTTAGTGAATATACATAATTTCTACCGTCGACAACTCTACTCGGAGTTTCATACAGTTAATCCACTCCGAGTCGTGCTATCGACATTGAATATTATGTATATTCGATAATATATACTTATAGCTCTGTTTCATAACATTGAGCAATATATTGATAACACCTGAAGAATAAATATGCCTACGTACGTGCGGATATTTGTGAGTGTATGTACATTTTTCCTACCCTTTCCTACACACACACACATATATATATATATATATATATATATATATATATATATATATATATATATATATATATATATATATATATATATATATAACGCATGAAGTAATATGTATATGTAGTTTACAGGGAACCAATAGGAAAAAAGAAAGATTTATTTAAAAATACAAAACAAAATGAACACTGAATTGAAAACAATTAAAGGAAACAAATGCAAAAAGAACTAAATTCCAAATGAAAAGAATTGGAGAAAGAAAATAGAGAAAAAGAAAAAAGAGAAAAGCAAAAAGAAAAGAAAAAAGAAAAGGAAAATGTAGAAAAAAGAGAAAAAGAAAAAAGAGAACAGAAAAAAGAAAAGAAAAGAGAAAAAAGAAAAGAAAAGAGAAAAGAAAAAAGAAAAGTAAAAAGAAAAGGAAAATGTGTAAAAAAGAGAAAAAGAAAAAAGAGAAAAGCCAAAAAGAAAAGAAAAAAGGAAAAAATGGAAAAAGAAAAAAGAAAAATGAAAGAAGAAAAATAAAGAAAAAAGGACAAAAGAAAAGGCAAAAAAAGCAACTCTAATCATTAATTATTAAATTATTTCTATACATAATTTATTGCTGTATTATTTGATATATAATTACAGAATATGAATTATATATTAATATTGAAATTTACTGTTCATACTTCGCCTGATATCTAATCAATATATAAAGAAATCCATTTTCATTAATATGAAATGGTTGTTGATGCAGTTTAAGAATAATGCCATTTTCATATCTATTTGTAAAAATAGGAGGAAAAACTAAATAATAATAATTTTTGGACATATTAATGGAAGATAAAATATGAAAAAAAAGATTGGTTAATCATTGATCCACCATGTCCTTTTGATACAAGGATTGATTAAAAGGAAGGAGAGAAAGTAATCAATTTTGACCTATTGAAATTTGAACTCGCAAAGCTTTGAAAGCTGAAGAAGGTTACGATTATATCAGTTGACTGAGAAAATAGGGTCCTGGAGAAAGAAAATTGGCATTGATTGTCCAGCGGAACTATTGCCGATAGGAAACCTCTTAGGAACAGCAAGAATAATCCGGAGAGTGATGAACACTTAGAGTCAGGGGAAAATTGCAGGATACCCGAGACTGTTGTTCTTTGCTTGCTATTCATGCGTTAAGTAGCAGATATTAAGTTCTTATCTGAGAAAATACTACTACTAATACTACTACTTCTACTAATACTACAAACAAAAATGTTTTCTCATAAAAATTACTGTGCCGTCAGATAAAATATATACCGGTTAGCAGATATAACAAAATAATTAAATGCAAGGAACTTGAAATTAAAATAGAAAAATAAGAGACTTGATTCTAATAAAAAACGTACAAGCAATAACATTTAAAAGATCGTTTTTTAGTCACCGCCCACAACCTGTTTACAAAAGATTCAAAACATTGTTGCGCTGTGTGGAACTGTTCAATACTATGCGAAGTATCATTAGCATCAAAATATCTGAAAACAATGTACAATATTACCAACATTTGCTTTTTTTTTATACCTACGTTACAACTTAAATTAAGTACAACTGACTATTAAAGGATAAACATTTTTCGCAGATTTTGACGCCATTCTGGGGGGGGGGGGGTTCGTCCAAATCCGTGAATTTGTTTTGCTAAGTCACGAAAAAAAAAAACACTACATAAAATTCACTATTGTTTTTTCTTCATAATGTTCAATGGGTTAAAATTATTCAACTTTTTAACAAGAAAAATCTCGAGTTGATGTTAAAAACTGTCGCCAAACATTTGTTTCGAATTTGTATTTAGATAGATTGCATTTATTTTTCATTTTTCTAGTTGAATTGTTCACTTATATTACATATGGTCCATTATTGTACATGATTAGATTACAATATAAAGTTGGTATTTTATGTGAATACTGCCTTGTGAAAATTGAGATGCCGTAGAATAGGAGGCCCCGTATCATAGGTTCGCGAGGAAGGCGTGTCATAGATTCGGGGGAGACACACCGAACCTGAATGCATGTATTTATTAACTTCACCAACACAAGATTGCCGATAGTTAACCGGGAAGGAATTCTACTAAACAGAAAGCAATAATAATAATAATAATAATAATAATAATAATAATAATAATAATAATAATAACGATTGAATAAATATCGAATTGCTAGATTCGAACAGTGTTTATCCTGTCATCTAGTGCTTAAATGATCCCATTGATGGTTTGAAGTAAGGTTTGAAGTAATAAAAATGTATTTAAAACAAATCCCTTATTTCTTTCGAAATTACGGTTGCATACAGCCAATTCAATTGTAAATAGATTAATATATAATATAATATAAAAGGCTGAAACGCTAATAATCCATGGTTATTATTTATTACATTGGAATCGTAAGGTCTGATCGATTGGATCGTGATTACGATTCCAATGTAATAAATTATAACCATGGAATATTAGTGTTTGAGCCTTTTATATTATATTCTTACTCTGTCCTGGACATTGAGTTCTACCTGGATTCTATCCTCTTGGGAATTTATGTATATATAAATATGTTATATATATATATATATATATATATATATATATATATATATATATATATATAATTAATGTATATTTTGAGAGCAACCTTTTTTCAAATATCTTTTATTGAATACAGTCGATAAC
>OZ038498.1:4347500-4357500 GCA_964036315.1 Acanthosepion esculentum | reverse complement strand
AATAATAATAATAATAATAAGAATATTTCTAAGACAATAAAACTTTTGACAAGAGGAATATTTCTAAAGTAAATTGAAACGACAGTAAAAAATCTCCGAGCAAAGCTTTCCAAGAATCAAATACAGTAGAATTAGTGAGTTGAAAACCATTTTTTCTATTGAGGCAGTCAAACTAAAGTACTAAGCAAAATGTTCCGGATTACCGAAGGCGAGATTCACCTGAGAAATTACAGATTGGAAAATGGCAACAAAATTAAATAAATAAAATAAGAATAAATAAAACGAAATAAAAGATAAGCTTTATTCATTCGAGCAATTCGCTGAATAATAAAAAGTCCAAATGCTACAAAGTTTTTTTGTAAAGGGGCTTCAAACAACAACAACAACAACAAGAAGAAGAAGAAGAAGAAGAAGAAGAAGAAGAAGAAGAAGAAGAGGAAGAAGAAGAAGAAGAAGAAGAAAAGAATAAAAAAATGCCTATTTCCGAAGCAAGTACGAAATTATAGGCTTACTTAAAAGAAGTGAGCTAATGCAACAAGAACACCAATAACAATAACAACATCGAAAACTATAACATCAACAACAACAACAATAATAACCACCACCACCATCAGTCAGGTAATTTACAAATTATATATATTATATATATATATATATATATATATATATATATATATATATACACACTTTATTTTAGTATATTAGATCGAAAAACATGACAAAATCACTACACAATTGCAGTCGTATCAAGGCATCTCATCAGGTGATTGTAAGTTTACAATCGCCTGATACGCATCGAAACACGACTGCAATTGTGTAGCGATTATGACATGTTTTCAGTGTAATATCCTAAAATAAAGAATATTGCTCTCTTTCTCTCTCTGTTTCTATCTATCTATATATATAGTTATAGTTATATAGTTATATATATATATATATATATATATATATATATATATATATATATACATACTATAGTAGATAGAGACTACACTCATCGTATAATCATATCTATTTATTTATCTCATTCAGATTATATGTAAATTGTTTTCAGAATATAATCATATCTCTCTCTCTCTCTCTATCTATCGATCTATCTATCACATTGTGTTTGTTTCTATCTATCTATCTATCTATCTATCTATCTATATCTAAATCTGTTCATCTCTCTCTCTCTCTCTCTCTCTACATATATATATATATATTATTTACTTCCTTGGAAAGCAGCCAAATTAAATGCAGACAGTATTAAGAGTAAAAAATCAATTATCTGGAAGAAATTTTTCTATTTCTTTTCTTACTTAATATCCCTTTCAATATATCACTTCCGTTAAGTTAACCGATTAAATAGGTCAACGTCTGGTCCCTCCTCCCCTAATACTAAGTATGATAAATATAAATATTAAAATAAGCCCTCTATAAACTCGATCATGTCTCTCACATCACTCCTCGCTACCCTCTCTGTTAAATTACATAAACTTAATACCACCCGTCAAAAGTGTAAATGTTCATTTCATTTTTCGTTTCACCTTTTGGAAGAGTAGTCTGATGATCCAGCGTCCTTTAAAAGGGCTACGGTGAAATAAATTATTACATGGAGCCTCAAAGTGGTCTGTTTTTCTTTAATATATATATATATATATATATATATATATATATATATATATATATATATATATATATATATATATATATCCTAATCAAGGGAAAATCTCGAACCAGGACGAAGAAAGAAAACAAGAAAAATACCAAAATGCAAACACCTATCTACTCAGTAAAATATTGACTAACCCCCAGATGAACTAGACAGAAAAAAAATGATTCACAACGTTAACTCCTGTTTATGGATGTCCCGAGTCGTAACCCGAGTTTCATGCACGCGTGGTCTTCAGACCACTTCAACTTATATATTTAGATAGATATATATGGAAAACAGAAAAATAGGCCCAAATATATAACAAAAAACGGAAGCCCAAAAAGTACTAATGGCCCACACAAAAAGAAAAAAAAGATGCAATAACAGTTTTAATAAAAAATCTAGACGAATAATAAAATTAGAAGTCCAAATATACATTGAAGAAAATCGATTATTCGAATGGCCGGCCATTCATACAAGTAATAATAATGTCATGAAACCATTTCTTAGATCTCTGGTTGGGACCCGCAAGGAAATGTGTGTACAGCAGACATCAAAGATAATAATAATAATAATAATAATAATAATAATAATAATAATGGCAATAATAATAATAATAATGGCAATAATAATAATAATAATAATAATAATAATAATAATAATAATAATAATAATAATATTAATGATAATAATAATAATACTGTGTTAGCCCAAGATGCAAATTCTGTGACAAATATCCAGAAACCATTGATCATCTTATATCAGGTTGCACGATATTGGCACCCACTGAATATAAAACCCGGCATGACAGAGTGGGCCAATATCTGCACGGGAAAATGTGCAACTCCTATGGGAAGGAAACTGAAAGAAACTGGTACGAACACCACCCTGACCCGGTTACGGAGATAGGACCTGTTACAATTCTATGGGACTACACAATACACACTGACAGAACAATCAAAGCCAACCGACCAGACATTGTTATTAAAGACCACAAACAAAATAAGTGCCTCCTTATTGATATGGCTGTCCCTGAGAATGCAATGTATCTTTGAAGATATTCGAAAAACTGTCAAAATACAAGCACCTTGAAATAGAAATCTAAAAAATGTGGCACATGGGAACATCAACAATCCCTGTTGTAGTTGGAGCCTTAGGATTGGTTGGAAAAGATTCCAGTATGCTGATTGAAGGGATCTCTGGAAGTCCATGCCTCAAAGAGATACAAAAAATTGTTCTGACAAGTACAGCCCACACTTTACGAAGGGCTTTATCTATGTAATTATTTTTTATTTTATTTTATTTTTTTTTTTTCAGTGGAAAGTGTCATGATGCCATTTCTAGCCTTAGGTCCCTGGGCAGGACCCGGAAAGAAATGTGTAAATGCCAGATATCAAAGGAAATTAAAAAAAAAAAATAATAATAATGATAATAATAATGATAACAATAATAATAAAATAGCCATATTTTTGCGTTTATTTCTCATTATTACAATGGAGTTTTCTTAATTTTCAATTCAGTTCTGTAGTAAAATCGTTCTTATTATAAAAGTCCTGTTTAGTCAGTAATACTGACACTAATTATTGATTACATATTTCTATAGAAAACCATTCGCAATGCATTCTTTTCTTAACATAATTTGCTATGCGTTTCTATGACAAAATATCATATAATGCATTTACATTCATCTTGGCGTTTATTTGAGAAATAATCGTTTATAGAAACGGAACCAATTCGAGTCATGGAATTTAATGTCAATCCTAAAAACAGGCGTGTTTATTTGAAAGCAGCTTATAATCACACCGACAAGATTTCGTATTTTGTTAATAACCTTTGCATTTACTAGCAATTCATTTTTTTTCTTTACTTTCTGCCTTAATCTATTGTAAATAAATAACACAAGATTATTTTTTTGAACGCTTTCTATAGTAAATCATTAGCAATAAATTTAATTATTCACAGAGCCCAATTGTGTCAGTAAGGCTTGACAACTGACAAAACACGAATGCATTTCAATAGCACAACTATTTACAAGAGATTCCGATATATATATATATATATATATATATATATATATATATATATATATATATATGTATATATATATATATGTATATATATATATATATATATGTATATATATATATATGTATATATATATATATATATATATATATATATATATGTATATATATATATATATATATATATATATATATATATATATATATATATATATATATATATATTTTAACAATAAAAAAAATTAAAATCTTCAGACACACTGGGTTGTATATTACTTCGTTTTTATTATTATTTCATTTAGATTTCTCGACTAGTTTCGGCCAACATGGCCATCATCAGGAGAAAAATAATTTTCTGCTTGCTGGTAGCAGTGAACTACAAAATATATATATATATATATATATATATATATATATATATATATATATATATAAGACTTGAAAAAATAAGTCTGTGTTTTTCAATGACGATAAAGAAAGTAATGCATTTTTTTTCACTTTAAACGTTGTTTTTAGAGGATACATGTATTTGAATAGACGCCCTGTTTATTTATTAAACAGTATATTCATTTATTTTCATCTACTGACTTAAAAGTTCGAGGAATCTTATAAAAGAAAACATTTCCAGAAAACCCAAATTATCCTTTTAATAAGATTTTCGAACATTCAGGCCGGTAGACAATTATAACTTTGTATTTTTTAAATAGAGGTCACATTATTATTCATAAGGCAGTGTGTATTATGTCTACTAGCAAGGGTAAATGGAAAATGCCTTCCCCGGCAGGGATCGAACCTGCGTGCCTAACGAATTGTACAGTGTGCTTTTACGACTCGGCCACGAAGACCATCGCAACAAAGCATGATTCTATTTTATTTCCCTTTCTTAAGGAAACCACATCGTCGTCACTATGATTACTATATATGATAAGAAAGTTTTTACTTATAGTAGATATATGAGTTAAAGTGCTCAATTAGGGAGAGAGCCTATGTAAATATAAAAGTGGAGACTGAAGTCAACACTCAGAGGCGACAGTCTGTTCCATGCTTGAACGCAGATTGCCTGAAGATTGTATTCAAGGATGAAACAGACTTTCGCCACTTTGTCCTTGCCTGCATTCACACACACACACACACACACACACACACACACACACACACACACACACACACACACATATATATATATATATATGTATGTATACATAATGATAATATTAGTCATCAGTATGGATATTTACAAAAGGATATAAGTCTAGGGAAAGAGCTATGTTAAAAACAGAGTAATAATTATTATTATAAAAGGCACAAGCACTAAAACTTCATGAGATAATAATTTATTTCATTAGGCTCGTAAAAACGGCCCCAATTCATCCGACCTTCAAATGTAAAAGCTTTTGGATTTAAAGGTCTGATGAATTGGGGCCGTTTTTACGAGCCTAATGAAATAAATTATTATCTCATGAAGTTTTAGTGCTTGTGCCTTTTATAATAATAATAATAATAATAATAATAATAATAATAATAATGATAATAATAATAATAATAAGAAGAACGCCATATTTTAAAAAAGTGCTCAATACAGTGTAGAGCTTAATAATATTTATTAACAATTGTTACAAAAATATTATAAACCGCTACATAAATGCATCATTGCATTTATGTAGCGTTTGATAACATATTTTTGTCATAACTGGTATATATATACATATATATTCGCTTGACGAGGAAATGGAACTAATGTCTTTAATTTAATAACAAAATTAAATTCAAAGGCTTTACCTCCCATTTTTGAAACATGGTTATCACTGCGTAGCGAAAAAAACATATTTTAAATCAATTAATTTATAATATATATATATATATATATATATATATATATATATATATATATATATATATATATATATATATTAGTAGTAGTAGTAGTAGTAGTAGTTGTAATCTTATGAGTATAAGAAACTATACTCTTTCGGAAAACCTTCGGTGTCTTGCTTTGCAAATAATCAAACCAATACCAAAGGGAAAAAAAAGGTATAAAAAATGAAAGAACCAAGAACATGGACGTTAACCGAAAATAATCGTCTAGCATGCAAGTCCAAAGCCCAAAGATCCCCCCCCCGATACGAGTACACAAAATAACTAAATAAAGTGCTCAATACAATAAGTAGAGCAGACCTAGTTAGCCCTAGAGAGCCAGACAAACCTACCAAGGTTTCCTCTAAGCGGATCGTCAGGGAAGCCAGCTTTCCCTGACGATCCGCTTTGGTGAAACCTTGGTAGGTTTATCTGGCTCTTTAGGTTTAACTATATATATATATATATATATAAGATAGCGCTATTCTGTTAGCAGCACTTTCATTATTTTTTCGCAATTGACATTTTTTTGTGATATTCAGTGAATTATTATAAGAAAATTATTAAAATTATAAACGTGAGTAAAAAAAATAAATTTAGATACAAACTTCATAATTCAGGAGTTTTTAGCATCAAATCCTTTTTAAGTGTAACTGGCAAAGATACGTTTTTTTTTCTTTTTTCTTTTATTTAATTTTTTTCTCCAATAAATCTTCCTAAGACCTTTATTTTTTGTTGAGTCATTCAATCCACAAATGCATCACTTAAATATATATATATATATATATATATATATATATATATATATATATGTGTGTGTGTGTGTGTGTGTGTGTGTGTATGTGTGTGTGTGTGTGTGTGTGAAAATATATAGAAAATAGGAAGGAATTCGTTTCAAGATTAATTATTCCAAAAAGTTCTCTTGGAGATGAAACAGAGCTTGGTACTTTAATTCAATTTAATTCTAATAATTGTATTGAAGTTTTCAGATCTTGTTTTTGAAACATGAGAACTTTTATGTAGCGAAGGAATCATATTTTTAAATAAATAATTATATATATATATATATATATATGTATGCATATATATATATATATATATATATATATATATATATATATATATATATATATGCCTTATGTTTTCCTTGTACATATTTTTTCCCACATATTTTAAGAGGAAATTTTCATTATTTGATAATACCAGCTACTACTACTACTACTACTACTACTACTACTACTACTACTACTAATAATAATAATAATAATAATAAAAGTATTTTAGGCTAATTTTTTATATCGTTAAATATGACATTCAAATATTTAACGGATTCGCTCGAACGTTTGGGCGACTGAGGCTGAAAAAGTTTTCATTCGGAAAAGAAGCCTATCACGATATCACTGGCTTTCTTTCTTTCTTTCTTTCTTTCTTTCTTTCCTTCTTTCCTTCTTTCTTTCCTTCTTTCTTTCTTTCCTTCTTTCTTTCCTTCTTTCTTTCTTTCTTTCTTTCTTACACACACCACAGACACACACATGTATCACACAAGCAATGGCGCATTTTTTTTCAAACGTTATTTTTAGAGGATAACCGTGTTTGAAATAGACATCCCGTTTTTTTATTTTATTTCAGACATTGTGTATTTCGTCTGTCGGCCTAAACCTTATACAGAAAATATTCTCTCCGATAGGTTTCAAATGTGCATCCCACACTGTTGGAGAAACCCCACTCTATGATCTGGCTTGCTTTAGACCACTCGGCCACGGCAAGGGGTTGCATTTACACTGGCTGGACAAAACTATCTGATTAAATATAATTATTAATTCTTTAAATATATCTCGCACTTCTCGCTTTCGGAAGACCATTCGGGCTCCATGCTTTACAGTCAACTTTAACCTTCAAAAATTCAAATGCAATGTCCATCGCTATCTACTGTCCTTCTGATTACTCATTTTTGTTCTAGCTTCTTAGTTATGTCCGCGTTTTCTTATACTTGCACATCTTCTGTCTTAGTGGCTATATTGCCTTGATTGGGGTGATATATATATATATATATATATATATATATATATATATATATATATATATATCTCCAAGTTTAGGATTGGTATATACGGAGTGAAATCCAATAACCAACAATTAATATTCTTTAAAGAGTGCTCAATACAGAGTAGAGCAGATATAATTATTTTTTCTTCTTGGTAATTCTACAATTTAAAACTTAATAGAGATTTGATTTAGATTTCTAAATAGGTAATTTTAATTTTTTATTTTTTACTTTTAATTTTAATTTCAAATTTTATAAATCTTTTAATATCTATGATAACCTTGCTTAGTTGTCAAATCTTTCGAATCATCCTATGCTTGTTTTTGGATTGGCCACTCTAGCTTATGTAACAGCGTTTACTCCTAGCTAAGGATCGTTGATTAATTTGAAACTTTTAAAACCATTTATTCTATATTCTATATCATCACTTGACAAGACACAAGAAGTGTTGAAACAAAATGGCTACTTTTGTCGTGATTTTATAACATATTTATGTTGTAATATTCAAATAAATAATTATATATGTATATATATATATATATATATATATATATATATATATATATATATATATATATATGTGTGTGTGTGTGTGTGTGTGTGTGTGTTTGCGGGTGTGTGTGTGTGTCTTTGTGGATATTATGTGTGTGCATGCATGTGCACAGTCGTGTGTGTACATGTATCTCACCCCAATCAAGGCAGTATATACACCTTCTGTATATACTAAGACAGAAGGTGTGCAAGTATTAGAAAACAAAGACATAACATGATTAGGGTGAGATATATATATATATATATATACATATATATATATATATATATATATATATACATATATATATATATATATATATATATATATATATATATATATATATATACATATATATATATATATATGTATGTATAGGAAGAGAGATAGAGAGTGAGAGAGATTGTTGTATCATTGGTGGTGATAATTTTAGAGGTGTTTATTTCTTTGCAGTTTTATGATGAGCTGAATTTGTTTGTAACTCCGAAAACATGTTGGCTTTTCGCGTTTAAAATATCAAATCAACTGTATTTTTCGTTTCTTAATCAAATATTTGACTGGTAAACATTTTTTCAAACTTTGTATTGTTTTTTCTAAAACACTCACAACAAAAACGAACATGTAAACACACCGTCCGCCCCCACCCTCTCTCTCTCTCTCACTCACTAATTCTCTCTCTCTCTCTCTCTCTATATATATATATATATAAATATACACACACACATATACACATATATATATATATATATATATATATATATATATATTTATATATGTATATATATATATATATATATATATATTATAATATTTTTATAAAAAAATATGATTCCTTCGCTACATAAGAGTTCTTATCTTTCAAAAGCGAGAGCCGAGATCCTCGAGAACTCTGATGTAGCGAAGGAATCATATTAAAAAAAATATTATAATATAAGCTCTACTTCTGTATGGAGCACTGTCTTTTTAAAAATAAAAGCAAAAATACTAAGGAACTCCGGATTATTTACCTAACGTGTTCTTTCCTATTTTTCTGCATACCTGCACACACACACACACACACACACACACACACACATATATATATATATATATATATATATATATATATATATGTATGTGTGTGTGTGTGTGTGTGTGTGTGGATATTATGTGTATGCACAGTTGTGTGTACGTGTATGCCACTGTATGTATGTATGTATGTGTGTGGGGTGTGTTTCTGTGTACGTGTCTTAATTTATAATCCAAACAAAAACATATCACTGACTTGAGTTTTCATCTCATGTCGTGTGATTTAATATATTATGAAATGACGGTTAGTCATTTTGCTTGATATATATATATATATATATATATATATATATATATATATATATATATATATATATATTTCGGAGCAGGAACGTCTCTCAACGTCTATGATCTTAAAATAACGCTGCAAGTTGCATAATTAATGCATGTCTTCAATCATGAGATTGAACAAAAATAACAAAAACAACGGATTATTCTTATGTTTGTAACAGATTCAATTTCAAATCGAAATAGTGTACAACTGTAAGCAAATACAAAACAAGACACGCATTATATATATATATATATAAAGAGAGAGAAACATAGACTTTAAGAGAGTGAGAATTATGCATTATATATATATATATATATATATATATATATATATATATAAAAGTGAACATTGAAGTCAACATTCAAAGGCGACAGGCTGTTTCACGCTAGACGCAATTGTCAGGCCTGACGATTGCGTCTAACATGAAACAGCCTGTCGCCTCTGAGTGCTCACTTCAACGTTCACTTTTATATTTACACACGCTCTACCTATGATATTGAGCACTTTATCCCATAAATATAGCACACTTTAAAACTATATTTCTTCACACACACACACACACACACAC
>OZ038498.1:4322500-4345000 GCA_964036315.1 Acanthosepion esculentum | reverse complement strand
AAAAAAATAGCATCATGTCCACGTGTAAATCACAAAGACTCAAACTCATTAGAAAGGCGAAAAAAATAAATAAAGAAAGAAATCAATAAAATAAAATCAATCAATAAAGAAATAAAATAAAATCAATAAATAAATAAATAAAATAAATAAATAAATAAAATAAAATAACTAAATAAAATAAAAATCACCAAACAGACTTGGAAATTCTTTTAAAATTTTTTTCATTCTTGACAAGAAGTGGAACCATGGGAAAGTCGGAATTATATGAAAAATATGAAGAGATTTTCTACAAAAAGCCAAACAACAAACACACAACACTAGAGGAATTAAATCGACAAGGATATTATAATCGGCATAACTTTTCTTTAACAAAACCTCTTTGAACATGCACACACACTCACATACACATATATCATTACTATGCAAAAGTCTTATTTCTAACATTGGTTTCCGTACGATCACAGAAGTTAAGCAACATTGAGCCTGGTCATTACTTAGATGAGCGACGGCCTGTGAATGTAGACTTGGATATGCGGTTAGTGTAATGGATAAAAGGTTGGAAGAGTTTCACTTCATGTTGGGTTCTTTATATTCACTTATTCGCAAATACCTTTATTATATTAAGAAATGTGGCTTTAAATAACCAGAGGGTTGATAAGCCGTGAAAAATGAAGCAATCAATGAGTGATATGGACGTTATTTTATAAGGGGTACATGTGTTTGTAAGTGCATAACAAGTAAAGGTGGTTTCTCAGAAAAAAGGGAATGCAGGTTCAATTCCTATCCAGAGGTAGATTTTCTTTAAAATGAAACTTTCATTATCTAGGTTGGTAGATGTCAATTTTAAATGTTGTAAAGAAACAGGGATATTGACTTAAACAAGGGTATCCAATAAAATAAATTTTGTTGCAGTATATATATATATATATATATATATATATATATATATATATATATATATATATATATATATATATATATATGCAGAAATATAGTCTTAAAGTGTGCTATATTTATGGGGTAAATGGAAGTCAGCACTTAGAGGCGACAGTCTGTTTCATATATATATATATATATATATATATATATATATATATATATATATATAAGGATGCTATATCATCAGGCTTCCTGAAAATTGTATACTTATACACACATGAAACTTTAAGTAATATCTGGCCGATGTTTTTTTTCTCTCGAATGACCGTTATTTACACCTCCACTTAATGTGCATTTTACTTATTAGAACACGCATACACACACACACACACACACACACACACACACACACACACACACACACACACACACACACACACACACACACACATATTGAGTTTATGCGTTTTTGTAACTTGAAGTATTTTTTGATGATATTCTATTAATGCATGATCAATACGGCCGTTTCTTCTATAAAGGGGGATGCAAGTTCGAACCAGAGCAGAATGCATGTTTTCATTAGTGTATATATATATATATATATATATATATATATATATATATATATATATATATGTAGTGTCATATATATATATATATATAGAAATGTAGTGAAAACATATTCTAGCCTAAACAGCCCCCAAAATCTTTAAATATACAAATAGAAAAAATACTGTAAGAATCTTTGCCGTTAAGAATAAAATTTTTATAAAAAAAACCCCAGACGACATGCATTTACCGGAAGTCAGAATTTGTTGAAAAATACATCCCTACCCATCCCTAAACATAACCCCGCTTTCGAATGTAACTATTAACTGATACAACAAAAATTAAAAAATTGGACACGCTACCACCGCTTGTCTAGATGAATGGATTTCTCGGTATCCTTGGAAACACTCAATTATGAATTTTTGCCGTGCCTTTAAAACTGTAAATTCCAAAACAATAAGTTACTCCAAAATTCGCTTGACGAGGAAATGGAACTAATGTCTTTAATTTAATAACAAAATTATATTCGAAGGCTTTAGCTTCCATTTTTGAAACATGGTTATCACTGTGTAGCGAAAAAATATTTTAAATCAATTAATTTATTATATATATATATATATATATATATATATTATAATTATTTTTTAAGAAATATGATTCCTTCGCTACATAAGAGTTCTCAGGTTTCAAAAACAAGAGGCAAAAACCTCAATATAATTATTAAAATTAAATTGAATCAAGGTATCAAGACCTGTTTCATCCTCAAGCGAAAAATTCCTATTTTTCTACATATTTGCACACGCACGCACACACACACACACACACACACACACACACACACACACACACACACACACACACACACACACACACACAATCTTCAGTTTCGGTTCAGTTGGTCTATACATGAAACTTGAGTCACGACTAGAGCCGTCTTTTCATAGAATTTAATGTTGGTAAGCGTTTTCTGCTCGGTTTAGGCAATCTAGGCTTCGAGTAGCTAAGTTTGCTTTCGGGCCTTTTTTCTCTTTCTTTTTCATCTTTATTCAAGACTGTATCTGGATAAGAGTTTACTGTAATATTGAAAGCATTTCCTCTTCAGTTGACTAATACTTTCAGATCATTGTCTTCATTTTACGGTTCAGAATTATTGTAGATGTTATCTATCAAGTCCATACACCCTGGTATGGTGACCCCAGCAGTTGAGGTTCGCATTTTTGTCGTTGTTAATCTGAAATAAGACTCAACGTTTGCTATATGTCCAGGAAAATAAACAAGCGATCTCTTCAGTTTTAAGTGGAAGTTATTGTGCTTTCAATAAGTTATCGACTAAATTCAATATTTGGAAAAAATATCTTCATATTCAAACATTCTCGAAATTTAACATCAAAGATTCTATTCTTCAAATGGCCGAGTGCAATTTATAAATTTTGATACATGGAGCGACTTCATTTAAAGGCCGACCTGTATTTTTCTACGTTGACACTTTTATAGTACCTTCTTCCTGTAGATATATGCTAATTATCATAAGGTTCAATCTATAAATTAGCTACAAAGAGTAATAACAATAATTAAGTATAAAACAGGACAATTATATACTGTGATGAAGGTCAGGTGACAGAAAATCGTTGCAACGAAGGGATACCATTTTGTTTTTTATTCATTTCTTATAAAGACGAGAATTTTCAACTTTTTACATAAAGGAAGCGTTTTACAACTTCTGTTTGTTTATAAGCGAATGGCCAGCATTGCTGATGTTTCAGGAAAATATAGATACAAAATTCTAATTAATGGCTTGTATAGAAATAATCCTTTTTTTATCTATCTATCTATCTATCTATCTATCTATCTATCTATCTATCTATCTATCTATCTATCTATATTTACTTATGCCAGTCCGTTCATTTTCTCTCTCTCTCCCTCTCTCTCACTCTCTCTCTCTCTATATATATATGTATATATATATATATATTGCATAATGAGAAACCACGTATACTTTCTTGATATATATATATAATATGGAGAAAACAACTGAAAAGTTGCAAATTAAAAGAAAAATAAATTGAATGTTTTTTTGTGAAAGTATTCATTTATATATTTTTACATATATATATATATATCATATATATATATATATATATATATATATATATATATATATATATATATAAATAAATACTTTCACAAAAAACATTCAAGTTTTTTTTCTTTTAATTTGCAACTTTTCAGTTGTTTTCTCCATATTATATATATATATATATATATATATATATATATATATATATATATATATATATATATATATATATAGTTATTAATTTATCAGTTTTTTTTAGTTATTTGTAAATGTTTCTACATTTTCAGTCATCTAATCATTCACGGCGCTAGAGGATACCGGCTAGGGATTCAGTACCTCCTCAATTTTTTGCTGGAATTGAGAATGAAGCATAAAAATATAAGAAATAAACGTAAGACTAATAAGGAAACAAATTTAGTTTGCTTAGTTTCATTCTATGACAAATGCTATTGTGTTGAGCTCAAGCATTTCTAGCCAAACATTTACTGCTATTAATTTTCAAAAGAAAGTATAAAACTTGATTTTACGTTTGTTTTTCTTTTTTTTTTCTAAAATAATTATATCAGTCTTATTTGCAGAAAAAAACCTCAAAATATCTAATTAGAGAAAATAAATACAGGCGAAAAGAAAAAAATGTATTTAAAATTAAAAAAAAGTTATATATTATAATTATACTTTACCTTAAAAAAATGTTAATTTTATGAAACAATCTGATAAAAAAAATAGAATTCGGAATTTTAAAAACTTAATATCTCATTTACCCTCCCCTCACTTTTAACCTTTGAATTATCCCCGCCCCAATTTTAACATTTGATTTCGCCCCCACAACTTTAAACATATGATATACACCTAGATTTTAACATCTGATTTAAACCCACTTTTAACTTTTTACCTCCAAGTTTTACCATCTGATTTACCCCTCCTTGTTTGAACATGTGATATACTCCGCAAGTTTTACCATTTGATTTACCCATACCTGAAACTTTTAACCTTTGATTTAACCCCCAACTTTTGCCATCTGATTCATCCCCTCCATTTTTGATTTTGTGATGCCCTGTTTGCTTGTATTTGTTTTGTCCTTAATATGTTTATTCGCTTCATCGTAAGGCGAGTCATATTTTTTTTTTAAATTAAGACTTAGGCTGACATATTAAGATAAATGGTTATACTGTTTTCCCTGATCTCTTAGAAGTATTTTGTCTGAGTGATATGCGTACAAGACTAATGGGAAGTGGAAAGAGATCTTACTCCCCACTTTTTCTTGTTGCTTCGATTCCCCACCCCTGCATTCATCGCTTTAATATTTGCGAAAGATCCAAAATAGGACTCTAATAATTAATCTTTTTTTTCCACAGTTTAGAATCGATTCCTATTTTTTCGTAGCTGAGTTGTTACATTTATAATGCAAGTTTGGCTAAAAAAAAAACCAAAAACCCCAAAACGACTAAAAACTCACATAGCTGTTAAAATCGTGAATCAACCAACCATTCTTTCCTTTTAAAACAGTCGCTTTTGGGAAAGATGTCAAAATATTTTAAGCGTGTGTCGCAAGAATAAAACACTTTCATTCGTCGTTTGATAGTCTTTTTAGTTTTTTGTTTAATTTTATTTAACTCACGTTCACAGAAACAACAGCGCCCACTCTTGCATGACACATGCCCAGAACTTTCACACAAATATAAAAACAATGGTCGACGGAGCCTTTTACATAAGATAAGTGGTGCAATGTACTTCAATATTTCAAAATATAGAATATATCGATTTATTTCAAAATATAGAATATATCGATTAATTTAGTTTTAGAGTAAAAGTTAATCACTTTTGGTTGTTAATGAAATAGATTAAAATTTTATATACAAGATTTATTTCCTTTCATTCAATTAATCTAATATTATACAGGTTGTCCATAAAGTTCGGGTGCACTTTAAAAAATTTATAACTTTATTTGTATTTGCGATAAAAATAATTTGTAAAAAGAATTAGAAAGAAGTAAATCTATATTTTTTAAGGTTTTACTGAAATTGTATTTAAGTTTCCACATGTCCTCCATCATTAGCAATACAAAGGGTAATACGATTTTGCAGTTCACGGAAAACATTTGCCAACTGATTTACAGTAATGCCTGAAATCACATTAGTTATTTTAGCTATACTTAAAACTAGGTAATTAAAATTTATAACATTTTTTACAGATTATTTCTATCGCAAATACAAATAAAGTTATAAATTTTTTAACTTTATGGACACCCTGTATATTATTTATACATATATTATTATACATATATTATTTATACATATGTATATATATTTCTGTGCGAGCCTTTGTGTTATGTGTGTGTGTGTGTGTGTGTGTACATTATATCAGATTTTATTATGCAGTCAATGTTTTCACAATAATATTCCTAACATTTTCAGAATATGTTTAATTTTCTATAATAAATATGCCACGAGAATTTCAACTTTTAATGTCATTAATTGCAAATATTTACAATAACTTACTTGGTTATGTGTATTTTATTACGCAACCCGAGAATTGTTCTGCAGATTGTAAATAAATATATATTCTAAATAGATATACACACACTTTTCACATATATTTATATAGATATATATTCTAAATAAATATATATTATAAATATATAGTATAGTAAAGATATAAATTATATTTATATTATTTTTTTAAAATTTTTATTATTTTTTATTTTTTATTAACCCGACAGATTTTATTACTTAAAGGCTATTCTTAGTGGATGCCCATATTTGAGTAGACGCTCCGTTTATTTATTAGTTTATTTATTTATTTTCTAACGCACGTCGGATCTAACGATGATTCACTCTGCCCAGGGGTGACGCAGGTTCGAATCCTGCCGGAGAGCGCATATAATGTTTAATAAATTTTTTCGAATATTCAGGCCGATAGAGGAAAATAAATAAAAGTAGTGTTTAATAAGTAAACGGAGCGTCTACTCAAATATGGGTATCCACTAAAAATAACGTTTAAGTAATAAATTTTCAGATATATAAATTTGCCATGTAGGCAGTAAGATAAAATAAGTAATAATAATTAACTTCAGAAGCCAAATAGGATGTTGTTATTAATATTTGGGAACACAAGGTTGGGAGTTGTGAAACATTTGGACAGAAATCATTAAAACAAAGATATTGAAAATATTAGCATGACAAGAACACAAAAAAAGAAGCTTTTAGAATATAGAAAACGTGGTAAATAATGAAAGGTTAATAAGCAAAGAAAGGTGTTGGGGGTGGGGTAATCAACAAGAAAACAAAAATAAATTGAAGCTGGTATTGCAAATATAAAGAGAGAAAATATACAGAAATTTAACTAAAAACAATGAAAATTAATTAAACACCATGAACAGAAATATGTAAATTGTACAAAGACGTTCCGAAAAAGTGATTTCTCAATAGTAAAATTTAATGATGAGTGTAGAGCTACATTGGATAGCTTGACTAAAGGAAATGATCAACCAACACGAGTTTATTTATTAATTCATTTTTTATGGCTTATCAATCCGTTGTAGGTTATTTAAAGACAGAAAATATTTTTTTAGATTGTGAGATTTTTTTTGAGATAATAATGAATTAAAGATACAAGTCTTACTAATTAACCTATAGATGGGGGATTCATACTTTTCCTAAGAGTATTTGCTCGTAAGTGAATATAACGAACCCAACTGGAATCAGAACTTGGTTTCTACGATTAACAATTCCGTGCCATTATCCATTACACCACCCGCGCATCCAAGCTTACAGCACCTGGTATTCCCGAGAGCTCACTCATCTGGATACTGATCAGACTTAAATGTTGGTTGAATTCGGTGATCGTACGGGAACCGGTGTTTCAACGTGTTACAGACGTAAAGCCCAACACCAATTACCAGCCATCAAACGGCTGGAGTAATGTTTTGATGTTACACTGCAGACATTAAGATTACGAAAAAAAAAAATCAAATTTAATCCCTGCTTTGTGGAACGAAGTCCTAAGAGGGTGCATCCCTGATCCCCACAGACTTAATTTGTTCAAGTCTAGGATTAACCGGCATCTTCCCCATATATCCCATAGTCCTGGGTATGACGATAAACTACATCCAGCAGCAAGGTATTTGATCGGGAGAATTTAGGTTTTGAAAAGCGTGGAACCATATCTTAATTGATGTTGTTCCCAGATCGATTCTGATTCGGGGTGGTAGCACCTTTTAGGGTCCCACCTATGGGCAAATAGTGAACTCCCAAGCGAAAAGAAAACACTATGAAAAAATAAAATACATTATTACAGTAAAAATACTAGCAATACATTTTTATATTTAAAAAAATAACCAACAATACTTGTTTATAGCAAAATGGCCGACAATACATTTTATTTGTAGTTGAAGGCATACAATTACGTTTAAGATACATTTAGTTGAAGTCATAAAATTGTGTTCAAATTATTTAGATTTTGGCATTAAATAGCTCATAGAGGTGTTGATATGCCGCTAAACGAAATCAATCAACCAACCACATATCCCCATGAACTATGCTGCTTATTCTGTGACCATCTACCTCGAGTGGCTTTTGGGCAATGTACATGGAATAATTGTGCATTACACATTCCATCATATCTTTTAAAGAATATTGCCGATTCTGAAAAAAAAAACAAGTTTCAAAGACAGCTAATAATGGCCCCAAGCATTTCTAGTTATTAATTCAATAAAACAAAACTTGTGACCCATCGTTAAGATGTATACGGGAATAGAAAACAATATTTAAGATCTCTGGGAAGCAGTAATAAGTAGTGAAAATAAGGATAAAGTCGAAATAGTAGAAAAATTAACTAAATCGACTAAAGAAATGATGAAGTTTCTAGAATGTTAAGGGTCCATAAACATTAAAATAATTTATTCAGATTTACAGGGTACCGAGTTAATTAAATATTTGTTTCCGTAGCTTACATCTTTGGGATTAAATTTACAAATAAAAATTCATGATTCACTTATTTTGTTTGCATGACTAACTCCACAAACAGGTTATCCCCAAGACATTTATTTAATAGTATTTTATAGATACTAAAAGCTGAAAGTCATACTATATATTAATATAAGTAATATCTCAACATCAGCTGAATATTTTCATTTTAAGTGTGAAAACATTGATTTACATCATAAAATCTGACATTGCGTATATATTCACATACACACACACACACACACACACACACACATATGTGTGTGTGTGTGTTCATACAATGGATATACGGATATGCATTTACGGCTGTCAATTTATCTATCAACATATCTTGATGCTTAAATATGCGTTGAGAAATACAAAGGGTTCTGTTTATATTAGCATTTTTTTATGTCGGAAGAAATATTTTTAGATTCTGATTGAATAACTTGAATGTGTATACCTGTGTTTAAAAAGAAGTAAAGATAAATCTATCTATCTATCTATCTATCTATCTATCTATCTATCTATCTATCTATCACAAAACACATATATTTATATAGTGGGAAAAAATTAATGCGTGGAGAGGTTTATGAATATATAAATCAGTAGACGAATCGCACCCGAAAACTTTTTGATATGAAGATTAAATATATATATACACATACACACGCATATATATATATATATATATATACAAGTATAGGATTGGTATATAGGGAATAGATTCCAATAACAAACAATTACTATTCTTAAAAGAGTGCTCAATACAGAGTAGAGCAAATATAATTATTTATTTAAAAATTATGACATAAATATGTTCACCAGAGGTGTAGAAACAAAATGGCTATTTTTGTAGTGATTTTTTTAAATAAATAATTATATATATATATATATATATATATATATATATATATATATATATATATATATATATGCATCATTCTTTATACAAACTGACCATTTTATGAATTTAAGTATTTTCTTTCATATATATATATATATATATATATATATATATAAATATATATATATAGCAGACATGATAATTTGGAGGAATCTATGACGACAATTATTTTCCTTAAAGGCACTGTTCAGACTTTATTTGACAATCTTCTTCATGGCCGAATCAGTTAAGGCACGTCGGATATATATATATATATATATATATATATATATATATATATATATATATATATATATATATATATATATAGTACTGTCTACGAATGACATATATATGTGGGGGTAAAAAGAAATATAAAAATTATGAACAATTTTCAAATCGATTAAAAAAGGCAGAGTAAATTTCACATAGAATATTTTTTAAACTGCAGAAGCAAAATGTCAGTTTGATTCACTTGTATTTTACGGCTTATCAACCCTTTTGTAGTTTAATTAAAGCCGAAACCTAACTTGGATTGTAAGAATAGTTGTTTTTTTGCGATTGAATATTGCATTAACAATTTTTGAGAGATAACAATGATTTTTTTCAGATGCGAGTGCTACTATTTAACTCATAGTTGGAGGAGAAGATGATACATTTTCCAAAGGTCTTTGCGCATGAGTGAATCTAAAGAGACCAAATGGAATTTGAAATCAGCTCTATGATTTCTTATTCGGATGCCTTATTCATTACACCACCTGCAAAATCTTAGAACACACACACACACACACACACACACACACACACACACACACACACACACACACACACACACACACACACACACACTCAAAAAATATAAAAAAACCTCGTGCATTTACGGATTTTGATTTTATTACTGGCGTTATCCAGTCTTCCTGTTTTGGTCTGCTATCGTACGAATAGTATATTATCAAATATTAATAAAATATATGTGAGGAAAATTATTTAATAAATTAGAAATTAAATGCAAATCAAAATGAAAAGCTGGAATTAATATAAAACTGGGAATTATTTTATTGCGAATTCAATAATAATAATAATAATAATAATAATAATAATAATAATAATAATAGTAATGATAAAATCGAAAGAGAATGAAAACTCATTAAAATTTGTGCGTAGTCAATAATAAGAATAAAAAAGAACAAGAAAAAACGAAAAATATAAGTGGGTGCATCAATAAGTTCGTAACCTGACATGAAGATTTCTGTTGAATATTGATCTGACATTTCCATTGTATAATGATCAATCATATATAATGATCAATCTATGGAATTCGTTATAGAACTATGTACATTCATAAAGAAGGTGATCAAGTTAAGAACAGATATTTATTTTGCAAAATAAACGTTTTTTTTTTCATCAATAGATTACGGAATTATTGATGTGTCAATGTGTAAAAAAGAAGAGAAAGAAAGATAACTATTATATATATATATATATATATATATATATATATATAGTTCGGTTTAATTGTACACTAGGCACTTCAACCAGAAATAAACCTTTTTACCGAAGTTGGATATTATGTATATTCACTCATCTATCTATCTATCTATCTATCTATATACATATATATATATATATATATATATATATAGTTGCCTGTACATGCATATTCGCTAACATATATATGTATATATATATGGTGGCCTGATGATTGCGTTTAGCATGAAACAGTCAGTCGCCTCTGAGTGTTGGTTTCAATGTTAATATATATATATATATATATATATATATATATATATATATATATAGGTATGTATGTATGTATATGTATACGAATAACTGCAATCTAAAACTAAAACTTACAAATATGATATGTTTCATGAATGTAGGTTTATATCTATATCTGTAGCTATATATAAAATTTAAATATTGATAATAGATACAAATTAACGTCTTTATTTACAGTATTCAATATGAAAGATAGACCCTATTATCTTCTCCCCTTTCTCTCCCTCTCCCCCCTCTCTCTCTCTCTCTATATATATATATGAAAATAGATCGATAGACAGATATGAAGATTGACATAGATATGAATAGGCTAAGACAGATAAATAAATATGAACAGACATAGATATGAAGAGACTGAGTTAGATAGATAGATAAATAGATAGATAGGTAGATAGATAGATAGATATGAAGAGAACTAAGATAGATAGATAGATAGATAGATATGAACAGAGTGAGATAGAAATACAATTAAAAGAAAATCCTAAAATTTTCGACGTATTTTCAACAAACTGCGTATTTATATACAAACAATTGCAATTGCACCGAATTATAATTTTTTTATGAGTGTATATATATATATATATATATATATATATATATATATATGTATTATAATTAGGTGCATTTGTAATTGTTTGTATATACAAACATATTTGTATATATATATATATATATTTATATATGTGTGTGTGTACCTACAAAATATTGCAATTACATAAAAATAACAAAAGTATTCATACGCAAAAAGGATATATATATATATATCAATCATATAATATAAAAATAAATAAATAAAATAAGTTAAATATAAATAAATAAACAAATGAAGCAAAATCATATTGCGTTTCTATTAATGTGACGAAATTAATTTATATTCATTTAGCAACATTGTAAATGAAATTTGAAATCAATATTTTGTAATAAAATAAAGTAAATCAAAATTGGAAGAAGCCAAAGTGAGAAAGATAATTATTTACATACAATAAATGTTCATTCATTTTATGTCATTAGGTAAAAATAGAAGTATTGCAAAAATCAGAAAAAAATAATTATCCAAAAACGATTTAAAAAATGTCAAAAATGAAAAAGCAAAAACAAAAACAAAAAAAACCCCAAAAGACAAAAATAAAGGAAGAAAAAAAAACGAAAAGAAAAACGACACAAAATCAATCAGATCGACAGATATTGAGGGTTCACTGTACCTTAGCGTGTTGCTTATGAAATTTGGTTACAGAAACGCCAACCACAAAGCGAGAAGAACACAAACACGTATAGCACCAAGTAGTATGAGTTTTTGGGGGTCGATCGTTCGACAGTCAGCGCGCCGTCTGTCTACCGGGCATAACACGGTGGGCAAGGCTTATCTAGTCACCGTAGCAACGCACGTGGCCCGCACAGGACGTCGCCATCACCTGCCTACGTCACACAGACCCCGGCTTCGGAACCAATAGAGAGCGGCGCTCTTTTTCAGTCGGGAAATTGGCAGGATATCCGGGAGTAGATTAAGCGACTGTGCACTTCATTCTCGCTTCATGAATTTTTTAAAAGGTGGAGCAGAGGGAGGAGCAGGAGGAGGAGATATAGCGAAAGAAAGAAAGAGAGTGCGTGTGAGAGAGAGAGAGAGAGAGAGAGGGGGAAGGTAGTAAATAGTAATGATAAAAAAATGGAGGTTGAGAGAAAACGTAAAAGAGGTGGAAATAAGTGAAGGACGATATAGTTGGTGGAAAGAGCCATGAAGAAGGATTGTGAGAGGAGGCGGGTAGGAAATAAATGGAGAGTTAATGAATAGAGAGAGAGAGAGAGAGAGAGAGAGAGAGAGAGAGAGAGAGAGAGAGAGAGAAGAACTCAAAGGATGAAAAGGAAGACAGAGGTAAAAAGGTAGCGTAGTGAAATTATTAAAGAGAAAGAGAAGGTGAGAGAAAGTGAGAGAAAAAGACAGAAAAAAGGCACAAAAAGAAGGGAGGAAAAGGTTAAAGATAGATAGATAGATATATAGAGAGTATGAGGCTTGGAAATAGATGAAAATTGTTGGAATACGTATATATAGAGAGATACAGTGTTAGAGAGAGATGATATTAATATAAAAAAAAGGAGAAAAAGGATGGGGAGAAGGAGAAAAAGAGAGAAAGACGCAGAAAGAAAGAGAAGGAGGTTTGGAATATAAATGCATAAGAACGTTACTTTGAAGGGGCAGCAAAGAAAGAAGAAAAAGAAAAAAACAAAAACTTGACAGAAAAGGAAAGAAAGCAAAACACGGAATAAGAAAGAGAGGCGAGAAAAAAGACATTTACGATGGGAAATCGAGAAAAGGAAAAATAGAAAAAAAAAAAAATTAAAAATGGCGAGAATAATGAAAGAAATAAAGGAATGAGAAAAGTGAAAGAAAAATTAAAAAGACAAAATGATCTTAAAGAAGGAGTGAATGTCTGGTAAGAAAATAACTGGAAAATAAGAAGAAAAAGTGTAAAATTGGATGAAAGAAAGAAGAAAAGAAAGATGGTGGAATTAGACGAGAATGAACGATATGAAACGAGAATCACGAAAAAAAACTGAAAGAAAAAGACGAAACGAAAAAAAAGACGGCGTTTTGAAGAAATGGCAGCTGCTTCGTCAGTTTGTCTTGATCGAAAAAGCTTCTACTTATTTCTTCTTCTTCTTCTTCTTCTTCTTCTTCTTCTTCTTCTTCTTCTTCTTCTTCTTCTTCTTCTTCTTCTTCAGCCAATTTATCCCAGTCTCCCTTCCCTCTGACCCTTCTTCCCCCCAACCTCCTCGCCAACGGTTCTGGATTCGGTGTACCTCCCATTTCATTCATTCATTCATTTAATCGACTCTGGCCTCCCCAAGCCCATCTCTTCTTTCACTTTTTGATAGCTCCTCCCTAAAGTCTCCCTTGCCCCTCACTTCACTTCCTCTCTCTACAGTACATCTACTTTTCTTTAAAAGCTCTCTCTTTTTATCCCACCCTAATTACGATCAGTCCCACCCCGTCTTTTATGTAGCCTACCATTTACTTTACACTTGCTTCACCTCCGAATTATTGTCTAACATTTACCTCCGTCACTACTACTACTACTACTACTACTACTACTACTACTACTACTACTACTACTACTACTACTACGCAAAATCAAGAACAATTACGACTAAAATAAAAGAAATTATAACTATAAAATTGTTACAACGATAATGGTAATATTAGCTGTTTCCTTATAAGGAAACATTTGACATTTACTGACCAAGTAGCCAGTGTTACTACTTTCGATTCAAATGAAAAAAATATTCTTTTTCTTAAAACAATTTTTCAGGAAATTAGGTTTCTCGAGTTCACTGTTTGATCTTTCCGGTATTGATGGGGGTTTCCTTCCTAACTTTTTTGTCCGAATTTGTGGTTATGCCATTATTTTCTCTTCTAGTTTCATGTGCCATCCATTTTAGTTGTTGCCGCACTTGAAAGTCCTCAAGTGATGCGGTTTCTGCTATTTGGTTCAGCAATCACAACAAAAAAATATATAACAATTGTGCATGTCTCTCACTTCCTTAGTTCGCACAACCGTTACGCCCTGCTAGTGTCTCATAAATAATGGACTATTCTGTTTTGATAGCGTGAAAAGACAAATATATCAGAGACGCTACTCGATTTCAGTAAAAAAAACAAAAAACAAACCAAAAAAAAAAACGAAAGAAATAAAGATAGAGGTATTTAACGTCTCCTGAAAATCTCTGATAAATAATAGACTATTCCATTTTGGTCGCGTGAGAATATAAAAGACATCAAAGAATCTTTTAATTTCAGACAGAAAATGTAAGACAGAAGTTTTTAACGACTATTTCAGAAAAATGGAAAATGTTGTCAATTTCAAATCTTTTCATTTGTACCCCCTTACTTCTTAAAATAACGACCAGCATTTATATTTATGATTGTTATTGCAATATTTTGTTAAAGTTGTTAAGCTCAAATATATAACGATGCGAGAGAAAAATTTCTACGGATATTTTATTGTGGCCCAACTCGCCACGCGTTTATTCAATCATTAACTGAAGAATTAAGATTCTTCAGAAATTTCAAATAAGAAAATTGTGAAATTTTCACAGGTTAGATTCGGCATAATAATAATGAATTTAACAGAAAAATAGAGAAAATTACGTTTGACAACTAATTATTTAGAATCTTTAATTATCTTAATTAATAATTATCAAAGATATTTAAATTAATAAAAGGACCTTTTATAATAATTAAAAATGACTAAAAACATTTGAATTAAGACTGAGAATTTGAAGACGGAACAAACTACAGTGATGATGTCGTCTGCGAGGATAATGAGAAGGGCGATAGAAAACCGATTGATTGGTTTTCTACAGCTCATCAATTCTTTGAAGGTTATTTAAATCCTGAAAATACTTTTAGATTTTAAGCATTTTTGTTTTAGATAATCATAATTTACTGACATAAGCCTTACTAACTAACCCATAGCTGGAGGGGAAGAGGTGGATTCACACCTTTCCAAACAGTATTTGAGCGTAAGTGAATATAACGAACCCAACTGGAATTGGAACTCGGCTCTCCATTATCCATTACACCACCCGACCATCCAAGCTTACTTTCTATTCCCAAGCGGCCAGCCATCTAGGTACTGACCGGGCCCGACGTTGCTTAACTTTGGTGATAGTACGAGATGCAGCCGTAAGTCCTGGAGATTTGAGGAGACTTGCTGTCACTCAGTCTTCAGTGATGACCACATGATGTGAATGTAAAATTGGATGTGATAATAATAATAATAATAATAATGTTTAACACATTGTTAGTTGCTACTCTCAGTTGGCAAAAAGTGAGTATAAATAATGCCATGGCAAAGTAACCCTCAAAATATATTGGAAACTATGCAGTAAGTATGGCCTCGAGTGTGCAGAGATGTGGTATGAGCATTCACCAAAATGAGGAAGAGAAGCTCATATGAGATACGATCATCTTGACTGATAAGCGCTTGGAGAGAAATCGCCCTGACATCACACATGTGCAGCCATGAATGGATCCTGACTTTGCAGTGCCTTGTAGAGCAAATGGAAGAAATGTACCGAGCTGCAGCTCAAACAGCTATTTTCAGGAATCTTTCTGTCTCTTTGGGGATATCTGACATCATTGGGTGCGCGCAGGCTACAGCTTTGCTTGGAACACGCTCATGTGCCGAGGAAAGTACCGTGTCTCTAGTTAGTGAGTAGGATCTGAGATAAGATCATAATTATCTGGCCGAAACACATCTAAGAGAGGGGGTATCAAATATAATCATAATAATGGTCACAAAGGAGAAGAAGGCGCTTGAGAATAGCGAAGTGAAAATCCTGACAGACAATGATAGAGAACAATAAACCAAATTTAGTCCTGCTGGACAAATAGAAAAACGTTTTGCTCCCCGAGAAGTCTCTTGATCCTTTGACTTGATAATTGAATTCAATGAAAAGCACAAGCTCAACAACTACAATGATTTAAAGAAAATAATTAGAGTATCAGTGATCACTAGAGCACTGCGACTCTGTTGTAGAAACCTATGTAGAATTTCTTTTCAGATATTGGCTTGGGATCAGGAAATAGGGACGCGTTACAAAAAGCTTGTCTGCTCGGAAGAGCGACGGCACTTCGGAAATTATTTAAGGAACATATTAGAAATGATCGTTTTATTTTCTTAAGTTGCAAATGGTGGCCTGAAAATAAAGTTTTCACCAACAACGAACATTATATGCTGTGAATAATAATAATAATAATAATAATAATAATAATAATAATAATAATATCTTATATCAGGTTGCACGATATTGGCATCCACTGAATATAAAAACCGGCATGACAGAGTGGGCCAATATCTGCACTGGAAAATTTGCAACTCCTATGGGAAGGAAACTGGAAGAAATTGGTACGAACACCACCCTGACCCGGTTACGGAGATAGGACCTGTTACAATTCTATGGGACTACACAATATACACTGACAGAACAATCAAAGCCAACCGCCCAGACATTGTTATTAAAGACCACAAACAAAATAAGTGCCTCCTTATTGATATGGCAGTCCCTGCAGACTGCAATGTGTCTTTGAAGATATTCGAAAAACTGTCAAAATACAAGGACCTTGAAATCGAAATCTCAAAAATGTGGCACATGGGAACATCAACAATTCCTGTTGTAGTTGGAGCCCTTGGACTGGTTGGAAAAGATTCCAGTAGGCTGATTGAAGGGATCCCTGGAAGTCCATGCCTCAAAGAGATACAAAAAATTGTTCTGACAAGTACAGCCCACACTTTACGAAGGGCTTTATCTATGTAATTTTTTTTTTTTTTTTTTTTTTTTTTTTTTTCAGTGGAAAGTGTCATGATGCCATTTCTAACCTTAGGTCCCTGGGCGGGACCCGGAAAGAAATGTGTAAACGCCAGATATCAAAGGAAATAAAATAATAATAATAATAATAATAACGGAAAGGAAACTGTAAGAAACTGGTATAAACGCCAACCAGACTCAGTTACAGACAAAGGGCCTGTAACAATTTTATGGGTCTTTACAATACACATAGACAACAATCAAAGCTAATCGCCTAAGCAGAACAGAATATGCTTTTTTATTGACATGACAGTCCCTGCAGACGGCAATATATCTTTAAAGATCTTCAAAAACTGTCAAAATACAAGTATCTTGAATTAGTAATGTAAAAGAAATGTGACACATGAGGACATCAATAATTCCTGTTGTGATTGGTGCCTTCGGGTTGATTAGAAAAGGTTCCGATAGATTCATTTAAGGCATTTTGCTAGCCCATGCTTTAAAGAAATAAAAAAAAAAAAAATCTCACAAGTACACCCACACTTTATGAACAGGTTTTTCTATATAAAATCTGAGTGATCTTAGGTTTTATTTTTTTTTAAAAAAGTGTTCAGTGGAAAATGTCGTTATGCAATTTCTGACCTTAGGTCTCTGGTTGGGACCCAGAAGGAAATGAGTAGACAACAAAAATTTAAGGAAGTAATAATAATAAAAAATCATGTCCTCTATTACACCAGGCATGGCTACCATGGATTCTATTCTTAATTGGTTGGTAAAATGTAATATTTGCCTGTGGATTAAGATAAACTAGAGTAAATATCCCGTTCAGTATCAAAGATTTGCTTTACAGTTACTTCACGTAAACACAGTCGGGCATGTCCCCTAGAGGATGAGACAATGAATCCCTAATCATGAGCAGAAGTAGTGTGGGAGTATCAAGGCTGGGTATCGAGAGGATGAGGCAACCAAAGTGTCTTGGGAGCCACAATGAAATACTTGTGAACATCCGGAATCGGAGACCGTCTGAGCGGGGACTTCTCTGCCCGACCTGAAGGAATTTCTAATTGGACCCCACCTGTAAGATGCAGCTTTTATGGGAATGAAACTATAAAAGAATGATCCGAACTCAACCGAGGCCCATTTAAAGTCATAAGACTTTACAATAAAGACAGCACAATCAAAGCTAACTGCCCAGACAGAGTAACCAAAGACCACAAAAACCGACTGTGTTTTCTTATTGACCTGACAGTTACTAAGCTTAGCTTAAAAAATCACTAACCCCAACGAGCTGACACGATGAACAGTTGTAGTCTCAATGACATTCCTTGCTTGGAACGTATTTTGGGTCTCAACTTCTGCCGAGATTTCGTTTATACGATACATCGCTAAAGATGTTGAAAAAAAAAGGCAGCTCCTTGTGGCACTCGAGGAAGTATCTGGCTCCTCCTGCCATGCTTTATCATTACAAAACGTTTGTAACATTTCACTTACGCGCAAATACCATAGGGAAAGGCATGAATCCATCTCTCCTCTCCGAGCTATGGATTGAATAGCTAGATAGACTGGGTTCTATAGCCTTGGTTGGCAACCAGTCTACCGCAAAAAGAAACGGCAACCTACTACAGGACAATCTTCTGCCTAGTCAGTCATGAATTGAAAAGAACATGATCGCCCAAGCGTGTACCCCGTGTATGGCACTTAACTGATCGACTAAAAATACAAATGGCAAAAGGTGCAAGAACCGAAGGAAATAAAGGATGCTAGTAGGAAACCATAATGACGTTCAACGAAAAAGAAGGGCAGAACTACTTAGACATAATGGGAGGTAGTCAAGGAACGAATTCGATGAAGGAAGACTCCCAGAAGAAGAAGAAGAAAAATAATTAGACTTCATGTTCGGTTGAAGAATAAGAGAATATCTGTGCAGATTTTGTTGTGGGGTATTTTGCCTCGGAACCAGAAATGGCGAAGCCGAGTTCGAATTGGGGTTTGTTACGTTCACTTACGCGCAATTACTCTTGGGAAATGTATAAATCCATCTCTTCTCCCCAGCTATGGGTTGAACAGTAGGACTGACTGGGTCCTATATCCTTTGATAGTAGATGACAACCTATTGTGGGAAAACATCTGCTTAGTCAGTCAGGAATGGAAGGAGACATGGTCAATGATCACCGAAGCGTGTATCATGTATGGCACTTAACTGACTGAATGACTCGAGTCTATTCCTGAATGGGACAAGAAGAAAACTCAAAAACTTGAACCGAAAAAATAATCGGATAACCAGGCGTAAGTCGTTACGTCGGAATTTTGTTAACGACAGGCTGTATAAATAAAACTAAACAGAAAGAGTACAGCAGAATGACTTTAGATACTACCTCATTCAAGAGAAGTGAACACGAAGACAATGTAAACTAGAAAGTTGACTTAACTTCAATATAACAGCATCTAGCAGAGAGTAAAATAAATATGGAATTTTCAAAGGAGTCTCATTATTCCTTTTTTCACATTAAATATGATACCACTTAACTATATATTACAGAAATGCAAACCAGATAGCAGATTTAAAAAAATCGGCAGGAAAATTAACACACTGCATGTTCATGAATCTTTGTCAAGAGCAAACAAGAAGTGGACACTCAAACAGAATTTTTCGTGTTCTCTGGTTATGTGTTGAATAGCAGGGCAGGAATACTTAAACATAATGGAGGTCGATACTACGAAGCAGAAGCAGACAAAGAATGAATTCAATAAAGAAATACTTCCAGAAGAACAAGAAAAATAATTAGAGTCCATCTTTGGTTAAAGATTAAAAGAATACCTGTGCAAATTTTGTTGTGGGATATTTATTTTCGGAATCAGAAATCGGAAAGCCAAGTTCGAATTCCAGTCGGGTTTGTTACTTTCCATTATGCGAAAATCACCTTCTTCCCCCCACCAGCTATGGGTTGAAAATACCAGGGCAGATTGGATTCTATATCCATGGTTGGTAACCAGTTCACCGTAGAAAGAAACGGTAACCTACTGCAGGAAAAAAAATCTTCCGCCTAGTCAGTCAGTCATGAATCGGAAGCGACAGGATCGCCCAAGCCTGTATAACGTATGGCATCGAACTGACTGAAGATCATATCGAAAATAAAGTATGGCTGCCAATGTATGGGCAGGAGCTTCCCAATTCTCACTTTCCACCTTTGACAGACTTCAAACGCGGCCTTGTAAGCGATGTAAGATTTCCAACCCTGGAGACCCTCTCCTAAAAGACGAAGCGTCGTAAACCTATTACTACTGCATCGCTATTTCCATGGCAATTGCTCAGACGATCTACTTAGTTCCACCAGTTCAGACCTTGAAAGTTAGGACACGGCAAGCCGTATACACAACGGCGAATTATCCTCGTTCCTTCCATATTATATGGTAAGAAAAAAGTTCTACTTAGCTTCTATGATCCTTACAACTATGACCACTTCAATCTAGGGGGTCAACTATTATCTATCCCACATATCCTCATAGCCTGCACTTTTTGCTTCTCTTATGTCAATACACCTTCACTCAGTGATCCTCTACCTAGAGGGGCTCTTGAGGTTAGTATTGTGTGAACTTTATTAAATTTTTTAAAAAACTTTTCGTCGTTAGGTTGGTTGATTAAAAATATAGCAGTATTGAATCTTACTATAAAACTCGCTAAATATTTTTTTGTCATTATATATTTCAGGGAGGGTTAGAATTTCGACGAAAAATATTTGATGCTTAATAATAGGATCTTGGAGCTTATTTTCATCACATTCATTTTTGAAGCTTCCGAAACTCTAAATTTTTTGAAATGTAATTATAATACTAAACTGGACCCTTTACTTTGTGTTCATCAGATGAGCTAAACCAAATGTTTAGCTTTTCTGTTTTAACCGTATAAAGGCAAGGTCAGGCTGAAAATTACTTCACCGTAAACCGATATTATATGACCTTTTACCCTGAGACTATTTTTCTGGTCCCCAGAAAATCAACATATAAGTCCCCAGAAAAACATAGTTCAGCGTTATGCGGATGAATTTTCGGTGAAAATGTAGAAATCTTTTGTGGAATCTCCAAAGATATTTAAATTAAATGTCAACCACGAAAAACTATCATTCAATAAATACATTGTTTGTTTTGCAAAATCCAGAAAGGAAGAACAAAAAAGAAAGAAAGAAAGAGTGGGAAATATTAAGAAAGTAAGAAAGAAAGAACAAAAAAGAAAGAAAGAAAGAAAACAAAGAATGAAAGTATGTAATAAAGAAAGAAAGAGAAAGAAAATATATTAAGACAAAATCTCCGAGACATTCTGGCAACAGAGACATCCGTAGTATCGGTTGTACTACAGTTATCGAGTTGGTTTTGTTTGTAAAGCGTACATGCAACATACAAATAACAGTGTAATTATGACCACATAAAACAGATCCGAAATTTAAAAAAAAAGTATAGAGAAAAATTGCAAAAACTCGCATACTTAAAGACAAATATAACGATATAGTAAATTCATGTTACGTAAGAGGTTTCCTGTTAAGTTTTGTTGTCTTCTGAAGATCAGCATGAAAGATATGGAATGAAGACGGGAATAATAATAATAATAATAATAATAATAATAATAATAATAATAATAATAATAATAATAAGTAGTAGTAGTTGGAGCCCCCGGATTCCTGGTAGCCCATTCCTTAAAAGAAGAATGTCCAAAGTCGCGCCCAGGAGCCAATTATGGCCCGCAGTCAAATTTCATATGTCTCGCATCCCCTGTCATAAAATGTATCGCTTACGGCCCACCACTATTGCCAACCAGAGTATGTAAAGTACACATCCAAGAAATGCAATTTCATATTTTTCAAAAGATTAGAGCAGCACTTTGTGGCCATCCTCTGTGGCAGTGTAACCCTGACCTTTGCCTTTTCCAGCCAATTTCTAAAATCACTTCCTTTGAACCAGACCTGGCCAGCATACAGCAGTCCAGATCTCAGTATCAGCCTACACATTAGTGCAGACAAGTTATTTGTTTTGGTCATCTGAGATGAATAAATTCTAAAATCTGAGTGAATTAAATTTGTTTTGTGTTG
>OZ038498.1:4315000-4317500 GCA_964036315.1 Acanthosepion esculentum | reverse complement strand
GCAAGAATACGGAAGAAAGAAATTACCTCTGGCCATTCACCAGATATCGATTGACAATATGCAAATGAGGATGATAATAGTACAAACTATAATTATCAATGCAGTTACTGTAGCCATTACAAGCTAAATCCTTTAAAAAATCTCACAGGGCCACCTCCCCAATGCCGCATCCACGGGTGTGGATTAGCGTTAATCTCTGGCATCTAAGCTTTCCCAAAAGGGAAAATGCCATCAGAGCTGAGCTATTTTGGGTCTCTGGTCCCACATATACCTGAGACAAACATTTTAATCTCGGCTTTGAGCCATATTCCATTCGAGTGTATGGCTAAACACCCGTCTCAGAAAGAAATAAAACCAGAAAGAAAAATAAAGTCAAAATAGTGGACTGAGAAATTGAAATTTAGTAACCAGTCATTAATAAGAGACTGAGTAAAACAAACAATAAAAATGTTGTCAAGTAGTGTATGCTGTTGAAGCTCTCTGGTCCTCAGGCTTGGATCAAAATGTTGTACCTGTTGTACCACTTACTATTGTATTTCTGCCTTTTGGTAGTTCACAGTTTTGAAATGGAAGAGACCTAGTCCCGGGGATACCAACTCTACGGCAGCACCTTTCCCCTTACACTAAAGAGGGAATGTTGATAGACATCAACGCCACCGTAACAATGGTTGTGTGAACGAGGCAAGTTTTTCCTTGGACTATATGTACTGTACCCCACATTAAACGGACGTGTTAAATCCTACAACTGTGGGAAAATTAAAAAACTTACTCCTGTCTTCAGGCTAAGATCTAAGCGGATTATCTGTTCTTATCTGTTACTGTTGTATTTCAACCTTCGGATAGTTCATGGTTTTGTAATAACGGAGGCTTAGTCCCATGAATTTTCAACCCTGCAGTGGCATTTCCGTCATTGTACTGAAGAGGAGGGGAGCCGGTTTATGCTAACGCCAGCGTGACAGTGTTTGCAGTGTTTACGCGTATGGACATCTCATATTAAATCGACCACATATCACATCCTATCTCTGTGGAGGGGTAAGGTAAATATGGATTTAAATTGTAGAATTTGTTTACTTCAGCTAGATTCTCGACTTCAGAACGGGCGTGGTGCCGCCTTTATTGCCTTCAGACAGGACTAGAAATAAAGATGGTGCTAGTGATTCTGATTTCGTTACAGCACCTTCCCCTTCAAACAAAATGGAAGGTTTCTGATACTGGTCACGGAGATATGTCGTTGTTCATGCATGCATTAAACTGAACACATGCCAAATTCGATTCACTTAAAGAGGTTGGTGAGTGAACCGAAAGAACGCAAAAAACAGTTTGAATCATGCCAGATAATTTTTTGGGAAAAAAGGTTAGTGATAGAGTACCCATCATTATCGGCGCGTCTGGTACACAGATCATTGGAAAGAGATCGGAAGCAGTTGAATTATAAAGTAGACAAAAAAAAAAAATGGACGTTACTTGAATCAACAAGAAAGTTGCTGCAGTTTGAAAGCTATCCAATGCTAAACGAGATTATGGGGATTAATGTCATCGGACACCGGCTTAGTTCACATGACATAGTTACATCGAGCTTTGACAATGTGACAATATAATACAATTGTTTCAAGTACACAAGAAAATGACGAAATTCCTTCGGTAGTAATCGAGGGTGTGCAGGTAGGAAAACGGCGATACGAGTTCGAATACCGAGATCATCTGTTGTGTTCACTTGTACACAAATGCGTCTTTTCTCCACTCACCAGCTTCAGGGGAAAATAACAGGGTAGACTAAGATCTTTGCCTTGGGTGGCAATCACTCTAAGAGAGAGAAAACTTTGAATTCTAAACCGATGAGAAAACAAAAAAGGAACTATTATACTGCCCTTCTCAAGAAAGATAAAAATAATAATAATAATAATAATGATAATAATAATAATAATAATAAAAATAATAATAATAATAAGACAAAACAATCGCCCAGGCATCGTGATCAAAGAACCACAAGAACAGAATGTGCTTTTTTATTGACATGGCAGTTCCTGAAGATTGTAATTTATCTTTGAAGATCTTCAAAATTCTATCAAAATACAAGGAAGTAGAAATCTCAAACATGTGCCACATGAGAACATCAATAATTGCAGTTGTAGTTGGAGCCCTCGGATTGATTGGAAAAGGTTCCGATAGACTCAATGAAGGAATTCCTGGTAGCCCATATCTAAAAGAAATACAAACATTCTACTCACAAGTACAGCTCACACATTACGAAGAGCTTTATCTATGTAAAATGTGCGTGATCTTAGGTTGCTTAATTTAATTTATTTTTGAGAAAAATGATCAGTGGAAAATATTGTGAGGCCATTTCTGACCTTAGGTCTCTGGTTGGGACCCGGAAGAAAATGTGTACGCAACAGAAATCAAAGGAAATAATAATAATAATAAAGGAATGTGTGAAGAGACATGATCATATACGTCCTAAATAGACATGGCATAAAATTTTTATTGAGGCAATAGACAG
>OZ038498.1:4250000-4310000 GCA_964036315.1 Acanthosepion esculentum | reverse complement strand
ATATATATATATATATATATATATATATATATATATATATATATATATATATAATATCACTTTAAACGCTCCATTTATTTATGAAACAGTATATTTACCGGCTATAGTATTTGAGAAATCTCATTAAAGAAAAATATGGGCTCTCTGGCAGGATTCGAAACTGCGTCCCTCTGAGGCATCTATTGAAATATGAGTATCCACTCTCGGGTTGTATATCCACTGTATATATATATATATATATATATATATATATATATATATATATATATATATATATATATATATATATATATATATATATATATATATATATATATATATATGCGTGTGTGTGTGTGTGTGTGTTGTGTATGTGTGTGCGCGCGCGCGCCACTGTGTGTGTATAAAAATATCTGCAAAAGGATGAATAGAAACAAAAGGAAAACTTATCTTAGTCGACGCGTTTCTGTGAGCGACTTTATCACTTGCCTTGATAGTCCTCAGAATGAAGTTGCGTCGTCTGGGATATGTTTTCCTTTGGTCTATTCATATGTTTGTATATATATACATACATACATATATATATATATATATATATAGATGGATAATATTAGTGGTCAATATATATATATATATATATATATATATATATATATGTATTCAAGAGGATAGAATCCAGGTAGAACTCAATGTCCACGACAGAGTAAGAATATAATATAAAAGGCTCAAACACTAATATTTCATGGTTATAGTTTAGTACATTGGAATCGTAATCACGGTCCAATTCATCAGACCTACAAATTCAAAATGCTTTTTGATCGTGATTACGATTCCAATGTACTAAATTATAACCATGAAATATTAGTGTTTGAGCTCATATATATATATATATATATATATATATATATATATATATATATATATATATATATATATATATATATAAGGTGTTTAAAGTTGACTGATTGCTATTAAGCATTTTATTCAATTTTCTTGTGTTCGTATAAGTCATTTGTTTTCTAGGCAGTTCTATATATCCAAGCGCTTTCGGATATTCTATTACTTATTATCATGGATGTTTTTTTTTTAACTGAATATTTTTTTAAATATCTATCTATCTATAGTAATGCAAAATTTTCAAAACATTGTCAGCACGTCATGACCATGTTCATAGTTTATATTATTGAGTGTTGACTATGAACACGGTTACAACGTGCTAACGAGTCTGTAAAAAAAAAAAAACAAAAAAAAAATCTCATCCTTATAGATACACATGTATAAAAA
This sequence comes from Acanthosepion esculentum, assembly GCA_964036315.1. Classification (NCBI taxonomy): domain Eukaryota; kingdom Metazoa; phylum Mollusca; class Cephalopoda; order Sepiida; family Sepiidae; genus Acanthosepion; species Acanthosepion esculentum. Next base: position 4,308,737 of record OZ038498.1, on the reverse strand, counting down.
TCTACATGTTCGATTAAAAAAAAAACCAAAAACATTCTTGATAATCGCTAATAGAATTCACAGTTGTCTTTAATGAAAATGTATACAAGAGGGATTGCTTTCCAAATACACAATATATATATATATATATATATTGCGTTTTTTATATTATATAATATTTAATACGTAATATGTTATGATTATGAAATGTCAATAAGTTTCATCGATTATCTGGCTTTGATGAGCATTTCAACGAGAATGACATATATATGTCTATATTTCTGAGATGGGGTCTTATGTACACTGTTTAGATTGTTCGGACTATCGTCCTCATCTTTGTTGCTATTTTTGTTGTCATATGTTGTCCTCAAGGACACATGGCACTGTGGATAAAGGCGTTAGTTAGATCCAGTGTCAGGATCTAAAGAGTGTGAGTTCAATACCTAGTTAAGGCGGTGGAGAACGGAGCGGGGAATTAACAGGAGATAACTGATAACTGGCACCAATTAGACAAAGCACGTGGAACTAGAACAGTCTACCCCAGCGAGCGAAAAAAAGGCCGGAGCGTACAACGGCCGAAACGTTGTGATACATATGGCAACAAAGATGAGGACGATAGTCCGAACAATGTAAATAGAGAATCACATGTTGTTGTTAAACCAGATAAATCACTTTAAATTTTCTTGATTACTTGAATATTATACCTCTAGTTGTATCTTGAGTGATTTTTGGCAGAAGTTTTTTCTGGTCTGAAAGAAACACGTTAAATATTCGTAATTTTCGCAAATTTTTCAGTTTTAATTTCATTACTGTTATTAATCACGAATATATATATTACTAATTATTACTGTATATATTCAGAATATCCTATATATATATATATATATATGTGTGTGTGTGCGTATATATATATATGTGTGTGTGTATATATATATATATATATATATATATATATATATATATATATATATATATATATGTATATAATACATAATATACACAGAGAATATATGTGCGTGTCCGTTTGTATGCCTGTAAATATTGTCATTAATGATTAACAGTTGTGTATAAAAAGGTATATAGTTATTTATATTATATATAAATATAACTTATGTAATATGCATGCATAATATAGTATATATATGTATATATATATGCTTATGTTAATTATCGTTGAATATATACAATTATATATATTATACCCATTTATAGAATATCTTTGAATATATATACTTATATTGTCGACGATATTTTATGTATATATTACATGTTATATGTATAGAGAATATATATATATATATATATATATATATATGTATATGCGTGTGTGTGTGTCTGTGTGCGCGTTTGTGTGTCTGTGTGTATAAATCTGCTTAAAAATAAAATTGAATGTGTATAGAATATATAATTTACACACACACACACACACACAGACATATATATATATATATATATATATATATATATATATATATATATATATCCAAATGTAAAAGGATGAACAGTAAGATTTCAGCGTTCAAAACGTTGAAACAAAATGTACAGTTTTGTAGTGGGTATGTTCATGTTCTAATGTAACATTGCATAATATATATATATATATATATATATATATATATATATATATATATATATATATATAGTAAGACCGCTACGTTTTAATGACGTCTTCTAATGAAGGCAGAGCGTATATATGCCAAAAATCACTGATCACGTGAAACTTGAAAACGTGCTCGAAGCAAAGCAAGTGTTTCAATGCGGTCACTTAGCGACACCGTAATCCTGCACAAAATCGTCTTCTTTCACGTTTTGTGTTATATATATATATATATATATATATATATATATATATATATATATATATATGAAGAAATATAGTCTTAAGGTGTGCTAAATTCATGGGATAAAGTGCTCAATATCAGAGATAGAGCGTGTGTAAATATAAAAGGGAACATCAGGCCTGACAATTGCGTCTAGCATGAAACAAACTGTCGCCTCTAAGTATTAACTTCAATGTTTACTTTTATATATATATATATATATATATATATATATATATATATATATATATATGATTAATATAATTATAGAATTTGTCACTTAGCTGATTGATGTTACATGTGGTGTATCAAAAATACTTTTCAGTCCATATAAAACATGTCCGCAAATCCTTCGATTTTGAGTTAAGTTTAAAGTTTGCGGTAGAAGCAAGGTAAAATGTACCTATAAACATATATCCAAAAGACCATCGTTGTACCTCAACACGGCAACTCATAACAAATATTCAAAATGTCCTCCACTTGCTTCTACACACACATGCGCCCGTCGGATCATTGATTGGCGGACCCTTACAAATACTCTCGCACGGTGTCGAATGGCTTTGCAGGCCCCCATGACACATTGATGAAGCGTCTCTGCATTATTAATGTCTGCTGAAAACATCAATTTTTTAAGTGGCCCCACAGATAAAAATCCAAACGATTGAGGTCGAGTGGAGCCCAAGGAATTGGTCCTCCCCTACCTATACATCTTTTATGGTAGATGCCAGTCAGGGTATCGCAAACAATGCGACTAAAATGTGCTGGGGCCCGAGCGTCTTCGTATTAGCAGGGGTACATCCTATAGCATGTCTGGAAGTGTATCCGAAACAAAGTCCCTGTAGGCATTTCCTGCAGTACATGCTGGTAGAACACATGGACCTACCAGACAGTCACCTACAATTCCAGTTCAAACATTAATCGTAAACTGATTTTCGTGTCTAGCCTGTATGGTACCATGGGGATGTCAATCCGTCCACAAACGTTTGTTATTCCATATTTTCTAAATATTGCTTTATACGTAAACAAAACTGAAGAGATTAACAACGGATCGGCAGTTTGTGCAATAAACCATCGGCAAAAGTCCTCCCATGGTGAGAGATCAAAGGGCGAAAGACCCTGCATAGGTTGCGAACGATACGGATACGCGACCTGTTCTTGAAGTAACCTCCATGCTATAGAACCTTGACGTGTGCTGATACATGTAGAATGTGTACTTCGAGGTCAAGCGTACGGGCAACCCGACGATAAACAACAACAAAGGTTGGATGACGAGACTACCTTCGACCTGGAAACGCAATCTGATACAGCCGTGCAGCCTCACGTTCATTACTATTGCGTGGCCGTATGTAAAAATCATATCTGCCTGTTCATGATATGACAATCTTGCCATTGTTAAACAGATCACTTCTAGGGATATGAATATCCTGTCATTGTTAAATGGAGCACCACTACACACGTTAAACGTTGAAGACACATTAGCTACAAATGTACACGAATGACAAATGTAACCACATCTACATGGTAACACAACGCCATCTACCGTAAACTTTCTTTAAACTTAATAATTAAAAAACGAAGGATTTGCGGACATTTGTTTATATGGACATTTTACCTTGTTTTGGTGTCAGGAACCCGACGCCAAAGTTTGTAAAAGTATTTTTGATAGACCCTGTATATATATATATATATATATATATATATATGACAGTCACTTCTTTGTAGAAAAGGAACATTTTTTCACTTGTTAGCTTTTTTATGTTTTTCATTCAGAATTTTATTATTTCCCGTAAGTGATTCTTAAGGCCAGCCTCACTTTTACAATCTCTTTACACACCTGGCAAACATAAAGTTTGTCTGTGTTACCTGTGTTGGAAACTGTCTCTGTGTACAGTCATGTGATGTTTTTGTCCCGCAGCAGACTTACAAATATTGTCACAAAGCTCAGGTCTTTCTGGTAGGGTTGTATTCACAGGAGTTTACACCTGACCTCTCTGGTGTAGTCTCATATGACTGTCTGAACCAGCCGCCAAGATGGTGACTTTTCCATAAATACTGCAAGTGTGTTGGCGTCCTAATACTTCTGGGACGGATTGTATTTCTTATTTCCTAATGACTCGCTTTTCATTAGAATGCTCAATTCTCTTCTGCTCTAAGTTATTGCAGCCTTCCCAAATTAACTTTCTCCGCCCAGATGTATCTCCAACAACAAATTTTGACATTAATGCCAATATTATTTGATCCCAGAATTTACTTGATCACCTGTAATCATTGTTATAGAGAATATATCAGAGAAACCTCGAGGAATGTAAATAAAATATTATACGAACACAAAAGGGATCTTTTACCAAATAACACACTAAATGCATTAGTTGCTAACTGTCATGAGACTGACTACAATTTCAATTATTTTAAAATCTAATTTAACCTTTAGCAGGCTGCATTATTAATATTACTTCCCTTTCCACTGCATTCTTTTTCAAGGTCTCTCAATTGCAGTATCCTTATTGTTAAATTCACTCAAAATTGTTTTCTGTTGTCATAGACGGATATGACAACACAACTATAAAATTCAAACACACTATTGTTCAGGGATGAGAGTCACCTTCAGTGACAGGATAAACTTTTTGTACAGCAAATGAAGTCCATACAGAGTGATAGAGGTTAATTAAAATAGAAAAAATTACTGAGACGAAAATGTATAGAAAGTGCTTTAGTCGCTAGATTATCCGCAGTGAATATGCATTCAGGATCTTATAACCTTTCATCTTTCCTGGCGGATCTTCTGTTATCAGAATGTAGGATAGTTGATAACAAAAGAGTGAGTGTAAAAAGTGGAGACCCCCCCCCAAAAAAAAACGAAGAAAAAGCCAAATCATAATGACACCCTACACGTACGCACATCCGCGCAGACGGGCACACGTACATTAATTTACATCCGCACAGACCGACGCATGGCGGTACGCGCGCAAACACATACTCGAACACAGACAATACGCAAAAAAAAACTTACATTAATGAAAAGTGGCCAAAAAAGAAAAATCGAGAAATATAAACAGTAAATTACTGAGAGCCTCTGAAAAGTGGACGGACGGGTCCGTCTACGAAACTCTGGAATCGGGATGCTGGAGGTATCTTCAATCAGTTACGTGGCAAACTTTTACTTCTATATATATATATGTGTGTGTGTGTGTGTGTGTGTGTGAGAGAGAGAGAGAGAGAGGTTTGAGTGTGGAAATTAATTGTTCTCCAACAAATACTTGGAGACGATTTTGAACTCTATGAACACTGTAAAGTTCATCCTGTACAAGGCCCGGTACCACTCGAGGTAGAGGTTTACATCAAGGTGTAGTTTATATGGACAGGAGTGGAAGATAGCGGTCGACTCTCGACTTGAACAGGTTGAGATTGTAGTGATCGGGGAAACATCCTCTTCGCGGGAAGAAACGTTTTGAGTGGAACTTACTTTTCGCTGATTGAATACGGAGGAAATATGGGTGGTTTGCTTCTATGTAAGTGGCATGGCCGGTCCTAGCCGTGAAGGTTAGACATGGTAGAACCAAGAACTGTAGTTCGTCCGAGCACTTTCCATGGAAGTAGCGATAGAGCAAAGAGAGACTCGCCACATTCCGCCTGTGAGGTAGGAGGGTCGGAAATAATCCTTCTCCAACAAGGACTCGGAGATGATTTTGAACTCAAGACTGAGAAGTCAGAACTGTGCAGCTTCCGCCCAAATATGACCACAGTACTCCATTTTCGGCCTGATCTGTGGGTAGGGGATAGCATGAGGAGTTAGATACTTACTGGAGCGGTACAAGGAGCCGATCATGTTGCCCCCAACCTTTAGCCATGTATCGGATATAAGAGTTCCACTTGTGGTCGGATGTGAGTTTAAGGTCCAATATTCTCTCAAAGCTCGTTCCCTCCTCGAGGGGAAATCCGTTCATCGTGTTTCGTGGTAGTTCGGTGTCTGATTGTAGTACTAAGGCATTATTATCTCAAACTAAATTCTTACAATCCATAAAAAAATATTTTTCTGGTTACAAATATTCTGAAAAGGATCGAAAGGCCGTAAAAAACAAATCAACAAAAACAAAAAACAAAAAAGAAAGATATTAGGGGACAATGTAAGAGGCAGAGTAAGTTTAGGGGTTTTGTGCAGAAGATACCAGTTAACCCTAAGGCATGAACAGGTTAAGATTGTAGAGATCGGAGAAGAATCTTCATGGGGGTCGGTTCTACAAGGCAGCGATTCATAGAAAGAATCTGCTCGAGTGGAACTTAGGTCTCACAAATGAGATACATTGTTACAATGGGAGTGGCATAGAGAGTTTATTCGACACTAGAAAGTTAGTGTTAGATTGGAAAAGAGGTCAACTGCCAAAATCTCCAATCGTCAAAACTTTTAGAGACGCACCTGTATATCATCGACATTTACAAATGATAGGAGTATATTCTTAGCTAGATCATTTATGTAAATCAGAAAGAGGGTTTATCCGAGAAGTGTGCCCTGGGGGGGGCATCTACGTTGACCGCTAGGAGCTCGGAAAACTGGCCGTTAATATCCTTCATGTGTCTGTTAGGAAACCCTTCCAGTGATTCTATAGCTGGAGAGCTTGTGTAGCAAACCTTTGTACCACACCTTGTCGAAGGCCTTTGAGATATCTAATGTTATGATCCTTGCGGTATGCGTGTCGCCAAGGGCCTCACTACTTCTCTGTGTAATGGTAGTTAGGACATCAGCAGTGGATCGGGCTGATCGAAACCCATACTGCTCGTCGCACAAGAGGTTGGTCCTATCCAGGTACTCGATGACCATCTTGTTGATTAAGGCCTCAAGAAGCTTACTAATGATACTGAGGAGACTAATGGTTCTATACTGGGAGGGAGAGGATGAATTGCCGGCTTTCTTGAAGATCAGGCAGACGCTTGCCACCTTCAACATGTTTGGGAAAGATTTATCCTTCAAGCAGTGGTTAAATAACTATGGTTAGATAACTAAATATATACACCCTTGTTCAAATTAATTGAAACAACAGCTTTAGTTTCCTTTCTTTCACCATACAGTCAATTTTAGACCCACTGAAGAACTGTGGTCAATATGCAAGGAACGACTTCGTGAAAGGTACGTACGAAGTACTAACATGTGCACTGGGTCATGTTTTATTGGAAAAATACGAAGAAAAAGTAAATAATAACGGAATTATTCGTTTTCTTTCAATTAATTTGTCCAAGGGTATATATATATATATATATATATATATATATATATATATATATATATATATATATATATATATAAAATTATGAACCTAAAGAGCCAGGTAAACTTACCTAGGTTTCACTTACGCGGATCGTCAGGGTATACTGCGCTACTAATCTACACTAAGTAGATTTGCTCTACTTAGTGTATTGAGCACTTTGCTTAGTTACTTTTGCTTTACTCGTGTTGGAGTTTTTTTTCTTTGGACTCTGAGCTTGGATTCTGGACGATTGTTTTCGCCTCAATTTCATGGTCTTAGTTCTTTCTTTTTTTATCCCTTATTTTTCCTTGGGTATTGGTTTGTTCAATTACAAGCCGAAATAACTAAGGTTTTTCTAGGCGAGTACCATTATATATATATATATATATATATATATATATATATATATATATATAAAAGGAAAATCGGATAATTCTTTCAAACAGCTTCAAATTACCAGCATCTCTCGTTTCGTGCGCATGTGTAAACATGGCAATATCAACAAACCCCAGTCCGATGAAATCCTAACGGATAAAACAGGTCACTAACAAAAACAAACGCACACTACGCAAATACGTTTAAATAGATACAGAGTTCATTACCAAATTAGAAGTGTCTCGTTCCTTCCATTTGTTTTATTACCCTTAAAGTTTTTTCCACCAATCCAAGAAGAATTTGTATTAATACCACACAAAAAAGACAATGGACAAACATAGGTAAACATAAAGGAACATAAATACTATATGGAAATAACCATTCTTTACTTTATCTGATGACGGCCACAAGACCTGAAACACGTGTAGCAAAAAGTGTGTAAAATAAAGTATAATATATATTTAAAAAAAAATTAATAATAAAAAATCCACATCATAACCAAAACCATTTGCGGCTTCAGTTTTCTCTTTAAAATATACACTTTTCTCTCGTTGGAACTTTAATCTCTCTCTTATGTTAAACATTTATTTACTTTTATTTATTAGACATTAAATCACCAGAGGATGAAAACGTGTCGGCAAAGATAAGGTTTCCTTTCGTCTTTACACACACACACACACACACACACACACACACACACACACACACACACACACACACACACACACACACACACACACACACACACACACATATAAAAGTGAACATAGAATTCAACACTTAGAGGCGACAGTCTGTTTCATGACTTCTATGTTCACTTTTATATTTACACACACTCTATCTCTGATATTGAGGACTTTATCCCATAAATATAGCACATTTTAAGACTATATTTCTTCATATATATATATATATATATATATATATATATATATATATATATCTATAATTCCAAGTATAGGAGTGGTAGCATCTGTTAGGGTCCCAACTACGGGCAAATAATTAACCCCAAAACTGAGTATAAAACCCTTCAATACATTTTTTGAGGAAAAATTATTACCTGCAAAACATTTTTGTAAATAATTATTACCAGCAATACATTTTTGAAGAAAAAAATATTACCAGCAATATATTTGAATAAAAAAAATATTACCAACAATAATATCTTCTTGGCATTAAATAACCCTTTGAGGTTGATATGCCGTAAAACAAAACAAACCACACGCAAATAAAGAGAAAGAACAGTCAGATTAAGAATCCACAGTTCTTTTGCGTTTAATTTTTAAATAACTGCTCAATACAACTTAGAGCATAATATTTTAATAATATTTTTATTTAAAAAATATTTTATATCGCGACACGGAAATTTCTATGTTTCGGAATTTTAAATGTGTTTCATTATCAAGCGATGTTAGGTAACTTTTCAACTTTGGCTTTCTGTATCACATTTCCGTCGTCTTTTACTAGACACCCTAGGTAGTTAGTGTTGTAAGAAATTTGATTTTGACGTATCCAATTCACAGCCGGTTCGTCTGTCTTGCTTACATGAGTAGATAGATTATCCTATCGTCTGGATCACACTCCTCCCCGGTCTACATGAGTAGAGGTTTATGTTTCCCATTTTTATGATTAGGCTTCCGGTTCCTTCTAAATTCTATTCCAATTCTTTATTCTAACGTCTCCGACTGAATTCTGAAATGTTATTCATTATTTAAGTCTTGACCTCTTCCAGTTTAGAAGTAGCTGTTATTTTTCCTGCCTAGCCTCCAAAACTTCATTTCTTGACCTTACTTACGCTAATAAAAAACTCCACAGTGTAACCCTCTACATTGAGGGACTCTTAGGCCTTGTATTGGGTGAACATTATTAATAAAAATAAATGCGTAACAATAAAGTTGCATGTTCGCATATTTCGTTGTCATAAAAACGTATAACAAAAGATCAGAAGTAGTTTTCGCACACATATGCACGCATACACACTGATGTGGCGGGAATTATGCATCTATGTGGCCGGTGTCTCGTGCCACATGAAGCCTACACAGAACGTCTCCACTCTGCCTTGGCCGCTGGTGTGGCTCGGGCGTCACTACAGTATCGCCAGCTTGTTGCTTTCGTCCCCTTCGTAGTCCTTCGCTATGTCGTTCTTCGCCTTTCCCTTTTCTTTTTACCCTGAGGGCCCCGGGTCAGCGCCATGTTGCAGTCGTTGTTTGGGCTTTGCTTTAAAATGTGGCTGACGAAACCTCTATCTTCTAAGATGTGCCGCATGATGAAATAGGGGTAGCAAATCAGAGATAATCTGGGAAAATCATTATCAACAAAACATTGTTAATGAAATATTCACTCACACACAAAAAAGACTTACAATCCAAAGTATGTTTCGGCTTTAAATAACCCACAAAATGGTTAATACGCTGTCAAAAAACAAATCAATCTACGCCATATCGATAAGGGTCATTATCGATAAGGGTTTGACGGAGGTACACTGGAGCAGTTGTGCCGTCTTCCCAGGGTCTTGCCATCTAGTCTTGATGTACTTTCTTAAGCTGGTGTTATGAAATAAGTCAATAAGCTGGTCATCTTCTTGATTTATACAGTGTAAGCCGGATATAAGAGACCCGGATATAAGAGAAACCCGGATATAAGAGATATTTTCTCTGGTCCCAAATTAGAGCCTGTGTTAATAAAATGAAATAGGCCAAACCTGGATATAAGAAAAACCCGGATATAAGATACTTCTTCTCCGGTCCCGACAACTCTCGTATATCCGGGTTACACTGGAATATGAAGTATGCAAAAGTAACTGTAAGTTGTGCCACTGTAACTTGATATAGAAATATCTAAACCTGTGTCATTTATGTTCTGACGTCTTGCGCCAGTAATTGGTTAGCCTGCTTGACATGGCGTTAATTATCGGAGTGTGATACAACGGGATCCAGTCGTCATTAAAACCCGCATAAAGTCAAGTAGGTCCAAAATTATTTTATCTAAGATTGAGGTATCTAGTTTTTCCGATGCTGTCTGTTGGTGCATCGTGATGTAGTGATGGGTAGAAAGGTGGAGTTCGAGTTGGTCTCACGGAAGATCTCGTCCGTTCGTCTGTCGTGACAGAAGTAGTAGAAAATATCACAAATGTTCCATTATTATTCCCTATTGATGGTGATCAGTGACGTCAGTTTAGAATTGTCTTTAGTAAAGGATAAGCGTAAACCAATCTGCCGGTCAAAGCCTTGCTGCCGGATTTAGTTTATCGTTATACCCAGGACGAGAGCAATACAGATGCAGAAGGATGTGCACTTATGTTTTATACTTTATGCAAAACCATTTGACAAGTTACGTTCCAAGGATTTATTTGAACTGCTAGGAAAACTCGATCTATTTGGAAAAGACGTTAGAACAAACCAGAAGTTATACTGGGAACAAACTGCCTGCAGAAAATGAAATTAGTAGATACACAAGAATAGAAAAGGTGTGAGACAAAGATGTGTCTTCTCACCAGATTTATTCATTCTCGACAGCGAGGCTATCTTAAGGGAACTGGATATCCTGTCGGGATTTATTAGCGGTCGGCGTAACCGTAACAATATAAGGTGTGTAGATGACATTATGTTGATAGCTGACACGGATTAGCTAACAAGGAGTAAAACAAAACGAGAAAAAAGGACAAACCAACACAACTGCAAGAAGATCGAAAATATGGTGACCAGATAGAGAAAAATCCCCAAAAGGAAGATGGAAATACGACACGGCAATCGAAAGAATGCACTGGACTAGAGAAAGATGTTTTCCAAAAACTAAGCAAAAAGTGTTGAGAAACAGAATAATTTCGTTAAGAACAAAGAAAACAGTGCTGGATCTCCGTCTTCTTATATTGTAGTGAATGATGGAAAATCTCCCCACGGACAAGGAAAAAAAACTAGAAGCAGCAAAAATGTGGTTCTACAGAACGATACTGAGAATTCCATGAATGGAGCGAGTAAGCAACAAGGAAGTCTTAAATCAAATGACAACAGAAAGAATGGCTATGCTCAAAATCATGAAAAGACATTTAAAATTCTCAGGACACCTAATAAGGAAGTAAGGGGTACTTGGACGTAGTATAATGCTTAGCAATCTTGTCTCACTTGATCAATTACAACTGAGTAGTAAGTTCAATCTTCACTGGGTGCTCCACACATTCGGCCTTGTGCCACACCTAAGCTACGCTTAGAAAATCATTTATGGTCACTTCGACGTGAAGTAATGTCTAGCAAGCTTGTCTTGCCAGAACAATAACGACTGAATAGAGAGTTCGATCCTCACTGGGTGCGCTACACATTCGGCCTTCTTCCACATCTCGGCTACGCTTAGAAAAACATTTTAGACATTTCGAAGTGGTGTCATGGTTATCAAACCGATTTCGTCAGATCAATTACGACTGAATAGTGAGTTCGATCCTCACTGGGTGCCCCATACTAAGCTGCGTGTGATAAGGAAGGCGGGCTTGAAAAACATAATCGTCACAGGGTACGAAAATTGTAACGCTGTACGAACACCCTGGCAAGCCTTACCAGTGAGCAAATTAAAGTCCTATAGACTGGCCCAGAAACTCTCCTGATTTAAATCCAATCAAGAATCTGTGGTCAATCTGCAAAGAAAGACTTCGTGGAATGGACATACGAAGTATTAACATGTGCACTGAATCAGGTTCCATTGGAAAAATACAAAAAAGAAGAAAGAAAGAAAAAAGTAAATAATAATGCAATTATTCATTTTGTTTCAATTGATTTGCACAAGGATGTATTTGCCACAGCTCATAGTAAACGTTTTTTTTTAATAGCTAAGATATTGCAAAATGCAGAGTCAAGCAGTAAAAAAAAACCTAGCCAAATAAGAATATGTTTTCTATACAAATGCCGTCTTCGATAAAATTTTAAATTGATGACATTTTTTAATATTTTTAAATTGTGAGATAGACGTTTAAGACGATATCACTTTTTTTTGGTTGAGAATGGAGATTTTCCAAGCGTAGATGTGGCACAAGGCCGAAAGTATGGGGCATCCAGTGAGGATCGAACTCACTACTCAGACGTAATTGTTCTAGCAACACAAGCTTGCTAACCATTACACCACGCCGAGGTGCCAAAATGATTTTCTAAGAGTAGCTTAGATGTGGCACAAGGCCGAATGTGTGGAGCACTCAGTGAGGATCAAATTCACGCTCAGTTGTAGCTGATCTAGCAAGTCAAGCTGGCTAACCATCGCACAACGTCGAAGTACCCCCTGTGATATGGTGATGTATATAATCTAAAAATTACATTGTTTCGATAAATTTGAATGTAAATGTTAAATCTAAAGTGTTTATTAAAATCACTGTTATATATATCGGCGATCTGTTTAAGACCCGATGTGTTTTACCGCCTCGGTCACGAAGAACGTCACAATTGATCCTTGCTTACAATGACATATATATGAGTAGGTATGAATATTTCGATAGTCTAAGGAAGATTTGCATTGATACTATTTAAAACCCTATAGGACACTATTTAACTTTGCTTGATCATCGACGCACTTCGTAAAGCCCATCGGATCTATCAACTGTTTTTTCTGCCAAGGGGAACGCGGGTTCGAATCCTGTCGGAAAGCGTACAGATTTCTTTAATAAGATTTCTCGAATATTCAGACCGATAGACGAAAATAAATAAATGCACTGTTTGATAAATAAACGGGGCGTCTACTCAAATATGAGTATCCTCAAAAAATAACGTTTAAGTAAAAAAATCTGTTGTATTAATAAATAAAAATCCATCACATCTTTAGAAATTGCTTTGTTTACGTTAGGTTACAAAATTTTGCAGATATGAATGTTTCGAAAGTCTGAGAAATATTTGCGTTTAAAAGGCACTATTTAAAAAACGTTTTAAGTGATATATATATATATATATATATATATATATATATATATATATATATATATATATATATATATATATATATATATATATATATATATTTCAAATCAGGATGGTTGTGTTATTTTGTTTCCAAAATTCTTTAACTTTACTTTTATTTTCTCGGGGACGACATGGTTGGGGAAATTATTGTTGATAAATGTTTGCTTTATGTGTAGTTCAATTAGAAAAATTTAGTACAGATTTCAGTTCGGATGTGCAGCAATGTATTCGAAAATTTAAAAAAATACAATGAAAACTGAACAAAGCCATTTGAACTTATATACATGATACAAAAATGTTGAAACAAAGGGGGCGTGATCGTCTCATCTCCTAATTTTTTAAAATTTAAAATCTCTGCATGTTAATTTTTTATTTTAATTTTATTCTCTTTATATGCGTATTGAGCACTTTTTAATACTACTGTTTCCTGTTCTAATTCAACCTTGGCAAATAACTTTTTATTATATATATATATACTAGCAGCATGGCCCGGCGTTGCTCGTGCTTGATTAAAAAATCGTACGACTCATACAGCAATCGTTATCACTTGACTTAAAATATTTTTGCCCTTCCTTGCCTTTAACGGAGTGCCCTTTGCCGTGCTGATGTTGCTACATGCCTTACTTCTTGCCTATCTCACACTGTGAATTTTTTCTAAGCTCTATACTAAACATTAAATCTGTTACGAAAAAAGAACTAAACAAAATGAACACAAAACGATCAGCTTTAATAAAGGACTCGTAACTGGAAAAACCGAATGAAAAAGAATGTTAACAACAAATATTTTTTCACACCCAACCGAGTTCTGCGGAATCAGAATCAACGTTGAGTTTAAGCAAGCGAATGCGCCAATTGGAGTAAAGTGACATGCAGATTTAAATTTTTCCCACTTGTGACGAATGCAGCTATCGATTTTTTTTTTCATGCTAGCATGCTAGTTAACATTCGTGTCAGTCAGCTGTTGGCTCTCACGCTGGTCAATAGAATCTTCCTGCCTATTCGTGGCAGCCAGCTATAGGGTCTCACTCTGGCCAGTAGAAAATGGCCGCAAATTACATGAAAACTACCGTAGAAGCATGAAAAAATCGATTATTTCCACTATCGATGGGAGTTGGGAAATGCAAAGTCGGTCTTGGCCTTCCCGCTAACTTGGAGCATGTGCATGTAAATTTTGCTGCAAATCCGTCGAAAAGTGCGGCCGTGCATTCGTTACACACAGACACACACACACACACACACATCCTGTCTTTTATATATATATATATATATATATATATATATATATATATATATATAGTCAAACCTAATGAGCCAGACACACCTACCAAGGTTTCACTTAGGCAGATCGTCAGGGTCGGGTTTTTTCTTTGGGCCTTGAACCTGTATCTGTGCGATTATTTTCGACAGACTTTCATGTTCCTGGCTCTTTCTTTTTTTAAAACCTTCTTTTCCTTCGTGATTGATTTGGCTGTTGTTAAATCAAGAGTTCGAAGGTTTTTCGACACGAGTATAGTTACCTATATTTATATATATATATATATATATATATATATATATATATATATTAGGTTGGTGCAAAAATAATGTCGTTTTTTGACGTTCAACTTCATGTGAGAAAACGACATTATTTTTGCACCAATATATATATATATATATATATATATATATATATATATATCAGGTATATTTTGCAAGCAAGTATTCACTCGAACGAGTTTGAGTCAATTTAACCGACAAGGTTTTTGGAATAAAAATGTTTTATATTGAGAATTTATATTTATTCTGTTTTTTTTTCTTTTTTGTTCAAGGACTTTTTGAATGTCTCAGTCATTATCAAGAACCAGGTGCTTTCTGCGTGATAGGCAAGGTTCTATTGGCTACGTCCTGGTATTTTATAAAGAGATTAAACTCTTAAACAGTCCACGGTGGCGTAATGCGTAAGGTTATAGGGTGCGTGACCACACCAAATGAATGCATTTTATTTAAACGCACCCTAAGTATTTTACACACACTTCAAGATGCCATTTCCTGTAATGAAAGATATTTTATTTAATGCCGATTGTTGTTTCCGGCAGATTGTGAACGCATATGACATTTGTTTTTTAATAAAATCTGTTAATGTGAGTTGTTATTTTTGTTTTTAGGCCGATACATCTCTATGAGGTTGCTGTTTTTTTTTAATTTTTTTATTTATTTATTGAAAACCTTCTCTAGATATACAGTGCGACATACTGATATTATCAAGAAGTCACTTCCTTAATTAATCGATCATGGCTAGATTCGAACACGGGTCACATTGTAGGAACCCTAACCGATAGACACCCATTAGATCTCAATTTCTCGTGCAAGAATGTTCACAAACCACTTTTAACATTACTTGCATTATTTACATTTTTCGGTCTGTTATCATCATCATCACTGCCATATTCACGACGTTTCGGCCGTTGTACGCTCCGGCTTTCTTCAGGTGATTGGAATTTCGAACCGTACCCTTTATTTCGTCCACCGGGGTAGATTATTCTAATTTCAGGTGCCATACCTCTTCAGGATGTCTCAGTTATTTCCCTTTAACTCAACTCTCCAAATATCGGTTCAACACTGCTGTGGCATGGTACTGAACTCACAAGTCTTTGGGTCTAGTCACTGCATCTAACCAACGTCTTTATCCACCAAAGAAGACCCGAGCGTACAACGACCGAAACGTTGTGAATATGTCAGTGAAGATGAGGATAACTTTCCGAATATAAATAATGCAAGTAATCATAATACCTCATCTCAGAGATATAAAGGCCGAAATGTTGTGAATATGGCAATGAAGATGAGGATAACAGTCCGAATAATGTAAATAATCATAATACCTCATCTCAGATATATAGAGGCCTAAACGTTGTGAATATGGCAATGAAGATCAGGATAATAGTCCGAATAATGTAAATAATCATAATACCTCATCTCAGAGATATAAAGGCCGAAATGTTGTAAATATGGCCATGAAGATGAGGATAACAGTCCGAATAATGTAAATAATCATAATATTTCATCTCAGATATGTAGACAGACACTTTTAATTTGTTTGATTATTCCCAGTGACCAATGTAATTGCACAAATCTTTTTAATGGTTTCACTCGAATTTTTACCTTTATTAAAATAAAATGAACATAATATACAAAAATCTTGCCTCTTTTCTTATAAGTTATATAATGCAATTAAGAAACAGATAATTAAAAAAATATACGCTTTTATGATAAAAATAAGAATAACACTAAAAACGATCTTATTGAATCCGGTTAAACTAAACACTTCTAATGCCATCAAGTGACATAAATACAAATAGATATTTATCTATATGGCTTAGTTTGATAAAACATTGAAGCACTATTTAAACTCAAAGCAACTGATTTGCATGCATCTTTCGTTAATGTGTTACTCATATACATATACAAATATGCAAATCTCTATATTGCAAGCAGTGTTGGCACAGTTGTTTTTGAAAGCAATCGTTAAAATTGTGAATTACTGAAGAGAAGTTTTTGTAAGGCCTTGATAGAAATATGTTCATGAAAAGAGTGCGAATTTTTTTTTTTTGTTTTTTTTTTTTAAGCGTATCACCCCGAGCAAGGCCGGTGGCCACTATCACGCAAGGGGTTACAGAAGGGTTGGAGGAAGAGCAGATAGGAGTGGTAAAGGAAGGGATGTGGAGAAAGAGAAGGACGGAGGGCCGATCGAGGTGGGGAGGTTACGGGAGATATAGAGCGAGAGCAGATAGGAATGGAAGATGTCAGGAAGTGGATAGATCAAGGCAACTGGAGATGACGATTGACGCTACACTTAAACCGTTGGAGATTGTATTTGTCAGGGAAACAGTAATAGGGAAGGGAGTTCCATAGGCGAGATGTGCGTGACATGAAGCTATTGGAGTAGAAAAGACGTCTACACCTAACAGTTTCAACGGTGATGGTGTGGGAACGGGATGCCAGCCTCGTAGGACGCTTGAATTCACGAGGCTTAGGGACAAGTGAAAGCAACTCCTCAGAGCAATTACCGTGGAAGTACTTGTAGAAAAGGCAGAGTGATGCAACATTGCGTCTGTGAGAGAGCGACTGCAGACGAGATGACAGATCAGGGCCAATCACATTGCATATCCGTCTCTGGATCTTATCAAGAACCCCGAGGCAACACGCAGGGGCCCCAGACCATAAATGGCAGCAATACTCCATGCAAGGTCAAATGGTAGACTTATAGACCTGGAGGATCGATTCAGGGGAGAAGAATTTCCTGGCTCGGCACAGGGAACCAACTTTTCTAGCGGTGGATGATGCAATTGACTCGATGTATTTGTTCCATCTCAGATCAGCGGACAGCGTGAGACCGAGCAGCCGCAGAGAGGAACTCTCAAGAAGTTGGTCCTCAGACATTCTGATGGGATGCAGGGATGGGTCCTTGTGGTGGTTAATGGAGAGCAATTTTGTTTTAGAGGCATTAAAGTTGACCATCCATTTCTCTCCCCAGTCCACAACCGATTGGAGGTCCTTTTCAATTTGAGCTGCCAGGTTAATTTTGTCCGCCTCAGTAGATTTGTGCTTGAGGCAGGAGTAAATAGTAGTGTCGTCAGCGTAGATACCGACTTGGGAGTCTATGGCGTCTGGAAGGTCATTTATAAATATGAGGAACAGAGTAGGGCCAAGGATGGAGCCTTGAGGAACACCAGCAGTAGTGGGATAGGAGTTGGAGAAGGATCCACTGAGAACAACCTTCAAATCCCGGTTTGATAGGAACGATTGAATTAGGTCAAACAATCGACCTGTGATACCATAACCCCGGAGCTTGCGAAGGAGGCCGGCATGCCAAACCATATCGAATGCCTTGGAGATGTCAAGGGCCACGGCACGGGCTTCGCCGTTACTATGGATAGCTTGGTAGACAAATTCAGTGATGGCCGTAAGCACATCGGCAGTAGACCGGGCAAAGCGGAAACCATACTGCTTGTCTGAGAGCAGATCGTGGGATATCAGGTGAGTAGTCACTTCGGCGTTGATAATGGCCTCGAAGACTTTGCCGAAGATGGGAAGGAGACTGATAGGACGGTAATTAGAAGGGTTGGAGGGGTCGCCAGAGTTCTTAAAGACAGAATGTACTTAACATGAATGTTTTCATTATTATTTGATTTATTTTATTAATCTGTGCATGTGTGCGTGTGTGCGTATGTGTGTGTGTGTGCGTATGTGCGTGTGTGTGTGGGAAGGGCAACATTTTACTATGGCTTTCGAAACGGACATTTTTAAAGTATATATTCACATAATATATGCAAACAGTTCGGGGGCTTACATTTTGGGGGCCCTGAAACTTGAACAGATATGGGGGCCCATTCGCAAACAGCAACAATAAATTCGTGGATCGAACTGCAAAAATGTAAGCTAAATAATAAATAAATAAATTCTGTCGAGCACAACGAGAGCCCCGCCCGTTCAGCTGAGGGTTCAGGCGCTGCAAGCCTCTAAGAAAACTTTGAAATTTGACCAATCACAGGGGTATTTTGCGACCTTATGGAATGGGTATGAGAACATATTCTAAGGCCAACCAGAGCTACTTCATCCCATTGGGTAATTATTCTATCACTAAAATGGCCTCATTTTAATGACAAACACTTTTAAAAGAAACCATCGATTTTGGTGAAAAATTAATTCATTTAAAAAAAAGAAGCTTCATGAGCCCCTCTGGGATTAGGGCCAATTAAACTTCTTTAGTTTTATAGTAGATTCGCCATTGTACACAAATATGATTCATTGATTCGTTTTTTACGGCTTATCCACCCTTTTCAGGTTATTTATAAAATGAAAATATTTTTTGATTGTAAGAAAATTTTTGAGATAATAATTGTTTAGTGTCATAAATCTTACTAATTAATCAATAGCTGGGGGCCAAGAGGAGGATTCATACCTTCCCAAAGGTATTTGCGCGAAAGTGAATATAACGAACCCAACTGAAATTGGAACTCGGTTCTCCGATTAAAAATTCCAAGCCATTACCCATTACACCACCCGCACATCTAAGCTGACAGCATTTGATATTCCCAAACAGTCACCCATCTAGGTACTGGCCAGTCTCGATGTTGTTTAACTTCGGTGATCGTACAGGAACTGGTGTTTCAGCATGTTGTGGCCGTAAGCCTGTATACAAATATATTAAAGCAAAGGATTTATTGATTAATTTGTTGTTTTACGGTTTATCGACCCTTTGTATGTTATTTAAAGCCGAATCATATATGATCTCTGGTTGTTGGATCTGATTAGTTCATTTATTTCCCCTCTTATCCCCAAAATATCCCAACGCATTTTCCTTTTTTTTCCTTTCATTCCAATTTAAAAACGCCGGCGCCGAATTTAACACACGTGTTCGGCGAACCGAGTCGTTTTAAAAGCTTTCCTACTGTTTCATTATCACCACTTTTGTTTCGAATACAATTATACATCCTATAATATATATATATATATATATATATATATATATATATATATATATATATATATATATATATATTCAGTAGTAGCGCTTATTCCTAGCATCCTATATAAGTTCCGTTAGTGAAAAACATACCGCTGTGAGAGAGGACCTTTACATAAAACATCTGACACCCAACATAAATCTCACCTTATTCAGTAGCGGAAATGGTGTCTTGAGAGTTTTTGAAAATTAGAAAGATGCTAACTCGATTTCCAGCCACGATCAACTCTCGAGGATCAGAATAAGCGTTACTACTATTTAAACAGCACAAAAACTAAATTTTAAACAGTCAAGCATCAAAAGAAATTAATAACACCTATAAACAAAGCGCCTAGGACAATGGACAATACGATAATTTTTGCACCAAACGAAAAAATGTAAGAATATTGGAAATTCATAAAGTTTTCCTAGTCTGTCATATTCAACAATTAGTGTTTAAAATAAAGGTTGCTGACTAATATATATATATATATATATATATATATATATATATATATATATATATATATATATATATATATATCCGCGGTCCTTTAAAAGTGCTGTGGTGAAATAATTTATTATATGGAACCTTAAAGTGGTCTGTTTTTATTTAAATTATTAGTTGTTTTACATTGAGCTCTCTGGATTTTATCCTCCTTGGGTCTACCTATACAGATTACATAGTTTTTCGTAAACTAAATATATATATATATATATATATATATATATATATATATATATATGTATGTATGTATGTATGTATGTAACGTCACTTATACGATATACGAATATTTTAATTTAAAATGTAACCTTACAAAATACGAAGATATAGCTAATATAGAATGTAGAAGATATAGTCTTGTCTCCGATATTGACAGCAATAATTACTTGTTAATGACGAAGACCGACGAAAGTACTAGGACAAAAGTAAAAGAAAACCAGGGCTTGAAAAGTTTATCCCCATTCTTCATCCGAATGTGTAAAAACGTATTTATAAAATTTATAAAAATCAAAAAAACTTAGACAGATTTTGTCTGTCGAAATTGAAGCACACACAGACACACACGCACACACACAAGTGTATATATGTATATATATATATATATATATATATATATATATATATATATATATATATATATATATATATATATATATGTATCTGCAGAAGAAAGAAAATTAATGGAAAGTCAAGTGAAAATCTATACTTTATCAAGGCAAATGTGATGGTTTTATTTTTCAAAAAGTATATATTTAACAGTTTCTACAAATTTTTCAATTTGCACATAAATAGTCATCAGGTTAACTGAAAATGTTAGGTATTAAAATCTAGCTATGTCATATAGCATCTTTGAAACGGAATTTTTAAATTTAAAGACGCTCATAAATATTCATCAGGCTAACTGAAATGTGTAGGCATTTATATATATATATATATATATATATATATATATATATATATATATATATATAACTAGACACTGAGGTCAACACCTAGTAGCGACAATCTGTTTCACGCTTCATTGTTTCAAATATTGCGTTCAAGTATGAAACAGACTGTCGCCGTTAGGTGTTGACCACAGTCCCCATTTTTATATTTTACATACACTCTATCGTAGATATTGAGCACTTTTATCCATAAATATAAAATACAGAAAAAATATTTTTATCATATATATATATATATATATATATATATATATATATATATTCAGAGAGATATCAGAAAAAAATTCATAAGGAAATTGATGTAGGGATTGAAGTGTGGGTTTTTGGACACACACAGACACACACATATAAATAGGCGCATACCTCAACAAAAGCACAAATGTACCTTTTATCATAAAAACGACTACAAATATTAAAAGACTTAAGCATAAAATACAAACAACCTAACATTCACAAAATGATATCAAATTTAGGAACAAACATAGCAAATATATTCAGATGAAAAAAACAATCACGTATATACACGGAAATGCCGAAACGGACTTAGAAAAGCAAAACCTCGTTGATAATGGCTTATGATAGCCGTAAGTACTAAGACATTGGATAATATATAATTAAATATATGCCGTGCTTCCAAGTCAAAATAAAAAAAAATTATGAAAGACATTTCGATGATTCTTATTTGTTTGTGTTTGCAGTGCTGTCTTTCTCTCTCTTCCTTTTATATCCCCTCTCTCTCCCCATATATATATATATATATATATATATATATATATATATATATATATGTATGGAAAATGTAATAGAGACTGTGATTTATATATATATATATATATATATATATATATATATATATATATATGTATACAGATGGTATGTATATATATATATATATATATATGGAAAATGGAATAGAGACAGTGATTTATATATATATATATATATATACAGATGGTAGGCATATATATATATACTTACATAGATGGTATATATATATATATATATATTTTATATATATATATATATATATACATAGATGGTATATATATATATAAATATATATATGCCATCTATATATATATATATATATATATATACCATCTATACATATATATATATATATATATATATATATATATATATATATATATATATATATATATATATTTACTGATACACACACAAACAAACAATGATCAACGATTTTTTTAACTAATGTTAAAGTCTTGGCGGAGATTGATAACAAATTAATTCTTAGAGATCTCTTAAATGATTATGAATAACTAAGGAGGAAAAACCCGGATAAGTTTGCGTTAAATTGATGGCAGAACAAGGGCCGCAAAAGAGATAAGTGCGGTGACAATGGAGATTGAGTTACTTGAAGCTGCAAATAGGAAGTTGTGGAGAAACGTTACTGTCCAGTCCTCAAGAGGACTTGACACAAAGAAGAAGAAGAAGAAGAAGAAGAAGAAGAAGAAGAAGAAGAAGAAGAAGAAGAAGAAGAAGAAGAAGAAGAGGAAGATGATGATGAAGAGGAAAGCTGTAAAAAGTTAAAAGCTTAAATAAAGAAAATGATGTCTGCCCACCGACTGTTAATAGATCCACCTTCTTCACGGACGAAACCAAGCCCAGGAAACGATGACGTCACCCGAATGGGCGTTGTCATTTAGTTAAACGGCAACAGTCTGATCAGAATCGCTAGTCTATCTTTACCCCTGACTGTCACGCCGCTACACATGGCTCGGGTTGGATCAATCACTTTGTTCAGCCGAGTCGTCCTTCGCATCGCTTCTGTAGCTCAATATATATATATATATATATATATATATATATATATATACATACACACACGTACAGATATATATATATATTTGTTACACTACGTCGAAGTGCTAATGATTAGCACTACGACGTAGTGTAACAACTGTACGTGTGTGTGTATGTATATATATATAAATATATATATATATATATATATATATATATATATGTATGTATGTATGTCTAATCATATATATATATGATTTGCAGAAAATAATAATATATGTATTCCCTCAAGAGTGAGTGAGTGAGTGAGTGAGTGAGAGGGAGAGGGAGAGAGATAGATAGAGAGAGAGAGAGAGAGAGAGAGTGGAAGGACAGAGAGAGAACAGAAAGAGAACAGAGATAAAAATAAATAGTAAGACTGTGAGCGTATATTGTCATGAAGCTGGAGGCTGAAGTAATGGCCGCCTTACTGACAATGTGCAGTTGTCGGTGTTTTGATAGCGTGATTGGTGGTCTGATGGACGGTCGTCAGCAGTGTCCACGGAGCAGAGGGTCGAGTACCGGAAGGAGACTGATTGGCGCTGCGAAATACGTATTATCAACAAACGTTATTAGAGTGTGCATTTTGTCTTCAAACACGCGTACGCGATGTACGCGTGTTTGAAGAAGATGCACGCCGTTGCTCATCTGATAATGACGTTTAGATTATTTAAGTCCAGTACGGCGTTCAGGCACAAAGAATAACGCACGAACAATTGGCAGAGTAAGATCAAGACATGTAAAACAACAAGAAACTAACTAGTAGATATATATATATATATATATATATATATATATATATATATATATATATATAGATAGATAGAAAGATGTGAGTGTGCGTGTGTGTATGTGTGTGTGTGAAAGACCGCACAGTGTAGTGAGCGTTACAAAATAGAAGTTATCGATGTAAAATAACAGATTGTAATTTGTGCTAGTAAGAAAAAATACACTGTTCATCAGGCATATATATATATATATATATATATATATATATATATATATATATATATATATATATATATATATATATATGAACAAGGACAAAAACGAACACTTTTCTTTGTCGACTTTTCGTCCCATGAATTATATAAAATCTATCATATGATTATGTGTGAGTTTTTACACACGCACACACGCGCATATATATATATATATATATATATATATATATATATATATATATATATATATATATATAAAAGTGAACATAGAAGTCAACACTTAGAGGCGACAGTCTGTTTCATGCTAGATGCAATCGTCATGCATCTAGCACGAAACAGACTGTCGCCTCTAAGTGTTGACTTCTATGTTCACTTTTATATTTACACACGCTCTATCTCTGATATTGAGCACTTTATCCCATAAATATAGCACACTTTAAGACTATATTTCTTCATATATATATATATATATATAAATTTAAGATTCGCGCAAATACTACACAGTAACATAGTTAATGCGCTCAAATGATAATTTATAAATAACGTAATCATAAATATGAGACCGGAATTTACAATATATATATATATATATATATATATATATATATAGAAAGAGAGAGAGAGAGAGAGAGAGAGAGAGAGAGAGAGAGAGAGAGAGAGATTGAGAGAGAGAGAGAGATAAACATTCGAAGTTTTATCATCTGAAGTAAATCCATTGAATTTACTAGCAGATATCATATTCATAGACACGACAGGATAAACGGATACGTATGCAGGTTACTTAACAAATTTAAAACCATTTCTATAATGAAAAATTTATAATTTCATTATGACTTTTAAAAGTCAAAAAACGCTACAAAGTGACAGCCTCTAAAATAATATTGTTCGATTTTATAATTTTCACCGGCATTTGTGTCAAAGGTCACAAACGATTTTATAGTGGGAAATATGAGATACATTTAAAAACTATCGGAATATTCAAAATTACTCATTGTTTACTTATTTATTTTTATTTTATTTTATTTTATTTATTTATTTATTAGTGAACAACATATTTTGTTAGGCTTTAACGATGAGTTATATATATATATATATATATATATATATATATATATATATATATATATATATATATATATATATATTCAGCAGTACATACACTATCTATCTGTCTGTTTGCCTGTTCATACCTATCTCTATCTATCTATCTATCTATCTATCTATCTATCTATCTATCTATCTATCTATCTATCTATCTATCTTACGATGATTTGAAACGGGAATGATCGGTTTGTGTTTTTTGGCAACAAATATACCTTTCACTATGATTAATTTTGGCTAGTAATTACTTTCATCTCGTTTTTTCCATCGTTGTTTTATCGTAACGTTACCCAGACCGTTGATCTACGATATTTATATGACAGCGCGGATCGGAAATAAACGATAAAGATTTTGTGAAATTCGAACATTTTCTTTTTTCATCTCCGAAAATCTTCTTTGTCTGTAATCATTTCACCCCAATCAAGGCAATACGGAAAAAGAGTGCTGACGATTTATATTTTAATTAAATGTCGTCTGCTTCATCTTCATTATGTACTTGTCGCCATAGAACCACATCCTGAGTAAACTTTCGTTATAAAAATTAAAATGATTGTAAATATGAATGAAAATTAATAATTCTGGCTAACACGACTTAATGCGATAGAAGAAAAAGATCTTTTCCGTTAATTTGCCCCAAATAATGTAAAATTATTTATTGCAAATAATAATTCACCCCAAGAAATTATAAATTTTAAATCAAAATTTGTTTAGATTGCCTCGCAATAACTGAGAATGAAAAATTACCAAAAATCCAGGGAGTTATTAACATTTCGTAAGTGTGGATGATATTTGAGGTAATTTCAAAGAACTTTTTACAATTTAAAAAAAAGAAAAATGAAAAAAAAATTGTTTTTGCTTCTTTCTCAGGATCAGGTCACACGTAGACCCCACACTTAGAAATATCATACACAAGTCGCCCACATTTGGGGCGATCGCGAACGTCAATCCAACTGGAGTGCCTCGCTCTGGGAGAATTTGGAGTGAATTTTAGTAAAATAAATTCTTTTTATTTTTTGGTGAATTAATAATTAAGGCCGAATTAAGAGAAAAGATCCGTGAAGTATTTGCAGTTATAGTTATTTAGTGAACATAATTTAGAAAAGATCCGTGAAGTATTTGCAGTTATAGTTATTTACTGAACATAATTTAGAAAAGATCCGTGAAGTATTTGCAGTTATAGTTATTTACTGAACATAATTTAGAAAAGATCCGTGAAGTATTTGCAGTTATAGTTATTTACTGAACATAATTTAGAAAAGATCCGTGAAGTATTTGCAGTTACTGAACATAATTTAGTCTAGTAAAAGGCCAAATGTGTAGGGTTTACACAGCCATATCACATTGCATCAGCGGTTCCCGTACACCCATTTAAGTTAAACAACATCGAGCCTGATCGGTGCCTAGATGGGTGACCGGATGGGAATACCAGGTACTGTTAGATTGGATATGCGCGGGGTTTAACGGATAATGGCTCGTAATTGTTAACCGGAGAGTCAGGTTCGAATTCTGTTTGAGTTCATTATATCTAATTACGCACAATTACCCTTGGGAAATGTATGAATCCACCTCTTCACCCCCAGCTATAGGTGAATCAGTAAGATTTGTATCATTAAATAATTATTATCTTTAAAAAATCGTTTAAGAATCTAAAAAAATATTTTCTGGCTTTAAATAACCTGCAAAAGATTGATAAGCCGTAAGAAAACGAATCAGTCAATCAAGTGTAATGCGGCCAGCAAAGATGGAAATCACTACAGGCGCAGTGGTCTGCATTACTGGCTCGTTAACCATTACAATATAGAGCGGTAATTCTTGTGTTCTTTTTCATTGTTTCCTTACTTTTTTAGTATTTTGTTTCAGGTTTTTGGTACACAGTTGGTTCGTCATGCAGTTTTTTTTATTTATTTTCTGGACTCTATTAGTCACTGTTGAAGCGTAAATATTAATTTACGCGTCAGACAGACTCTTCCAAGTTGAAGGCGGATGCAACAGATCTTTCCTATTGGCCCTGCATCAAGACTTACTTATGAAGTGAATTACGTTTTCTTTGAATTATTCTTTTTGGGTTGTGAATAATAGGAACAAATAATGACTGGGGCCAACACGACTACACTATACTCGTTTGCAATGTCTTAAAGAGTCCTGGGTTGATGAAACTATTTCCGTACAAAATACTGTGAACATCCGTCAGTCTTGCTGAGACATTGATTGACCTTTTTCTCTAGATTCTAAAGAATATATACGCGTGGAGGTATCGACAAAAAGGAGTGACAAACAAGCTAAGAATACAGAACGTTAATAATAAACTGAGTTTGCTCCTCAGTGGTTGCTCCATACTTTTGTCCTTGTGCCCGATTAAGCTAAGTTTATTTTCTAGTGCGCCTCACTATCTATCTATCTATCTATCTATCTATCTATCTATCTATCTATCTATCTATCTAGTCAAGTATGCTGTCTTACAATCAATATTGAGCCATTTCATTTTGGCTTCATCAGCTACTTTGTCTAATAGTTCTTCAGTTTTCTTTCTGAATTCGCCATCAAAACTGTGTCATTTCCTTAACAGACGCTGCTTGTCGTCGTGTTTGTCCTTAATAACTCCTAGTGGGTGTTTGCGTTCTGTTAGCATAATAATTTTAAAGCTTAAATAATTCTGCTTCGGAAAATCATTCTTGTTGTACTTCTAATTTTTGTTTTCAATAAACTTGTTTTCTATTAGCGTTTTCCATTAGCGTTTACGAATCATTTGAATGTCCTTTCTGTGTAGATCCAGCTTTTCCAACATTTCAACGATTTCTTTGTGTCGTCCGTCATCGAATCCCTCTGTACAATTCTATGAAACAGACGCATACCGGGTGTAACAGCAAGATTGTCCAAATCGTGTTACAGCATAATTGCCCTTTCCACAATTTATTTAATATCTAAAAAAAACACCCCCCCCCAAAAAAAAACTGAGTTTCTTTTTTTTCAGGTTTTCCAATAAGACGTTTAGTCCTCTTGACACTGTGTATATATTGTTTGATATTTATGAGGGGAAAATGTTCAGTAACGGGGATAGGACATATATAGATATAAACAGTGTGGATGTAGAAATCAACACTGCATGGTGACTGTCAGATTCACGCCTTAAGTGATAATCAAACCATCTGATGATTGCGTAAGACCAGTCACCAGGCAGTGTTGATTTTTGTGCCCACGGTCTGTCTGTCTATCTATCTATTTTCAAAGTGCCATAAAAACTTTTACGAACGAGGTTGAAAGTTATATTTCTGATAAAATCCTTTCATCGGAATGCATATAGGCATTTTTAATACATTTTCTGTCGGTCTGTCTGTATGTCTGTCTGTATGTCTGTCTGTCTCTCTTCTCTGTGAGACAGTATAAGGAGACAAGAAAATTATGAAATGAATAAGCATGGCATTCTACACAAGTGCACTTACATACACGTACAGTCGTACTCATAAACACACGCGTACACACACGCGTACACACACATATACACATAATAATCAACCTAACACCAATAAAAAGCGAATAAACTATTTTTAAAACTTAATATATAACGAAAATGAGATGGTTATAATTTACTACATTGGAATCGTAATCACGATCCAATTCATCAGACCTATAAATTAAAAAAGAAATCAGAAAATATAACTCCGAGTATAAAAAACAAAATTTTAGTGACAGTGTTTATGTGGAACCGGGAAACAAGTGTGAAAGGGAAATGTATGAAAGTTCTAGAGAGAGGGTGTAACAGAAGAAAGAAGAACAGGAAGGCCTAAAGGTGAAGGTGGGGATTTAAAATTTAACAGAGAGAAGTTTTGAAGAGAGGAATTAAATAACGGTTTAAATGAGTGAGATACAGATGAATATGAATTATTTTTCGATGCATAATTCGCTACGGATTCGTTGACCTAAATTAAAATAAAAAAACAGACACCAGAAACGTGTGTATACATTTGTGGTGACGCATTACGCACAATAAAAAACGATATGATCTAAACTTAAAATTCAGAAGAGTGAGAGAGAGAGAGAAAAAAAATTGAGAGGGGGGGGGCAAACTAAAAACGAAGGGCATTTATAAGAGAACCGATGTGTAATCAAGAAAATTTGACAAAGCAAGTAATATCACCTATATATATATATATATATATATATATATATATATATATATATATATATATATATATATATATATATATGTGGAATGACAATAGGAAAAAAAAGTTAGTTTTTAGCCAACGCGTTTCGACTTCCAACTTTATAAAGGCAAAATTGAAGCGAAATGTTTTTGTTTTCATAGTTATATTAAATCCCAAAATTTAAAAAGAGAGAGACACTTTTGCTTAAGCCTCTTTCTGGCTAATGTTAACTTCCTTTATACTAAGAATTATTTTTTAAAGATTTTTCCTATTCTCTTTCTATACCAATTTGTCTTATCCACAAAATATTTCTGGGAATTTTACAATAGTGCTCAATGTAAATTTACACAACATAAATATTATAAATTAACTGATTTAAAAAATATGGTACGTTCGCTACGCAGGAATGACCATTTCAAAAACTGAAAAAACAAATTTTATTATATAATTAAATTAAAAGCACTAGTTCTTTTTCATCTTTAAGCGATTGAATCTCAGCCTGGTCTTCGGTATCTTTGAGAATTGCCTGAAAACCATACCACGTGTTTACACCAATCAATTTTTGGGAACTTGTCGATGATCACAAGTCATTATGACCGAGGTTTCGAGAGGAATAGACTTGTTCAAACTGTTGACCACAGCAGGGTGTATGCGTTCGCGCTCAGAAAGTGTAACTCAGTTCCGCTCGGTATAAAACACAAGTTGGCTTTGTAGATACCGAACAGAGCCAACTGTGTCTGCGCACGCGCCTGCAGCAGGGATTCGATGGCCGCACTTGTAGCCGCGGTTAGACTGGCAAAACGGACCGCCAGCAAGCATAAGCATAATTAATGTGCAGCTAAAATTCCTATTAAAATTGTGAATTTGTATAAAAAACATAAATTTGAAATTTGTTGCTAATTTCGCCAATTAAAATCTGACGGTGACCTAACTACACCCGATCTGAACATTTACTTGGTGAGGCAAAGGTCAAATAAAATGAACTAGAAAAAATACGAAATATAAGACATTGTTGTAAATTAGTGGAAGCTATTCTAAAGTGAAATTTAAATTAAAATTTATTTTTAGTCTAATGGATATTTTTTTTCGGGCTTACTGACTTTCTTTTGATTGGTTAATTAATTGACGTTTCACCAACAGTTTCAAGGTCGTTCATTGGGCTGTTTCTCAATACATTTCACTAATAAATTTTTAGCCCTTTCTTTCTTTCCTTGATCTATCAATCTATCTATCTATCTATCTATCTATCTATCTATCTATCTATCTATCTATCTAGTTGTGTTCCTATCTATCTATCTATCTATCTATCGCAACTCTTAATTTTCTTTTTTTCTATCTATCTATCTATCTATCTATCTATCTATCTATCTATCTATCTATCTATCTAGTTATGTTCCTATCT
Source organism: Acanthosepion esculentum (assembly GCA_964036315.1). NCBI lineage: Eukaryota > Metazoa > Mollusca > Cephalopoda > Sepiida > Sepiidae > Acanthosepion > Acanthosepion esculentum. The sequence continues at coordinate 4,278,062 of OZ038498.1, read as the reverse complement.
ATCTATCTCAACTCTTAATTTTCTTTTTTTCTATCTATCTATCTATCTATCTATCTATCTATCTATCTATCTATCTATCTATCTATCTATCTATCTAGTTGTGTTCCTATCTATCTATCTATCTATCTATCTATCTATCTATCTATCTATCTATCTAGTTGTGTTCCTATCTATCTATCTATCTATCTATCTATCTATCTATCTATCTATCTATCTATCTATCTATCTATCTAGTTGTGTTTCTATCTATCTATCTATCTATCTATCTATCTGAAAAATCTGTAACTTTTATGGGAAGGAAAATGCATGGATTGTGAATGTACACTAGATATACAGGGTGCGATGGATAAATTGTCTAAACGACGCAAAAATGAAAATAACGCTAACGTCTTATTTTAAGAGATATATTTATCAAAATTACACAAAAATATCTTGAAATACTAAAGAGTAAATTTATTGAATAAAATATCCATTGGCTTCAACCACGGCTCCCGAACGACTTCGGCATCTCCTGCAACTATTCTGGACGGTCACCTTGTTTAAGTTGGTGAATGATGCCTTAGTCCTTGCTTCAGTTCATCTTTGGTGTTACGAGGAATTTGTTTGGTCTTTGTGCGCCCCACATATAATCATCAAAGGTGTTGCAGTCTGGGGAGTTAGGTAGCCATATGTAAAGGGTGTTGTAGTTGCAGAAATTGTTTGACAGCCATGAGTGGGTGTTCCTTCTTATGTGACATGGTGCAGAGTCCTGTTGCCAGACATAGTGTCTTCCAGCAGCCACCCTCTTGACCCAGGGAAGCACTACCTGCTCAAGTGTTATGTCATAGTCCCCCAGCAACAAATTCGAGAGTCCTTTTCTTATCAGAACTATCAGAATGAGTTTTCCGAGCTACTGTTCGTAATCACCAACAATTCTCTGCACTGTCCTCAGATTGACACCCAAACACTCTGAAATATTTGTACCAGAGCTTCCGGCGAGAATGCCAAGCAGTACAGCATGCCGTTTCCAAATTTTTGGTGGAGTGAATTGCGTCATGGTGCTCTTTTTCTCACAGACGGTGCCCAACTGACCCTACTATACTGTGCAGTTGACAAAATCAAAAAGAAACAACGCGCATGCTTTTATGTTTTATATTAACAATATAAAATGGTTAAAATTTACCTGTAGGATCTGTAACAATTTTATGTGACTTTGCAATAGTGTAGGGACCCCGAATTTGTTGGTGATGAACTGTCATCCTTTGTCGGAGTGTCTGCCCGGTTTGACCAATGTAATGCTCGTGGCAAGCTTTGCATGTAATTATGTATATTAGCACTATATATATATTAGTTATAAAATGTAGCCGATTTCATTTAGATTCTTTTGGCTTGTGTTTCCATCACTTTTGTTATTAATGTGTTATAATGTGATAATAGAAGATTTGCAACGAAAAATGAAATGTAAGAATCTGGACGCAAATTTACTTTCGATTATCCAGCGATTAAAGCAACCTAAACATTTTCGTCGCAGTGAAGTGCTTGCTCTTTTAATTAGAGCAGCATTTTTTATTTCAAAATTGGGGTGACTCTCATTATGGCGAGCAACTAATGCATTTAGTGTGTTGTTATTTGTGTAAAAGATCCCATTTGTGTCCCAGAAGCAATATATATTAGAAACCTCAGCATAAACGATTATATGAACACAAAAGTAATCTCTTACAAAACAACACATTAAATGCATTAGTAGCACACCGTAATGATACTGACCATAATTTTGAATTAAAAAAATATTCAAATTGAAAGAGGAATTAGTCGTTTCATATCTATCTATCTATCTATCTATCTATCTATCTATCTATCTATCTATCTATCTATCTATCTATCCATCTATCTATTTACGTCGGTTGATATCTATCTATCTATCTATCTATCTATCTATCTATCTATCTATCTATCTCTATTGATATCTATCTTTCTAGATCTGTTGATATCTATCTATCTATCTATCTATCTATCTATTTATTTATTTACGTCGGTTGATATCTATCTATCTATCTATCTATCTATCTATCTATCTATTTATTTACGTCGGTTGATATCTATCTATCTATCTATCTATCTATCTATCTATCTATCTATCTATCTATCTCTATTGATATCTATCTATCTAGATCTGTTGATATCTATCTATCTATCTATCTATCTATCTATCTAAAAGGAACATGACAACGTAATTTGATTCAGATCTTTTAATACTTATGAACGTTTTAGTTGTGTTTTTTTCCCTGTTATGAACACGTAAAGAAACTAGCGTTGCTTACCAATTTAACGGAAAGGACAACGCTTAATACGGAAAGAAACGAAACTCATTTTTTTTTGTCGACAATTCGAAACATTACAACAGTGATTCCCAACCGCCGTGCCGCGGCACACTAGTGTGCCGCGTGATCCTCTTAAGTCTGCCGCGAAATATGGTCACAGTATACATATATATATATATATGTGTGTGTGTGTATGTGTGTGTGTGCGTGATAGTAGTGATGTTATCGCGTTAGTATTTGAATAAATGAATAAGTATTAAACTTTTTTCGAATAATTCTTTTCGATATTTTTCGATTATGCTATTTTAAATACTTTATTTTAATATCCATTTTTTAAAGAGTATTTTTATTTTTTAAGGGCTCAGAATAAAAGATTCGACGGTAACCATTGATACATTTTGGATTTCTCTACAAAAGTAATATCACACATTAGCTAAAAAGGATTTATCAGTTTTATTGCAATTTTCTACTTCTTATTTATGCAAATTAGGCTTCTCAACTCTAAATAACATCAAGAATAAAAAGTGAGAAAGACTACGCTGAACTGAATAAAAAAATGGGCGGGGTCTGCTTATCGCATATTTGACCAATCATTGAAGAAATCGCGAAAAAAATACCAGGCACAGGTTTAAATAATTTGCACAAATAATTGAATAGAAACATTGAAATAAAATTATTTCATATTTATGGGTGTATTTTTTAATCTATGCTTTTATTTCATAATGTTTAAGGTATACCCTTTAAAAATTCTGCTAAGTGTGTCGTGGTATTTTCATTTCCTCTTAGGTGTGCCGTTGCTTAAAAAGGTTGAGAAACACTGATATACAATATAAATTTTATATAATTTTATATAATTTTATTTGATATTAACTGAATCATGTTAACGGAAAGCGTAGCTTTTTCAAGTGTTAAATTCTGGAGCTTCATGAAGTTTTTGTTCCTGCAGAATAAAACTGCAAAGGAAATCCGTGCATGAAGGTCTTCATATTTGTGCGTATATTGTTAAAACAATCTATGGTTTTATTTCATAACGTTTAAATGTATATCCTTTAAAAGTGTGTCGTGATATTTTTTTGTCCCTAGGTGTGCCGTTGCTTAAAAAGACTTAGAAGCGCTGTTTTACAATTTCTTTCGTCAACTCTGTTTGCCAACAATAAGAACTAACCTACACTTTTATATAGGAACGTTCCTTCCCTTTTAATTTACTTAAAAAATTCTTTACGTATCTATATAGAATTTATCTTTGATCTTTTTTTCTCTTTGCTTTTTTTTTTTTAATTTGCCTTCTTCAACTGAAGCTTATAATTTTTTTTTGCCTTCTTTGTTCAACCGTATAAATCAGTTATGGAGTTTTTTTCGCACCCAGGAAATAGAAGATAAGAAACAATTTCTTCTTCACCTGTGTGTTTATGCCTGTCATTAACTATTAACAGACACAGGGAGGATTTCGATTCATCTTTCATCGTGATAGGCAAAAGCGGAGGGAGTGGGTGGCGGATCTGCGGACTTGAAAACAAATGTTCGTGTTTCAAACTGAGACAGTGTGAGGGCGAACGGCGCAAGATTCACCTGCTGCAATGAAAGTGGTAGATGCATGTGGCGAAAGTGGAAATATATCACTGTACGAATATTTCCATCGGCACCCGTACAGTTTATTATAAGCCATTGTTTATTTATGCAGATACCGATAGGCGTTCGCGGATGCACACATGTTATAACAGCATATATATATATATATATATATATATATATATATCGTGAGAGAGAGAGAGAGAGAGAGAGAGAGAGAGAGAGAGAGAGATGGAGAGAGAGAGAGAGGGGGGATGGGAGAAAGTGGAAAAGCTGACAAACGACACGTTTCGACGGTGTGTGTTGAGTTCGGCTTTTTCAGTTCACAATGAATCTATCTCACAATTCTCGACAATAAACCTAAGACCAGGACCTTACATAGTATCACCGATCATCGCAAAAGCAATAATAGCACAATGAGGTAGTAGAGAGAAGAAAAACAGAGATCTACTCGGGGACAACAACGTCTCTAATATATATATAAAAGTGAACATTAAAGTCAACACTTAGAGGCGACAGGCGCAATCGTCAGGCATCTAGCATGAAACAGCCAGTCGCCTCTAAGTGTTGACTTCAATGTTCACTTTTATATTTACACACGCTCTATCTCTGATATTGAGCACTTTATCCCATAAATATAGCACACCTTAAGAGTATATTTCTTCTTATATATATATGTATATATATATATATATATATGTGTGTGTGTGTGTGTGCATTTGAGTGTGTGTATTTAGACAGCTTATCTTCATTCAAATATGTATCTTTGAACATATAGACATATTGTGTCTACTTATTTTTATGCTGATCTATGCAAATTAACTAATCAGTTTCTTGATGTTAAGATGAAGTTCACCAATAAAAGCGCCGCAGTTATTTTTTTAAAAATCAGTTACTTTCTACCTTTTCCAAGATCAACTACTATATTATTCAATGAAACATGTCTGAATATATATATATATATATATATATATATATATATATATATATATATATATAAAGCAACCATAGAAGCGAACAAACAATCATTTCTGGGTCTTGGTCGTCGGATCTGATAAGGTAATTTAATTTATTGTTCCTCTTATCCTAAATATCCCAATGTATTTTCCTTATGCACAGTTTTGCTTTTCATTCCGGCCTGAAGAAACCGAGACCAACAGACTTCGGCGAAACGCGTCGTTTATAAGCTTTTCCACTCATCATCACTTTAATTCAGATAATATTATACACTCCCGACACACACACACACACAAACACACACACATATATATATATAGATAGGGTGTCCATAAAGTTCGTGTGCACTTTAAAAAAATTATAACTTTATTTGTATTTGCGATAGAAATAATTTGAGAAAAGGATTAGTGTTGAGTCTTGACTCATTGTTGAATCTCGACTAATGCATGGAATAATAATGCAACACAAAATGTACTTAGAACAAGAATGTATTATAACAAGAAAGTGTACACAATATTTACATATAGTATTTCTGTATATTTCTGGGAAGACGTTCCTGGAGAATGTGGTGACTAAGTCGCAGTCGGGCAGAGTCTCGAGCTGGATCTCTGTATTCGCTCCTCGTCTTCCGGTACCAACCATTATTTATATAGTCGGTAGTCACCTATGCAGATTAGGTGGATCCTACCACAACAATTAGAAAGAAGTAAATCTATGTTTTTTAAGGTTTTATTGAAATTTTATTGAAATCGTGTAGCATGCAAGTCCAAGGCCCAAAGAAAAAAAACCGATACGAGTACACAAAATAACTAAATAAAGGGCTCAATACTATAAGTAGAGCAGACCTAAAACCTAGATCCGCTTAGGTGAAACCTCGGTAGGCTCTCTAGGTTTAACTATATATATATATATATATATATATATATATATATATATATATATATATATATATATATATATATATATATATATATATATATATACAGGGTGTATTTGCGATAGAAATAATTTGTAAAATGGATTAGAAAGAAGTAAATCTATATTTTTTAAGAGTTTATGGAAATTTTATTTAAGTTTCCACATGTCCTCCACCATTAGCAATACAAAGAGTAATACGATTTTGCAGTTCACGGAAAACATTTGCCAACTGATTTACAGTAATGCCTGAAATCACATTAGTTATTTTAGCTATACTTAAAACTAGGTACATTAAACTTTATACATACAAATGGTTCCAAATCTCGTTTTTAATTAAAATAACAGGTTTTAAACTGTCTTCCTTTTTCAAAAACAAGAACGCTGACAACATTTATTATATTCGTGTATTAATGGCTATAATGGCTAGCCACTCGTGTTCGAGAATGTCCATCTACTAGAGCGGCTAGCAAGTTCCTATTGCAGACGCCCGCTCAGGCACATTTGTGCTTGTTCAACAGCCACAAAGCCCACCTGCGGTTTACATTGCAATTATGCTGAGCAGACCTTACCTACAGGTTCTGGATGAGACCGCGTTATCTAGCGTGATCAACAGTTTGAACAACACCAGCACGCTAAAACACTCGGTCACGATGACTTGTGACTTCGTGCTAGCGCAACCATCGACGGACCTCAAGTGTTCTGTCTACCCAATTTCACTCACAAAGCTTGAGTTAACCCGTGGTTTGGATTTCAGGCACGTTCCAAAGGTGATACACGCCTCCTCTCTCTCTCTCTCTCTCTCTCTCTATATATATATATATATATATATATATATGAAGAAATATAGTCTTAAAGTGTGCTATATTTATGGGATAAAGTGCTCAATATCAGAGATAGAGCGTGTGTAAATATAAAAGTGAACATAGAAGTCAACACTTAGGGGCGACAGTCTGTTTCATGCAAGATGCAATCGTCAGGCCACCTCTGACGATTGCATCTAGCATGAAACAGACTGTCGCCTCTAAGTGTTGACTTCTACGTTCACTTTTATATATATATATATATATATATATATATATATATATATGCTGAATCATAGGGACATCAAAGTTGTCATTATGGCACTTAATCCAGGTGAGATTGTTAAGAGTAAGAAGTCATTTCCTAGCAGTTAGTATGGTATTAGTCTCCTCATCAGTGATGTCCACATAGTTAATGCAATTTACCAAAAGATTCCTGGAGATAGAGCGACAGAAATCTATATTATCAAATTTGATAAAGGCAGATCTTTCCTTATTTTCAATATTAACAAACCAATTGTCTCAGACGAGTTTTTCCAGAGATCAGACGGATTGTGAGGATTGCGTCTAGCATGAAACAGCCTGTCGCCTCTGAGTGTTGACTTAAATGTTCACTTTCTCTGTATCCTTGGAAACAGAAATTATGAATGTATGTGCTTTTAAAACTCAGTAAATTTAAAAATAAGTTATTCCCAAATTCACTTGAAGATGAAACTGAACCAATGCTTTTAATTTAATATAATTGAATTTGAAGTTTTTGGTTTCTGTTTTTAAAAAAGGGTAATTCCTGTGTAGCGATGAAACCATATTTTAAAATCAGTTAATTTATAATATTCATGCTCTGTAAATTTACATTGAGCACTGTTTTGTAAAAATAAAAATATCAATAAGAACACCGGATTATATATCTTACTGTTCTTTCTTTTTTTTACTATAATAACTATATATATATATATATATATATATATATATATATATATATATATATATATATATATATATATATATATATATGAATGAAGAAATATACTCTTAAGGTGAGCTATATTTATCGGATAAAGTCCTCAATATCAGAGATAGAGCGTGTGTAAATATAAAAGTGAACATTGAAGTCAACATTTAGAGGCGACAGGCTAGATGCAATCTAGATGTGGCCTGACGATTGCATCTAACATGAAACAGCCTGTCGCCTCTAAGTGTTGACTTCAATGTTCACTTATATATATATATATATATATATATATATATATATATATATATATATATATATATATATATATATGTATATATATATATACGTATGTATATTAGGTATATGTGTCTAGCAAGGTTTTTATATGAGTGTTCAACCAATACCAGGCTCATGGTCCACTAAAGCTAGAGTTTTACGGCGTGGTATTGTATGGGCGGAAGAAAACGCAAGAAGTGAAGTTTATGGGGATAACGGTTAACCCTAGACTTGAAGAGGTCACGATTATCGTGATTGGGAAAACGTCCTACCGGAAGTTTGTTCCATAAAGCAGCGGTTCTTGGGGAAAAGCTGCCCGAATGGAACCTTCTCCTTACTAATGGAATACGAAGGGAATGGGGACGATTCAGCCTTGTGGAAGTGTCATAGTGGCTCTCAGCTGTTCAGTTTAGGGACGATGAAACTAAGCAATGTACCTCGTCAAAATGCATGATATGGAAATAGCGATAGAGCAGAGAGAGGCTTGCGACGTTTTGTCCGGAGGAAAAAAGGGGTTGCAGAGAGGAAATTAATCACCCACAAATCTGCTTAGACGCTTTTGAACTCTATCAAGACAGGCAAGTGAGGACTGTATAGCTTCAACTCAGATATGGCAGCAATACTTCATTTTTGGTTTGAACTAGCTGTTGCAAAAATACAGTATAGAAGTGAGAATCAAATACTTACTGGAGCGGTGCAAAGCACCGACCATTTTTCCAGCATCTTTTGCAATAGATTGGATATCTGTGTTCCATGATATCTGGAGAGAGCTGAAGACCTAATCGACATTCAAGACGAGGAGCTTCCTTGATAGAAGCACCATCCATCATGATAGGTGAAATTTCAGGGTCTGCTCGGTGTCGGTACTGGCTTGATTTTGGCCATATTGGATTTTACAAGCCAGTACTTTACCCATATTGAGCCACATGGGTTAAATCAGAGAAGCGATAAGCTTTGAGGTTCTGGTTTTCCAGATTTTGGGACGTGCATCCGTAAACTTTTGTATCACTCTCCCAGATAAAATAGAAAGAGAGTACAACCAAGGACAGAACCCTGGGGAATACCGACATTAACCCTATGGGCTTCCGATGACTGGACATTAACAGCGACCTTCAAGAAGGACTTGATAATTGTGTGAGAGCTTCTAGAGACTCCATAGCTGAAGAATTTATGTAACAACCCCCTATGCCACATCTTTTCATATATCTAGGGGAATGATCCTCGTGATGAACCTATTGTCTAGTGGTTCGTTGATTCTTTGAGTAATGACAATTAACAGCTGTGGATCTACGTCTAAAACAATAAAAATCTACATTCAGTTATGTGCTATGCGTGATACACACTCAGGCGATCATGTATCTTTCGATACGTGACTGACGAGGCAGATTTTTTTCCGCAGTAGGTTGCCATATCTTTCTGCGGTAGACCAGTTGCCATCCAAGGCTGTAGAACCCAGTCTATTCTGCTATTTACCCATAGCTGGAGGGAGAAGAAGAGGATTCATACCTTTCCCAAGGGTATTAGCACATAAGTGAATGTAATGGATTTGACCGGAATTCGAACTCGGCCCTCCGATTCCTCAATCCGAACCGCTATCCATTACTCCACCGTATAATAAATAAAAGTCTTAATTAACACAAAACAAAACAATAATCTAAAGTCTGAAGTAGGAACTTATTCTATTACCTGTAATAATTGCCACAAGGAATACATTGGAGAAACCTCAAGGAATTTAAATAAAAGATTATATGAACACAAAAGGGTTATTTTACAAAAGAACAGATTAAAGGAATTAGTTTCTCACTGTAAAGAGTATGACCACTATTTTATATAAAATATGCTACTAGTGTTAAAAGAGAAAACAATTTGTTAAGACAAAAATGTTTAGAAAGTGCTTTAATCGCGAAATCATGAACAGTACATTTGCGTCCAGGTTTCATCATTCTTGGCAGCTTTTCTATTATCTCGGTGTGCGATATTTAATAACAAAACTGATGGAAATACAAATAAAACGATTCTAAAAGAAATTGGCTAAATTTTATACCCAAAACATAGAAAAAATCATCTTTAAATTTAAAAATTTGTTCATATGTGTAGTCATATCAACATAAGCATAAACTTAGTCCGATGAAGTCGTAGAGGTTGAAAAGCATCGCTGTTAGAACTCGTTCCTAGCGGTTATGATATTATATCTCGCTGAGGCTACTCGTCGTGAAGTAGAAATCCTCCTCGACTGACTCCAACGGACTGGTATTTACCCATTCTTCCCACTGAGACAAGATGTGACACACGGTCGAGTTTAGTGTGGGAAACTCGAGCGCTTACACTCGGACCAACAGTCAAAATTTAGCCACAGCCCCCGCCACCACAGGATCGGGCACTTTGCATTGTTTATTTTTCTCAGTCGTGTCTCCATCCGTACACAGAATTCCGACTTTACCCAGAAGACAGACAACTTGACAATGGCGAACCGGATAACGGACTGCCTGACTGGTATTTATCAAACATCCCCACAAAGCAGGATGTGGCATAATGTCGGTTTTTACGTAGGGCGATTCCGAGTCTGTAGGCTCAGGCAAAAATTCCCCGTAGACCCCGCATACACGAGGTGTGGTTTGTCTACCTCCACAGACGAGACACTGCTGTAGGCATAGAATCATCTCGGGTTCTCTATGTCCGAAGGCAAAGAGCTCGGCAAGGCAGTCGGACGACTGCGGTCTACTAGTTTACTGTGGGGTACCCGAGCGTTTCTAACCAATGGTCAAAATTTACCCAACCCCTGCCAAAGCAGGTTCGGGTACAGAACTGGTCCGTTTTTCTCAACCGAGTCTCTATCCGAAGACAGAGACCGAGTTAGTCATACTCCGGACGGAGGTCATATCACCCTCTGCTCGAAGACAGAGGTATTGTCTTGTCTTGTTGCGAGCCTGCGACAGACTGCAACTGATTTATCCTGATTCACTTTGAGATCTTTATTTAAGGCATTTCGCCTAGTTCATTTGTGTTACCGGGGCTGTCTTATTTAATCCATGGCTGTCATTCACTATGTCATTCGCGGCAGAAACGTGGTGAATATGGAAATAAAGATAAAGACAACAGTCCGAACGATGTAAATAGTGTAAATAGTATATACGTATATAGCAATATCTATCTATCTATCTATCTATCTATCTATCTATCTATCTATCTATCTATCTATCTATCTATCTATCTATCTATCAAGGGTGTAGTCAGTTTCTGTAATTGGTGGGGATCAGCTCATAAAAAGGTCTACCAATTAATTTTTATTTCTTTTTATTTAGTATTTAAATACAAAACACAGGGAATATGCAGTTTTAAAAATATTATATTATTGCTACTTTGTAATTAAACTCAAATCACAATTAAAAAAGGTTTTACGGTAAGCTTCTCAATCTCTATTTAATTTAACCTACAACAAAAACTGACAAAAATAATAGCAACAACAACAAAAATAATAAATACGCCCGTCATTTAATTATTTTACATTTTAAACTTTAAATGAAAAAAGAAAGAAAGAAAAAAGAAAAGGCAAACGAGAAATTTCTGAAGCAATTGTAACTTATTTTGTCTTAACTTTATTCTTGCAATGTTACATGTTGATCATTATTAATTTCATTCGCTATCTTTCAGGATTGAGTAAAACTAAACACACTGTCGAAAAAAGGTACGATTTTCTAAGCTTGATCCGACAAAAGAGTCTTTCGGTAACTGCGACATTAAATAGTAGAATAACAAGTCACAAGTCTCATGTCGTCCCTTTATCTATAAAGAAATTGTCCAGCATACACTGTTATATAGCGGAGTCAATAAAGCACAGCAGTTCTTTTCTTTGTTTCTAATCGGAATCTTCTATTTCTTAATAATTTATACAGTTTTTGTAAAGCATCTTGTGCAGAAGCTTGGCACTCTGAACTGAAGGAAAGACGACGCGTTTTGTCGAAGCTTCAAACGACGAATTTTAAGTTTAACAGAAAAACGTGGACTTTGCTTAAAAGTAATAAAATAATTTAACATAATTTACAATTATTATTTATTTCATTTCATTCTATATATATGATTATTATTATTATTATTATTATTATTATTATTATTATATTTGTTTGAAGTTATATATGTATTGTTTCATATTTCTTTCAACCTTTTCCACAGCTACTAGGTTTTAGTATTTATTTGTTTTTTGGACAACTAACATGAAGATCTTTGGTCTTTTTTTTAAGCATTTCACTCCAAGCAAAGCGGGAAGCCACTAGCACGCAAGGGGTTACAGACGATTTGGAACGAGAGCAGATAGGAGTGATAGAGGAAAGTATGTGGAGAAGGATAGTGGATAGATCAAGGCAAGGGGTTACAGACGATTTGGAACGAGAGCAGATAGGAATGATAGAGGAAAGGATGAGGAGAAGGATAGTGGATAGATCAAGGCAAGGGGTTACAGACGATTTGGAACGAGAGCAGATAGGAGCGATAGAGGAAAGGATGAGGAGAAGGATAGTGGATAGATCAAGGCAAGGGGTTACAGACGATTTGGAACGAGAGCAGATAGGAATGATAGAGGAAAGGATGAGGAGAAGGATAGTGGATAGATCAAGGCAAGGGGTTACAGACGATTTGGAACGAGAGCAGATAGGAATGATAGAGGAAAGGATGAGGAGAAGGATAGTGGATAGATCAAGGCAAGGGGTTACAGACGATTTGGAACGAGAGCAGATAGGAGCGATAGAGGAAAGGATGAGGAGAAGGATAGTGGATAGATCAAGGCAAGGGGTTACAGACGATTTGGAACGAGAGCAGATAGGAGCGATAGAGGAAAGGATGAGGAGAAGGATAGTGGATAGATCAAGGCAAGGGGTTACAGACGATTTGGAACGAGAGCAGATAGGAGCGATAGAGGAAAGGATGAGGAGAATGATAGTGGATAGATCAAGGCAAGGGGTTACAGACGATTTGGAACGAGAGCAGATAGGAGCGATAGAGGAAAGGATGAGGAGAAGGATAGTGGATAGATCAAGGCAAGGGGTTACAGACGATTTGGAACGAGAGCAGATAGGAGCGATAGAGGAAAGGATGAGGAGAAGGATAGTGGATAGATCAAGGCAAGGGGTTACAGACGATTTGGAACGAGAGCAGATAGGAATGATAGAGGAAAGGATGAGGAGAAGGATAGTGGATAGATCAAGGCAAGGGGTTACAGACGATTTGGAACGAGAGCAGATAGGAATGATAGAGGAAAGGATGAGGAGAAGGATAGTGGATAGATCAAGGCAAGGGGTTACAGACGATTTGGAACGAGAGCAGATAGGAGCGATAGAGGAAAGGATGAGGAGAAGGATAGTGGATAGATCAAGGCAAGGGGTTACAGACGATTTGGAACGAGAGCAGATAGGAATGATAGAGGAAAGGATGAGGAGAAGGATAGTGGATAGATCAAGGCAAGGGGTTACAGACGATTTGGAACGAGAGCAGATAGGAATGATAGAGGAAAGGATGAGGAGAAGGATAGTGGATAGATCAAGGCAAGGGGTTACAGACGATTTGGAACGAGAGCAGATAGGAATGATAGAGGAAAGGATGAGGAGAAGGATAGTGGATAGATCAAGGCAAGGGGTTACAGACGATTTGGAACGAGAGCAGATAGGAGCGATAGAGGAAAGGATGAGGAGAAGGATAGTGGATAGATCAAGGCAAGGGGTTACAGACGATTTGGAACGAGAGCAGATAGGAATGATAGAGGAAAGGATGAGGAGAAGGATAGTGGATAGATCAAGGCAAGGGGTTACAGACGATTTGGAACGAGAGCAGATAGGAATGATAGAGGAAAGGATGAGGAGAAGGATAGTGGATAGATCAAGGCAAGGGGTTACAGACGATTTGGAACGAGAGCAGATAGGAGCGATAGAGGAAAGGATGAGGAGAAGGATAGTGGATAGATCAAGGCAAGGGGTTACAGACGATTTGGAACGAGAGCAGATAGGAGCGATAGAGGAAAGGATGAGGAGAAGGATAGTGGATAGATCAAGGCAAGGGGTTACAGACGATTTGGAACGAGAGCAGATAGGAGCGATAGAGGAAAGGATGAGGAGAAGGATAGTGGATAGATCAAGGCAAGGGGTTACAGACGATTTGGAACGAGAGCAGATAGGAGCGATAGAGGAAAGGATGAGGAGAAGGATAGTGGATAGATCAAGGCAAGGGGTTACAGACGATTTGGAACGAGAGCAGATAGGAGCGATAGAGGAAAGGATGAGGAGAAGGATAGTGGATAGATCAAGGCAAGGGGTTACAGACGATTTGGAACGAGAGCAGATAGGAATGATAGAGGAAAGGATGAGGAGAAGGATAGTGGATAGATCAAGGCAAGGGGTTACAGACGATTTGGAACGAGAGCAGATAGGAATGATAGAGGAAAGGATGAGGAGAAGGATAGTGGATAGATCAAGGCAAGGGGTTACAGACGATTTGGAACGAGAGCAGATAGGAGCGATAGAGGAAAGGATGAGGAGAAGGATAGTGGATAGATCAAGGCAAGGGGTTACAGACGATTTGGAACGAGAGCAGATAGGAATGATAGAGGAAAGGATGAGGAGAAGGATAGTGGATAGATCAAGGCAAGGGGTTACAGACGATTTGGAACGAGAGCAGATAGGAATGATAGAGGAAAGGATGAGGAGAAGGATAGTGGATAGATCAAGGCAAGGGGTTTCAGACGATTTGGAACGAGAGCAGATAGGAACGATAGAGGAAAGGATGAGGAGAAGGATATTGGATAGATCAAGGCAAGGGGTTACAGACGATTTGGAACGAGAGCAGATAGGAGCGATAGAGGAAAGGATGAGGAGAAGGATAGTGGATAGATTAAGGCAAGGGGTTACAGAGGATCTGGAACGAGAGCAGATAGGAGTGAAATAGGAAAGGATGAGGAGAAGGATAGTGGATAGATCAAGGCAAGGGGTTACAGACGATTTGGAACGAGAGCAGATAGGAGCGATAGAGGAAAGGATGAAGAGAAGGATAGTGGATAGATCAAGGCAAGGGGTTACAGAGGATTTGGAGCGAGGGCAGATAGGAGTGAAATAGGAAAGGATGAGGAGAAGGATAGTGGATAGATCAAGGCAAGGGGTTACAGAGGATTTGGAACGAGAGCAGATAGGAGCGATAGAGGAAAGGATGAGGAGAAGGATAGTGGATAGATCAAGGCAAGGGGTTACAGAGGATTTGGAACGAGAGCAGATAGGAGCGATAGAGGAAAGGATGAGGAGAAGGATAGTGGATAGATCAAGGCAAGGGGTTACAGACGATTTGGAACGAGAGCAGATAGGAGCGATAGAGGAAAGGATGAGGAGAAGGATAGTGGATAGATCAAGGCAAGGGGTTACAGACGATTTGGAACGAGAGCAGATAGGAATGATAGAGGAAAGGATGAGGAGAAGGATAGTGGATAGATCAAGGCAAGGGGTTACAGACGATTTGGAACGAGAGCAGATAGGAATGATAGAGGAAAGGATGAGGAGAAGGATAGTGGATAGATCAAGGCAAGGGGTTACAGACGATTTGGAACGAGAGCAGATAGGAATGATAGAGGAAAGGATGAGGAGAAGGATAGTGGATAGATCAAGGCTAGGGGTTACAGACGATTTGGAACGAGAGCAGATAGGAGCGATAGAGGAAAGGATGAGGAGAAGGATAGTGGATAGATCAAGGCAAGGGGTTACAGACGATTTGGAACGAGAGCAGATAGGAATGATAGAGGAAAGGATGAGGAGAAGGATAGTGGATAGATCAAGGCAAGGGGTTACAGACGATTTGGAACGAGAGCAGATAGGAATGATAGAGGAAAGGATGAGGAGAAGGATAGTGGATAGATCAAGGCAAGGGGTTACAGACGATTTGGAACGAGAGCAGATAGGAGCGATAGAGGAAAGGATGAGGAGAAGGATAGTGGATAGATCAAGGCAAGGGGTTACAGACGATTTGGAACGAGAGCAGATAGGAGCGATAGAGGAAAGGATGAGGAGAAGGATAGTGGATAGATCAAGGCAAGGGGTTACAGACGATTTGGAACGAGAGCAGATAGGAGCGATAGAGGAAAGGATGAGGAGAAGGATAGTGGATAGATCAAGGCAAGGGGTTACAGACGATTTGGAACGAGAGCAGATAGGAGCGATAGAGGAAAGGATGAGGAGAAGGATAGTGGATAGATCAAGGCAAGGGGTTACAGACGATTTGGAACGAGAGCAGATAGGAGCGATAGAGGAAAGGATGAGGAGAAGGATAGTGGATAGATCAAGGCAAGGGGTTACAGACGATTTGGAACGAGAGCAGATAGGAATGATAGAGGAAAGGATGAGGAGAAGGATAGTGGATAGATCAAGGCAAGGGGTTACAGACGATTTGGAACGAGAGCAGATAGGAGCGATAGAGGAAAGGATGAGGAGAAGGATAGTGGATAGATCAAGGCAAGGGGTTACAGACGATTTGGAACGAGAGCAGATAGGAATGATAGAGGAAAGGATGAGGAGAAGGATAGTGGATAGATCAAGGCAAGGGGTTACAGACGATTTGGAACGAGAGCAGATAGGAATGATAGAGGAAAGGATGAGGAGAAGGATAGTGGATAGATCAAGGCAAGGGGTTTCAGACGATTTGGAACGAGAGCAGATAGGAACGATAGAGGAAAGGATGAGGAGAAGGATATTGGATAGATCAAGGCAAGGGGTTACAGACGATTTGGAACGAGAGCAGATAGGAGCGATAGAGGAAAGGATGAGGAGAAGGATAGTGGATAGATTAAGGCAAGGGGTTACAGAGGATCTGGAACGAGAGCAGATAGGAGTGAAATAGGAAAGGATGAGGAGAAGGATAGTGGATAGATCAAGGCAAGGGGTTACAGACGATTTGGAACGAGAGCAGATAGGAGCGATAGAGGAAAGGATGAAGAGAAGGATAGTGGATAGATCAAGGCAAGGGGTTACAGAGGATTTGGAGCGAGGGCAGATAGGAGTGAAATAGGAAAGGATGAGGAGAAGGATAGTGGATAGATCAAGGCAAGGGGTTACAGAGGATTTGGAACGAGAGCAGATAGGAGCGATAGAGGAAAGGATGAGGAGAAGGATAGTGGATAGATCAAGGCAAGGGGTTACAGACGATTTGGAACGAGAGCAGATAGGAATGATAGAGGAAAGGATGAGGAGAAGGATAGTGGATAGATCAAGGCAAGGGGTTACAGACGATTTGGAACGAGAGCAGATAGGAATGATAGAGGAAAGGATGAGGAGAAGGATAGTGGATAGATCAAGGCAAGGGGTTACAGACGATTTGGAACGAGAGCAGATAGGAATGATAGAGGAAAGGATGAGGAGAAGGATAGTGGATAGATCAAGGCAAGGGGTTACAGACGATTTGGAACGAGAGCAGATAGGAATGATAGAGGAAAGGATGAGGAGAAGGATAGTGGATAGATCAAGGCAAGGGGTTACAGACGATTTGGAACGAGAGCAGATAGGAATGATAGAGGAAAGGATGAGGAGAAGGATAGTGGATAGATCAAGGCAAGGGGTTACAGACGATTTGGAACGAGAGCAGATAGGAGCGATAGAGGAAAGGATGAGGAGAAGGATAGTGGATAGATCAAGGCAAGGGGTTACAGACGATTTGGAACGAGAGCAGATAGGAATGATAGAGGAAAGGATGAGGAGAAGGATAGTGGATAGATCAAGGCAAGGGGTTTCAGACGATTTGGAACGAGAGCAGATAGGAACGATAGAGGAAAGGATGAGGAGAAGGATATTGGATAGATCAAGGCAAGGGGTTACAGACGATTTGGAACGAGAGCAGATAGGAGCGATAGAGGAAAGGATGAGGAGAAGGATAGTGGATAGATTAAGGCAAGGGGTTACAGAGGATCTGGAACGAGAGCAGATAGGAGTGAAATAGGAAAGGATGAGGAGAAGGATATTGGATAGATCAAGGCAAGGGGTTACAGACGATTTGGAACGAGAGCAGATAGGAGCGATAGAGGAAAGGATGAAGAGAAGGATAGTGGATAGATCAAGGCAAGGGGTTACAGAGGATTTGGAGCGAGGGCAGATAGGAGTGAAATAGGAAAGGATGAGGAGAAGGATAGTGGATAGATCAAGGCAAGGGGTTACAGAGGATTTGGAGCGAGAGCAGATAGGAGTGAAATAGGAAAGGATGAGGAGAAGGATAGTGGATAGATCAAGGCAAGGGGTTACAGAGGATTTGGAGCGAGAGCAGATAGGAGTGAAATAGGAAAGGATGAGGAGAAGGATAGTGGATAGATCAAGGCAAGTGGAGATGTCGATTGACATTACATTTGAATAGTTGGAGATTATAGTTGTCAGGGAAACAGGAATAAGGAAGGGAGTTCCACAGGCGAGAGGTGCGAGATATGAAGCTATTGGAGTAGAAGAGACGGCTACATTTAACTGTTTCAACAGTGAAAGGGTGGGAGCGGGATGCCAGCCTCGTAGGACGCTTGAATTCATGAAGTCTGGGAACCAGAGAAAGCAGCTCATCGGAGGAATTACCGTGAAAGTGTTTGTAAAGAAGACAGAGAGGTGACGGCGCGTCTGTGAGAGAGCGACTGCAGACAAGATGTCAGATCAGGGCCAACCACGTTGCATATCCGTCTCTGGATCTTATCAAGAACCCCGAGGCAAACAGAAGGGGCTCCAGACTATATATGGCAGCAATACTCCAAGCAAGGGCGAATGGTTGATTTGTAGATTTGAAGCATCGATTCTGGGGAGAAAAATTTCCTGGCCCGGCACAGGGAGCCAACTTTCCTTGCGGTGGATGAAGCAATTGACTCAATGTATTTGTTCCATCTCAGGTCAGCAGTCAGCGTGAGACCGAGCAGCCGCAGAGAGGAGATCTCGAGAAGTTGAGCTTCAGGCATTCTAATGGGATGCAGGGAAGGATCCCGGTGGTGATTAATGGAGAGCTGTTTTGTTTTTGAGGCGCTAAAGTTAACCAGCCAAGTCTTATTTTTACTTTCTGTTTTTTCTTACCTAAGTTTGTATTTATCAACCCTCTTTCATTTTTTATCAATTGGTAGTTTAGATCTTAGTACTGACAAAAAGGCAGTATGAATGATTTTATTCTATGTTAAATAATGACTTCATAATCGAATTTTTGAGGCTTTTATCGCGATATACAGTGTTGGTCGATAAAAGTGACTCACCAGATTTTTTTACTTAAAATGTTTTTCGCCTATTGTTTTTGGGGTCAAACTAATTTTTGATCTTACTAATATAAAGACCCGTTCCCGACCACCTAGTAAAAAAGTTTACTCACCCTAAGGTATTCTATTGATAATTATAATTTTGGATATAAATGAGATTTAGGGAAAAACTCGGTGCAAATAAAGTGACTCACTTATTTCCTACAACTAGTAATCAATAGAAACATAACCGAACAGCTTTAATAAAGAATAATAGAGGTATAATTTATTTATAATAGGTAATATAGTTTGAAATATTTAATAATCTATGGGTCCTCCTTTATTTTGAATAACCTTTTCAACCCTTTTTGGCATTGACTTGATTAGGTTCTGGCAAATATCATCTCCAAGCATTGAATTCCATTCGGATATGAAATTCACAATCAAATCCTCTTTGTTGCTCAACTGCTTTCTCGAGAGCCTGTACTTTATAATGCTCCATAAGTTTTCTATGGGGTTGGCTCAGGAGATTGGGGCGGCCATATCATAACACTCACCTGCTTCTCATCAAAGTATTCCTTCATTGATTTTGATTTGTGACAGGGAGCATTATCCTGCATAAAAATGAGCTTGGTGGGGTCGATTTGCACCCTTTCAGCAGAAGGGAGCAGACAAGACTGTAAAATTCTCTTGTACTGCTCGCTCCTGAGGGTCTTTTCAATAGGTTTTAAGAAACCAGTTCCATGAAAATAAAAGCATCCCCAGAACATTATACTGAACGGATGCTTGACAGTACTTACTGCTAAATTGAAAGAGCTTTCAAAGCTTCTTCTTCGGATTTTAGATCGCTTATCCTTTGAATTTAGCTCAACTTTCATTTTATCGGAGGAGAGAACATTTAGTAAAACAAATCAGGTGAGTCACTTTTATCGAACAGCACTGTATATTTTCCATTTTTTTTGTTTTTGCTTTCTTTTTCAATATTTGTGTTGTTTATTTATGTTATTTCATAATTTGCTTTGCTTTCTAGTATTTTTTGTTTACCTAATGTTTTATATATATAAAAAAAACTTTAATTTTTTGGGGTGCTTTTAAAACACGTAATATATGTAAATGTTTATATATGTACATTATATATGTTCCAAAGATTGTCAAGGGCGATAGGGGGGACAAGCTACCGCTATCTTTAAAATACTTCCGTGGAATGCGTCTCAAATAGCCTGTGACAACTAAGTCCAGCTCCAAGCTGGAGAATGGATGAAGGCGGAATATTGGCGCCTCATAACAAGCTACATCGGGGAGATAGTCCTCGATGGCCCAGGGCAGTCCATCTAGGGGAAGGAAAAGCCTGATATTAAACCGCCGCTGCCTTGCAGTTATATCCAAACATGGAAAAGTCTATGAAAGTAAATCCAGACAACTCGGAGGGAGGTCTCGAGGAAGGTTGGCTGTCAGCACTGACAATTTCCCAGCAATTGTTGCAATCAATGATGTCCCCAAATGCAATGCCCTGCATTCATTTGGATCTTGTCGGTACAAGTTTTTTTTTAATCATTTCACCCCAAGCAAGGCAGCAACGCCACTAAAACGTAGAGGGGTTTACTGAGAGTGAATATAACAAAAAGATAAAAGGTTATTAAGGATTGAGAGCAATTAAAGAACAGGAATTAGAAAGCCGAGATGCCAGGTCAGTGCCAATAAGATTGCAAATTCTTCTTTGAATTGTATCCATAATCTCTAAAAGGATCACCAGACTAGATGTGTCTCAGATCAACAAATATTTGAAACGGTGCTTAACTTGCATATCTCGCTGGCCATTGTTAATGAGTCCGTTTCTTCGCGTGTTCCTTCAGCCGAAGAGAAATCGGACAACCCCCTTGTCGATTAACAAAAGCTTGGCAGAAAATCTTCATAAAAATATTTCAGGAGATTTCTTAACGTTTCTTTTTCTTAATCATTCCACCCAAAGCAAGGCAATAGAGCCACTAAGATGCAAGAGTGTTAGAGAATATGTGAAGGAGATAGCGATTGACATTGCATTTAAACTTTTGAAGATCGAAGTTGATTGGAAACCAAAAGGCCGGAAGAGAGTTCCACAATCAAGAAGTGTGATAGAAGAAACTGTTAGCATAGAACTTACGGTTACATCTAGCTATTTCATGTTTAAAATGATGAGACCTATCTGCCAATCTAGTACTGTTCTTAAATTCATAAAGTCTATGTACCATAAAGGAAAGTTCATCAGTTCATCAGTTCATCAGTACAATTACCGTGAAAGTATTTATAGAAAATGCACAGGGAAGCTATATTACGGCGGTGGAAAAGGGACTGAAGCCAAGATGGCAGATCAGGATCAATGACATTGCAGATTCTTCTTCCTACAAACTGCTGCCCTGTGGAACCGACTCCCAGGAATACGCTTCCCGTATCTCTACAATCTTAACCTGTTCAAGTCTAGGGTTAATCATTATCTTCTTTACATAACCGCTTAAACTGTGCCTCTATTGTAACCTCTACCTCGAGTGACTACCGGGCCTTGTACAGAGTGAACATTATTTAAAAAAATAACAATGTTTTTTTGCTTTTTTTTGAAGAGTTCAAGTGATGAAGTTTTGTTATTTGGTAAAAACTCTTCGTTTGTGATTTTTTGTGCCAGTCTACAAGGTTAGATGAAGAATCATCTTGTTAAATATTTAACTGAATGAATCGTTTGAAGCCATTTTTGGAAGTCATCAAATAATCGTTTTAGGCGATTTAAAACAAAAAATAAATAAAGAAGATAATTGAAAAAATTAGAAATGTTTTTTTCAATCATCGATAATAGATAGCATGGATCTTTTATCAGAATGAAAACCTAAAAAATATCAGTTTTTATCTTTTCGACGCTTATCTTCCAGTATTCAGTGTAATAAAATGAAAACCCGCCATGCGTTTGTGCTATGACCAATAGCAAAAAACAATTCATTAACATATATACAGTTACTTGTATCAACAAATCGAGTATGGTTATGATTAATAAATGATACAATGTCTCTGCTTTGGTATTCAGAACAGACATTAGGAAATAGTCATATCGAAACCTTAAAATAAATCAAAGAAACGAATCTGACATCTCTACGCCAGGAAAGAATGACGTAATCCGTCTTGCCAGAGCTTCTTTCTTTCTTTTCTTTTCCTACAAATAGTTTTAACATATCTCCCCATAAAATGTAGAAAGAAGCTTTTAATATGAAAATGCGTTTGTTACCCAGTCTGATGCAGCAAGAAACGAAGTCTGTGCCAAGTCGGTAACATTATAATCAAGGAAAAAAGCTCAGACTAGCTTTATTTTTTATTTATAACGATAAAGATGTCAATGTCATTTAATCATAAAATGGTTCAGTTCCTTCCTTTTCCTACTTTTCGTTCAATCCTTATAGACAGTCAATTCGATGTGTGTCGTGGTGTAATGGATACCGGCTCGGGATGAGAAATCGGAGAGCCGTGTTCGAATTTCAGCTGTTACGCGCAAATACAACGTATCAATCTATCTCTTCTCCCTCCAGCTATGGGAAAAATAAGCAGGACAGACTGGGTTCTATAGCTTTGGATGGCAACCAGTCTTACTTCAGAAAGAAATGGCAACCGACTGCAGAAAGATCTGTCGAGTCAGTCATAGATCGAAAGAGACACGACCTCTCTCTAATAATAATAATAATAATAATAATAATAAATGCGAGTGTCACTCACTTTTTCAACTAAAGGGACATAACTCTCTAACTTTCAATAGCTCATGTTACAGAAATTTTGGATTTTATTACTGCGATTGTTTTCGACGATTTTTTACGTGATTTTTTTTGCGACGAATTTTTTGTTCGATAACAATTTTTATAACTTGGAAATAAATTTGGGAATAATCGAAATGAATTGCAAAACCCAGTGAAAATCACCCATGAAATAGAAATAACTGTCTGTACGGAAAATAAGGGCCTAAGAACACCAAATTGTCTTGAAATTAAGTGGCAGTAGATGAATTATCGTTGAACTTGTAAAAGTTAAGCTTAAATATTAATATAATACTTAAATGCAGAGATCAATTTTGAATTCTTCTGTAGTTTATTGTTGCCTATCGCATACGACAGCAGTATGCCTCGCACAATGAAATCTCCGTCAACAGAGGACCAGATTACAATCAAAAGAGCCAAGGCTGCGAAAGAAAGTCCCGTGCAAATGAAAACCCTGATCAAATGGCAGCCGAGAGATCTTCCAATGCCGAGAATATGCAAAGACTTAGGTACTTTCAAACTCCTGAACAAGCCGAAGGCCTAATCAAGAGACCTTTGCAGGAACTAGCTTAAATTAAAAATATAAAATGGTGGCAATCAACCCATCACACCCTACATACATACATTCATACGTCTGTGAAAAAATGAACATTATGACGCAATTCACTCCGCCAGAAATTTGGAAACGGCATGCTGTACTGCTTGGAAATCTTAACCTGTTCTAGTCTAGGGTTAATCATTATCTTCTCAACATATCCACATAAACCGGGCCTCTTACACTCTTAACCCTACCTCGAGTGGCTCCCGGGCCTTGTACAGAGTGAACATGATTTACGACGGTGGGAAAGAGACTGAAGCCAAGATGTCACGTTAGGATCAATAAGAATGGAGTTTCTTCTTTGTAAATATTTATACAGTGCAGTAGTGTATTGAACCGTAAACGTAATTTTGTCTTTTTAATCACTTCACTTCAAGTAAGATAATAAAGCCACTAAGACGACAATTGTTACTTAATATAGGATAATATTAGAAAAGAAAACATTATTAAGGAGAGAGAACAATAAAAAAACAGGAATTAAGAAGACGGAATATAAAGATTGACACTGCATTTAAATTTTCGAAGATCAAAGGCAATAAAGCCACTAAGATGCAAAGGGGGGGGGACACTGAGAGTTAGAGAATATGAGAAAAACTACTAATAAGAAGAGAGGACAATAAAAGAACAAGAATTAAGAAGACGGAATATAAAGATTGACATTGCATTTAAATTTTTGAAGATCAAAGTTGGCTGGAAAGCGTGAAGCCGGAATAGAATTCCACAAGCGAAAGAAGAAACTGTTAGCATAGAACTTACGGTTCCATCCCAGAGATGATGAAACCTGACGCATGGTTTTGGAGGCATGAAATTCGAACTCACTAACCGATTAAGATACACGTGCTATAAACCCCCAAGCTGTGCAAATCAGTTTTACTCATAAGCAAATATAATTTGAAGAAGGATTAATTTTGAAGCAGCGCAACATTGATCGGTAATATTACAATAATGTTGCGGTTAATAGTTTTAAAAGTAAAATAAAAGATTATTTTAGTTCATTAACTGGATGACAGCCATATGACATTGTAACACAGTTTTCCGTACGATCACCGAAGGTAAGCAACGTCGAGCCTGGCCTAGTACCTAGATGGGAGATCGCTTCGGAATACCAGGGGCTGTAACCTTGGATGTGCGGATGGTGTAATAGATAACGACTCGGAATTCTCGATAGGAGAGCCGAGTTTCAAATTCAGTTGGGTTCGTTATATTTACTTATGCTCAAATACTCTTGGGAAAGATATGAATTCACTACTCCTCCCCACCCCCAGCTATGGGTTACGATCTAAAATTATTTTCTGGATTTAAATAACCTGCAATCGGTTGATAAGTTGTTGGTTGACTTTGTTTAGTGGTATATTAACTTCTATGGGTTATTTAATGCCGGAATCTAAAAAAGTAACACAATTTTATGGTTTTAACTAAAATAAACTTTAACTAATATTTTGACCGTAAGAGGATGCCTTCAACTACAGATAAAATGTATTGTTGGTCATTTTACTATAAAAATGTATTGTTGGTCATTTTACTATAAAAATGTATTGTTGGTCATTTTACTATAAAAATGTATTGTAAGTCATTTTACTATAAAAATGTATTGTTGGTCATTTTACAATAAAAATGTATTGTTGGTCATTTTACCATAAAAAGGTATTGTTGGTCATTTTACTATAAAAATGTATTGTTGGTCATTTTATTATAAAAATGTATTGTTGGTCATTTTACTATAGAAATGTATTGTTGGTCTTTTTTTATATAAACATGTATTGCTAGTATTTTACTATAAAATGTAATTTTATACTTTCGTTGTCTTTTGTTTGGAGGGTGTCACACTATTTGGCCATAGCTGGGACCCTAGTGGAGTAATCCAGTGCCTGTCATTTAATTATTTTACATTTTAAACTTTAAATGAAAAAAGAAAGAAAAAAAAAGGAGAGGCAAACGAGAAATTTCTGAAGCAATTGTAACTTATTTTGTCTCAACTTTATTCTTGCAATGTTACCTATTGATCATTATTAATTTCATTCGCTATCTTTCAGGATTGAGTAAAACTAAACACACTGTCGAAAAAAGGTACGATTTTCTAAGCTTGATCCGACAAAAGAGTCTTTCGGTAACTGCGACATTAAATAGTAGAATAATAAGTCACAAGTCTCATGTCGTCCCTTTATCTATAAAGAAATTGTCCAGCATACATTGTTATATAGCGGAGTCAATAAAGCACAGCAGTTCTTTTCTTTGTTTCTAATCGGAATCTTCTATTTCTTAATACTTTGTATACCTTTTCCAAGGCATGTTGTCAAGAAGCTTGGCGCCCTGAACTCAGATGATGGCGCGTTTTGTCGAATCTCCAAAAAATTAACGCATTTTAAGTTTAACTGAACAAGGCCAGAGCATGCACGCTCCGACCTTCTTCAGGGGATACATTCGGCTGAAACGTCGCAAATATAACAGTAAAGACGAAGACAACAGACTGATCAATGTAAATAATGTAAATAGTTACAAAACCTCATACCTCAGGTAGTTTAGAAAATTATTGGTTCTGAACGAACTCCCAATAGTTTTAGGGATAGGTGTGATTTATGTTTAGAAGGAAAAATTAGAATGATAAAATACAATAATCAAAGTTAGCTGTATTTACATTAGTCGGACTATTATCCTCATCTTTGTCGCCATATTTGTCACAACGTTTCGGCCGTTGTACGCTCCGGCCTTCTTCAGGTGGTTGGAATTTCGAACCGAACCTTTATTTCGATCACTGGGGTAGACTGTTCTAGTTCCACGAGCCATGTTTGATGGATGTCAGTTATCAGTTATCTCCTGCTAATTTTCCCTCTGAAAGTTCTCCTGAACCGGGTATTGAACTCACACTCTTTGGGTCTGTCACTGGATCTAACTAACGCCTTTATCCACTGTACCATGTGTCCTTGAGGACATCTGGGTATGAATTTCTGAGTATTATAAACCTAATTTTTCAGCAACCATTTTTTACCAGTACTCATATTGCAATTTTGCTGTTATCATTTCATGTTTTTACCAGATCTCATATTGCAACTTTTTGTTATCATTGCTGTTCTCTGGCACTCCTTATTACTGGTTCCCATATTGTATTTATTTCTATGCTTGGCCGACTCAGGAGATTTTTGTGGCCTAGCATATGTGCTGATTCCTTAAGTTTACGAATTTTCCAATGGTGTTCCCTGTCTATGATCTCAATCTGATCCCACAGGGGACGGTGATCTCCCTTCTCTCTCCATATGTGGTCAGCCACGCCTGATTTTTCTACTTCCACTCGCATTACAGCTTTCTGGTGTTCTTGAAGCCTTACCTTGCAACACACTTCGGAATGGGATCACACATATATCGACAGGATGAGGGCTTAGCAAAGGACACATGGTACAGTGGATAAAGGCGTTGGTTAGATCCAGTGACAGACCCAAAGAGTGTGAGTTCAATACCCGGTTCAGGCAATGGAGAACTTTCAGAGGGAAAATTACCAGGAGATAACTGATAACTGACATCCATCAAACATGGAACTAGAACAGTCTACCCCAGTGATCGAAATAAAGCGTTCGGTTCGAAATTCCAACCACCTGAAGAAGGCCGGAGCGTACAACGGCCGAAACGTTGTGACAAATATGGCGACAAAGATGAGGATAATAGTCCGACTAATGTAAATACTGTACATAATACCTCATCTCAGATATATAGACAGACTCAAAGTTAGCTATTGAATCAGAAGAATGAATTAGTGGTAAAATGTCGACATGAAAAGAAATTCAAATTTCCATCATATAGATTTACTTTAATTAGCTACCCCAAATCACTCTCCTCTAAAACTTGGAATGTCGACAGAAAAAACAAAAACTAATTCTAATTTCCATATTGAAGTAAAAAAAAAACTTTTTATACTTGATTGATTATATTTTATAAATTTTACTTGAATATTTCCTTAACTTACATCATTTTATCCATATATCTTAAATTTATTTTGGGATTCATTTTTGATTTCTTTTTAATTTTAAATTAAAAATTCATTTGTTTCATATGACCCCAAAATGGCATCATAAGGTTAATATTCGGGTATATTTTAATAAAACTTCTTCCCTTTAAGACTTCCCAGCGTGTTTCGTGTCATTGAAATGTGTAAATTCTGTTAGCTGTTTTCAGCAAGTTGTATTTGGGTTGATTTGTTAGCTTTTCACGATTAAATTCTACTTATTTATCTAAGTTATAGACATGAACTTATTCCACACCGGGGTTGATAAGACAGACGAACGATATCATCGTCAGCGGAAATAGATTATTCCCCATGTGAGGTAATTTGCGATATATATATATATATATAAAATTTTAGAAGCATTACATATTAAAAGCAAAAGACCTCTTATTAATCGTATAGATTACGATATTTCTGGAAACATCCTACAATGTTTATAATATATTTAAATTTTATAACGTATTCTTCGATCTTTTGGCTTGGATAATAAAAATCTTTTTCACGCTGTCACATGATAAAAATCTTCGCCATGCTCGTGATAACATCATCGCGTCTTTTGAAATTAAAAGGATTTTAACGTTTATTTAGTTTGTAAAAACTTTAGCAACATGATTACACTACAAGACAATTGGCAAATGTTTAAAAAAAAAAAAAATTTTGACTAAAATAATTTTGACCCTGAAGATGAACAATGATGTTCGAAAGTACTAGGTTATCGTACGGACAATTTTTAT
>OZ038498.1:4217500-4245000 GCA_964036315.1 Acanthosepion esculentum | reverse complement strand
CTGTCCACTTCATGTTTATTAGTTTTGAGTTTTATCTCTAATTTCCAGATCCGCCAATCTTTTCTTATAATTTTTCGGACTGTTACCAGTACTCCGATAACGACTGGTATGACTGTCCACTTCATGTTTATTAGTTTTGATTTTTATCTTTAATTTACAGTTCCGCCAGTCTTTTTCTATAATTTTTGAGACTGTTACCAGTACTCCGATAACAACTGATACAGTTGTACATTTTGTTTGAAATGTTATTGTTATGGGAACTTACCCATAATAATAATGGACTATTCCGTACATCATAAATACTGCTCCTTCTACGCGAGATTTCTAAAAAAACAGTTCTACGCGAACACATAAAAAAAAAAGTATTTTCTTTTTGGATATCAATTTTACTGGCAACAAAGGAAATTTGTTGGGGGCGTACACAGGTTTCAGAATATCAGGTTACACTAAAGTAAAATACGTACACAAAATTACGTTAACATGGAAGATTTTAAGTCAACCATTGTGGAATTTATCAAAATCCAATTTGAACAGGAACAAAAGTACGAACAGAAACATCTTGAGTTACAAGAATTATTGCTACGTGTAATGTCAAATAAAGAGCAACATTCCGAGAAGGAAACAGTTCTCTCACAAGACGCTATTTGGAGTACTATCGAAGATTTCACGTATGCACCCGACGAAGATAAAACTTTTGCAAATTATTTCCGAAATATGAATTTGACTGCAAAGATTGGTCAGACGCACGAAAAGTACGTCTATTACGAAGAAAATTAGGCACATGCGAATATACCAAATTCGTAGATTATATCCTTCCAAGGAAAACAAATGAGCTAACTTTCAAAGAAGCCGTAAAACTGTTAACAGAACTTTTCAGCCATAATACCTCACTATTCCTCAAAAGCTAGAAATGTCTGAACCTTACAAAAAAGAACAGCAAAGATTACATAACTTTCGCGTCTATTGTTAATAAATATTGTGATGATTTTAAATTATCGGAACTCAGCGCGGACAATTTCAAATGCTTAATATACGTCCAAGGACTGGTTTCAACCAAAGATGCGGAAATGAGACGCAGAATCCTTACTAAATTGGAGAGTGAACAAGATTTGACACTACAAAAACTAGCCGAAGACTGCCAGAGATGCATCAGTGTGAAGAAAGATTCAAAAGATATAGAAGAAGCTGGCATAGCACACATACGTAAAGTACGAAGACAAACCAATTTTCCTTCGTTAGTAACAAACCAAACCAATTTCCCCCCCTCAAGAACAGGTAAAACACAATTTTCTAACTCTAAAAGTCAATATCAGAAAAAACTACCACCCAGTCCATGTCGTTGTGGGACTTGGCATTGGTTTAAAGACTGTCCATACCGTTTTAAAACTTGTCTATCATGTAAAAAATAGGACACAAAAGTTCTCATTGTTGGTCTAGAAGAGAAAGCAAAAGCAGAATAAGAATCACGAGGACTGACCAAGCTGATGAGACTAACATAAGAAAATACGTACAAGTTGAAATGCAAAACAGAAAAGTCAAGCTACAGCTGGATTCTGGCTCAGACTTAACTATTATAAACCTACAAACATGGAGAAAACTGAACAAACCTGCCATGTTAAAAACGGATAAAATTGCTAGATCAGTTACGGGGAGAAAGATAAAATTTGAGGGTGAATTAATTACAAATGTAACATTTAATGGAATGAAATACAGAAAACCTATTCGGAACGGACTGGATGCAAAAATTCGAACTGTGGGATTTACCTATAAGCATGTACTGCCAAAATGTAAAATGTTTATCAACCGAGGCAGACAAATTAAAAGAGAAACTAAAAACGAGTTTCCCCGAAGTATTTTCAGCAGGTCTGAGATGTAAGAAAATGGCAGCAAATATCGGAATAAAAGAAAACGTTCAACCTATCTTCAAGAAAAAAAGGAGCGTACCGTTTGCGCCAATAGAAAAAATTGATCAAGAATTAACTAGACTCGAAAACACTGGCATATTGACAACAGTAGAATACAGCAAATGGCCCGCACCGACGGTCTACGTCAAAAAGAAATCAGGAGAAATTCGATTTTGCGCTGATTTTTCTACAGGTTTGAACGCAGCAATAAAGGACCACCACTATCCTCTACCCAGTCCAGAAGAAGTATTCACTAAATTAAATAGCGGAAATTTAAAAAAAAATAGATTTAAGTGAAGCGTACTTGCAAATTCCAGTCGATGAGGAAAGTTCAAAACTACTGTGCATAAACACACACAAAGGATTGTACAAATACCAAATGACGAAAAACTGAAAATAACACTAACATCTCATTTATACAGATATATTTACCAAAATTATGCAAAAAATATCTTGAAATACTAAAGAGTAAATTTATTCAATAAAATCACCATTAGCTTCAACCACGGCCTCCAGACAACTTCGGAATCTCCTGCAGCTCTTCTGGATGGTCTCTAGCTAATTGTGCTTATTGAATCCAGGAGAAGAGAGGTTCACCTGTCGTCTGCTTCACACTCCTCCCCAGTATTTTGAGCAGTAGTCGAAGTTTATCGCGTGTCACCTGTTTGGGATTGGGTTTCCGGTTCTTTCTAATGTTTTTTTGTCCTTTCATTTTTTTTTTTACTTCCAAGCCCCTTGAAACTTAGTGGCATTATCGCCTTGGATGGAGTGAATCGATTAAAAAAATGTTTACCCCCCCCCCGCACACAAAAATATGCGCACGCACACAACTACATACATAAAAAGCAAGTATATTTTCGGTTATTTCATCTTCCTTATTGATATTTTTTTCTTTTTTCAGTTAAATTTATTACGTCCTTTCGACCTTTCGTTCCCCCACCAATAATCTACATACAGCCCTATCTTCTGTACGATATGCTCATCTCCTCTCTCGACACACACCCACATCAACCTTTTCGGATCGATCCAAAGACCAAACGGAGATGGTAGCTACCGATGCGGTTGTCGGCGTCGACAGCAGTGTGGTTGCAAAGCAGGCGTACCGTCGACCGCTTTCACCTGTTTGCCGCTCCGCCCTGCCTGGAAGCGAGCGAGTAGCCCACAAAGCAAATAGGCTTTTCATAAGCAAACCAAAGAACAAATGAACCCGTTGCTGCGCCTTCCATCTCTCCTCTTCCTTACAGGATCCTCGGAGCGGCGTATCTCATCGCCTCGCCCTTCCGATTGACTCAGACTTCACGCTTCACTGATTCGGATGCTGAGCGACCCATGTATTTATTTCCTGCCTTCGTTTCTTTGTTTGTTCTTATTTTTATTTTTAACTTAATCCCGTCTTTAAAATTTTTTTACTCCATTCAATGATCGACCTCCAATATTTTTCCCGTATTCACTGCGACCTTTTTTGTTTCCTTTTCTGTTTCTTTTTTTTCTTTTCTGTTTCTTTTTACTGCTGTTGCCGTTGTCTGTATTTCTTTAAATGGTTCAACCCGAGTGTCAAGACTTCTGTTGTGTAGGAGGAACAGGAAAATAAAATGAATTAAAAGGGAAAGATAACGAGAGCCAACAAAACGAAAATAAAAATAAATATTTGTTTATTTCTAAAAAAATCATAATATAATTTAGCTTCTTCATCCGTTAGTTGGTAACTTAGTAAGTTAGCACGTGAGTTACGCCTTGACGTTACTACCTCAGATAAATAATAAACCATTCCATTTTGATTGCGAGGAAAGACGGTCGTACGGAAAAGATATATCAGAGACGCTGTTAGATTTTTTGAGAAAAAGATAACGTGTCATCATAAAAAGAAAGCAACAAGAAAGAAAGAAAGAAAGAAAGAGAGAGAATATAGATGAAGTGATAATGCTCTCGTGTTTAGAGTCTGCTTCGTGAAATGGAAATGCTTCTGAATTTTGTATCTTTTTCAACTGAAAAGCTCAGATAAATATAATAAAGCGTCCCATTAATCTTAGATCAGATAAATAATAAACCATTTCATTTTGATTGCGAAGAAAGACGTACGAAAATGATATATTAGAGTCGCTGTTCGAAAAGAAACATGAAGCAAGATGACATTTATTGATTAATATTTACGCACCTTCCCACAGTGAAGGGAACGACAGTTTTACGCGTTTGCGTATAGATCAAGGACAAAAAATTGCCTGGTCACCGAGACCAAATGTCAAGCTGGCTTTGGTATCTATGAACCCGCACTTTATAGTAAAATGAGCGGCGATTCTGCCATAGGATTAAAATCTCCCCAAACTAAGCATCACTTATTACGTAAATGATGCCTCACCTGTGAATTACCCGAACATATATTGTAAGTGATGCCCAATTTGTGAAATGCCCGAATATGTAATAAGTGATGCACATTCTGTGATCTACACGGACTTATTTGGTATGTGATATCACGTCTTTGAACTGCCCGAACTTATGTAATAAATGGTCTAGTCTGCGAACTATGCAATAAGTGATACCTCGTTTGTGAACTACCCGAACTTATGCAATAAATGGTCTAGTCTGCGAACTATGCAATAAGTGATACCTCGTTTGTGAACTACCCGAACTTATGCAATAAATGGTCTAGTCTGCGAACTATGCAATAAGTGATACCTCGTTTGTGAACTACCCGAACTTATGTAATAAATGGTCTAGTCTGCGAACTATGCAATAAGTGATACCTCGTTTGTGAACTACCCGAACTTATGTAATAAATGGTCTAGTCTGCGAACTATGCAATAAGTGATACCTCGTTTGTGAACTACCTGAACTTATGCAATAAATGGTCTAGTCTGCGAACTATGCAATAAGTGATACCTCGTTTGTGAACTACCCGAACTTATGCAATAAATGGTCTAGTCTGCGAACTATGCAATAAGTGATACCTCGTTTGTGAACTACCCGAACTTATGTAATAAATGGTCTAGTCTGCGAACTATGCAATAAGTGATACCTCGTTTGTGAACTACCCGAACTTATGCAATAAATGGTCTAGTCTGCGAACTATGCAATAAGTGATACCTCGTTTGTGAACTACCCGAACTTATGCAATAAATGGTCTAGTCTGCGAACTATGCAATAAGTGATACCTCGTTTGTGAACTACCCGAACTTATGCAATAAATGGGCTAGTCTGCGAACTATGCAATAAGTAATACCTCGTTTGTGAACTACCCGAACTTATGTAATAAATGGTCTAGTCTGCGAACTATGGAATAAGTGATACCGCGTTTGTGAACTACCCGAACTTATGCAATAAATGGTCTAGTCTGCGAACTATGCAATAAGTGATACCTCGTTTGTGAACTACCCGAACTTATGTAATAAATGGTCTAGTCTGCGAACTATGCAATAAGTGATACCTCGTTTGTGAACTGCCCGAACTTATGTAATAAATGGTCTAGTCTGCGAACTGCCCAAACTTATGCAATAAGTGATACCTTGTTTGTGAACTGCCCGAACTTATTCAATAAGTGATACATCGATTGTGCAATAAGTGAGGACTAGTCTGTGATTTGTTCGGATTTATGTAAGATATTCATTAACCGCCCCACGCGGCCGGGTGCAGCAAAAGGCCAAGTTTATTGTGGGATATCCGAATTCAGGTAGCTGTCTACCACCCCAAACGAGACTCTGCCCTTTGGCACAGTCTTGTCTGGGTTCCTCCCTCTTTGGAGTCAGAGAGTTTGACAAGCACCCATCCGAAGTAATTGATGTGATGCCTAGTCTGTGATCTGCCCGAACTGATGTGATGCCTATTCTGTGATCTGCCTGAAATGATAAGTGATGCCTAGTCTGTGATCTGCCCGAACTGATGTGATGCCTAGTCTGTGATCTGCCTGAACTGATAAGTGATGCCTATCTGTGATCTGCCTGAAATGATAAGTGATGCCTAGTCTGTGATCTTCCCGAACTAATAAGTGATGCCTAGTCTGTGATCTGTCTGAAATGATAAGTGATGCCTAGTCTGTGATCTGCCTGAAATGATAAGTGATGCCTAGTCTGTGATCTGCCTGAAATGATAAGTGATGCCTAGTCTGTGATCTGCCTGAAATGATAAGTGATGCCTAGTCTGTGATCTGCCCGAACTAATAAGTGATGCCTAGTCTGTGATCTGCCTGAAATGATAAGTGATGCCTAGTCTGTGATCTGCCTGAACTGATGCAATAAGTGATGCTTAGTCTGTGAACTGTTCGAAAGCAGAAACATACCACAAAGTAAGAAAAAATATTGCAATTTGATTCCTTCCAGCCAGCCAGCCAGCCATCCCTCCCCCAGATCGCCCGCCAGCTGGTCGGGAAAATTAGTAATTAAAATATTAATATATTATTTTTGTCCACATCTAACCATAAGGAGGTTGTGTAGAGAAGAAAGCTAAGGAACAAAAATCAAACATTTATAAAATGATATTCCTTTTTGAGGTTGAAGAAAATTAAGGATAATATATTTTTAGGTCTCTATGAATTTGAAAAAATGTATAAATATTACGTTTCAATTATGAAATTTTAAGGCTACTTTTACAGTATATACGGAAATCATTCAGCTTTACGTTCTATTTTTTCTGTGCAGGTTTCTTAAAAGAGAGAATAAATATTTTATATCGAGTTTATCTTTTTAAAATAAGTTTAGATCAAATGTTATATCAGACACTGTATGAATTGAAAAATAGGTTCGTCAGTTACGGAAGCGGCAAGAATTATTCGTTCTGTTTCTGGAAATGAAGGTTTAATTGTCTGGACATGCTAGCGATGGTTTCGGCAGTTTTTATTGGGAAATTATTTTCTCAAAGATTATTTTATTCGTGATCTAGAGTGATTACTCTCTAGTAATATGGAAAAAATATTATTTTGGGTTTTTTGTCCAATTTCGCTGACACAAATCTTTTATAAGTTCTATGTTAGTATATTTTTAAGAATGGTGGAAAAATATATAAGTTCAATTTATTGAATTTGCTTATGATATTAACGTCTTTAAATTCTTAAAAAAATTGCATTTTTCATTAATTTTACAACGGAAAATAGTTACATAATTTGTTTATTTAGAAAAGAAAATTGAAATTTAACATACTTTAAAAATAAGGTTAGAAAAAAAAACATTCATAAAGAATAAATTTTACATTGTTCATAGTTATAGTGAAAAATATTAACTTTATGTGACAAAATTCTTAATGCCATTTTTAGTGATTTTCCCTGTTTAACGATACTGCGAAAAAATTATTTTTTTCTTTTACATGTTTACGATATATTTTAAAGAACAGTTATAAAAATATCAAAGCAAATTTATTGAATTTAATTATGACGTGAACTTTCTATGATAGAATTCCTAAATAACATTTTTCATTTATTTAGCAGTCCGAAAAGTTACATGTTTGTTTTGTATTTACGAATGACAGTAATGTTAACATTCAACATACTTTTTAAATGAAAGAAAAACACGAATTATTAATAAAAAACAGATTTTATAATATGCTTATTGTTATGAAAAACAATAGTGTAGGTAAGTTCCCAGCTTCGGTAAAAAATGACCATAGCATGATGAAAAAATGACTTTTAAATACGTTTTATCGTTAAAGTCTCTATGTTACTATTAAGAGGAAAGGCCAAAGGAGTTTTTATTTATTAAATTATATTTTTTTTATCCTTTTTAGAATGTTTAAAACTTTGGTTAAAAATCTTTTTTTTTGTCAGCGTTATATTTTTTTAATCCTTTTTAGAAAGTTCAAAAGTTTGGTTAAAAATTTTTTTTTTTTTGTCAGCGTTGGGCGGGGATTGATAAAGCACATTTATTTGGAAATTCTTGCAAAAATCAAACAATTGTTGGATTTTATTGAACTGGACTTATTTACAAATGAATGAAATTATTTTAGAATTTTTTTCTTTTTTAGAAAATCTTGGTAAAAACGTATTTTTACATCTATTAACCCCCACTTACATAATTTTATGAAATTTCAAGAAATTAATTTTTGTGCCGCTTAATGTTTAAGTTATTAAATATTAAATTAGGATTAGTTATACGTAAATCTCATTGGAGAATTTAAATCATCAATTTTTCTTATTGTAAAACAGGACCAGTTATCGAACATCTGCCCTGAATCGTAAAATAAAAAATACAATAAAACTAAGTCATTATTTAATTAAAAAAGCTTTTAATTACTCTTATGAATAAGATATATTAAGGAAACTATTGACTTATTAAAAAAAAACTTTCGGTGAATAATTAATTTTTACAAGAACACTTTTCATTCTTTAAAATTTTAATTACAATAATTTATAATTTAAAAAAATATTTTAAATTTATTTATTAATTTGTACCGGTTAGGTGATATTGTTACTAAGTAAAAACTATATTATTAATCATGAATTGAAAAGCTTACTACAATTCAACGACTCCCCTCCCAATATTTTAAAAAGAATTCTTTTTTGTGTGAACTGTGTGCATAAACTTGCCGATTTTTGTAGATACGGATGCCCATACACAATATTATGAAAAAATAAGAGCGATAACTATAGTAAATGTAAAGCCAAAGTACCTAAAATTCAATAAAACATGAGATCACGGAGAATATTTTCCTAAATGTTTAAGAATAATGTGTAGTTATAGATTATATAAAAATGGTGCTCACGTTATATTGCTCAAGCAATTTTACAAACATGACCCCCCCCGTAGAAAAGAAATTAGATAAAATTCTAGCTGTCAGTAAACCTGTCAACACCTGATATAAGCGCTTCACTGCTAAAAATGCATTTCTACGATATTTTAAAGTAAAAGCAAGTAATCGTTGTATCAAATCAATTAAACTTTAAATCAGCTAATATCCCTCAAATAAAGTTTCAGAAAAGTATATTTTACTTTTGAAATATTTTATTATAAAGAGAATTACATTATACTGAGAGATGGCTAAAGATGGCGCTAAAATCAGCGATTTTTAGCGATTAGAAAACTCCTCCCAGTCAATTTAAATTAGTTTTGAAATACAGCAAAGTATTTTGATTACTGGAAATATTAAATTTAATCTATTAGCTTAAGATTTAAACTAAAATAAAAGATTCAAGAAAGACTTTTCCTTTTTAAAAAATTATTTTAAACCTTACGTATCGTGTTTCTGTGAAGGTACCTGCACAGAGAAAATACATAGAGGTTGGTTGCTGTAGAAGTGAATAATGCCTATTCTACAAAATATTAAATGAAGATTATGTATTCTTTTTTGTATTGTACGAATACTTTTTTCACCCATTAAAATGGATAAATGGGATTTATTTCTAATAAATCAAATTTTTTCTGTTTTCTATACAAATGACGTCATATATTTTTGAATTGGACATAGTCCGACAATTTATTTAAAGACATTTATATATATTATTTGTATCTATAAATACATTTGTTTACATTTGATACGCTAGAGCAGATATGAATAGAAGAGATTCATGGAAGATTTAAGTTTAAAGATAGTAAAATCGACCTTGCTAACCAGACGCTCCTCTGTGGCCGAACGGTTAAGGCACATCACGCGAAATGATGGTTCCGTATAGGATACAGGTTCGATTCCTGTCGGAGAGCGAAAATTTTCTATGAAAATTTCTCGGACATTCAGGCCGGTAAATGTTATTTAATACTGTTTATTATAAAACAGAGCATTTGCTTAAATACTTGTATCTATAAAAAGAACGTTAAACATAATATATATAAATGTCTTTAAATAAATATATATATATATAAAAGTGAACATTGAAGTCAACACTCAGAGGCGACAGGCTGTTTCATGCTAGACGCAATCGTCAGCCGGACTGACGATTGCGTCCAGCATGAAACAGCATGTTCACTTTTATATTTACATACGCTCTATCTCTGATATTGAGCACTTTATCCCATAAATATAGCACACCTTAAAACTATATTTCTTCACACACACACATACACATACACACACACACAGACACATACACACACATATATATATATATATGGTGTTGGGGCCAGTATTTCCTCTCAGAGCAGAGGCCTGATCCAAAGTAAACCTGGCTCCTTCCAAGACACCAACATTCTACCCTTTACCAGTATTCTGTGGCATTCCTCATAATGTCTTAATGCCAGAAAGGGTTGTCGTGATGGAAAGGTTAAACTCTATGACAATAACACATGAAATGCCTGTGACTTTTTAAAATTTGTATTTAAATGAATTTATATGAAACCGTTTCGAGTTGTAACGTTTATTTCGTTTTGTTTATTTTAACTAATGTTTTTTTTTTGTAGTAACGATTTCCCCTCTATTATTTATCAGTCAGTTTTAACAAAAAAATGGTCTTATATATATTTGGCAATAACTTTATATTACTTAATTATTATATATATATACCTATTTTTTTATATTTATTGATTGATTTCTATTATTCGTCATTAGGATAATAGTAAGAATCAGTGGTCACTTTGACGAAGAAGTTTATTCCGATTTGCAGTGTAAGAATAAAAATTAAAAAAATAATTTAAATAAATATTTAATGTTTAAATATATATATATATATATAAGTTTAAATATATATATATATTTATATATATAAAAGTTTAAATAGATATATATATATAAGTTTAAATATATATATATATATTTATATATATAAAAGTTTAAATATGTATATATATATATGTGTGTCTGTGTATATTTAAACTTTAATTTTTATTTATTTTAACTTGAATAAATGATCTAATTTTATGTTAATATTCTTTTGATTTCAACTCTTGGTATAACCTTTAGAGATTTAAATAATTTAGTGATTCCTCACTTAGCCTGTAAGGAGTCTACAGCCGCTCTTTCGGCAACCTCACAAAAGATGGTTTCACGATAAAAAGCGTCCACTCTCCTGTGCTGTGAACAGGTTAATAGGTGTAGATAAGCTCAACTATCGTTCGACCAGCACTCCTTCCATGTTTATGTCGATGTTTATCCCTTGTTTCTTGGTTTACCAGTTCTTTCTTCCATGGCCTTAATGATCTAACTGTCTTAACGTTTTGGTAATTTGACTGATCAGTAGCTACGACATTTCATTATATGGATACTGAGTTGGCAGTTTTCTGGTTGTCGCATCTCATTGATGGTAAAAAAGCCCAAACTGGTAGCATTTAGAGTGGTTTCTCTGATCAACAGTCATATAATATCGGGGTATTTTCAGTGCCATGTCGCGCATGGATAGGTACTCCTGCATGTATTTCCAGTGGCCAACCTTAAGGCCACATTATGCTTTACTCTTAGCCACCTTCTGGCTAGTTTGTATTGCCATAGACAATAGATAGTGATAACTATTTTGGCCTTTATACATATACAATTAAAAAAAGTATTAGTAAACGAGTAGACAAAAATGGCCTACCCCTCAATCTTTTTTCTCCAATATTCGTGGTATTCGTACCAATTTCTGTAGTGTAGAATCTTTTCTCTTGAAACGTTCTCCATATATCTTCGTACTTTACGAAACTAATTTAAATTCTTCTACCGCTACTAATAAATCCTCTGTTCCAGATTATCTTCCTCTCTGTCGAAAAGGTTCCGATTGCTAGAAAATTGCCTCTTGAGTACCTAGATGATTCTTTCATGTGCTTTCGACTTTCGTTATTGCATTCTATTAGCTTTCTTTTTTCCTTTGCTTATTTCCTTCTTCTCAGGACTGTAACAGAATAGAAATAAAATTGTGATTTTATAGAAATGGAACTCTCTCTCCCCCCTCGACATATAGACTACCTAAACTTCATTCACGAACATTTTTGTAATTGGTGATTTAAATGTTCATCACGTCAAATGGCTTAATCATTTTAATATTATTGATGTTGCCGATATTCAGACGTTCAATCTTTCTCGGTCAAATAATGGATTTCTTTACACGTTTTCCCTAATAAAGCTGAGCAACATTCTTGTTTACTTCTTTCTTTCGTAGCTCTTGTAGAGCATCAGAACTTTGTCCTCTTGGCAATTCGAATCACGATGTTAGTATTTATTTTCACTTGTCTATTACACAAGAACCTCCTATGCACAATAATTATTTCTGCTATCAGTGTACTTATTGGTATTAATTTCGTAACTTTCTTTGAGACGCTCTTTGGATTGATACTCATAAACTTGTGCCACGGAGGTTTCTTTTGGGTTAAAACCGGCATCGATGATTTTGTACCTTCTGGCAAATACCAGGCAAAACCACAATCTTCTTTTTGGTTCTGAGTGGCCTGTTCAGTCGCTAGAGTCCATAGGAACCACGTTCTCCGGATGTACCCGCGGGATAGATCCGAATATAACGGACACCTTTTTGTGTCTACGCTTAATAATTGTAAAGATGTCCGCAAAGAGGCTAAATCTTTGTTTGAGGTACCGTATAACTTTGTTTGAGGTACCGTATAACTTCTAACAGGTTTGGTTCTCATGACTACTGGTGACTCTGTAATAGTTAAATAAGAGTAAGTAAATTTGATGTGCTAACAGCTGCTGATAAAACAGAATGTTTTGTTCCTAAATTTGAAGAGAATTTAGGAGCAAAACATCCTGCTTCATAATTCTTGAATCATTTGGAGTATCTTTACCTGACTTTCGACTTAGAATTTAGTCTCTGTTAAGCGATATGCATCCGTTTATGGTTTCTGCTATAATCTCAAAGTATGTGGAATGGATGGCATCCCTACAATTGTCCTTAAGAAATGTGCTCCTGCACTGGATCCAGATCTCTATAAAATGTACAATAAATGACTTGCTGCTCCTTGCTTTCCTGCTTTTTGGAAATCTTCTTCAGTGATTCCAGTCTTTAAGAACCCAGGCGAACCTTCTGATACTTCTAACTATCGGCCTATTAGTTTTCTACTTCATTTCGAGTTCTAGGGGCCTTAATCAACTCTAAATTGGTTACGAATCTCACCTCGTAGGGCTTTTTTTCAGTTAAGAAATATAATTTTCGCTTCTCTAGGTCTACCGCTGATGTATAAACGATTATTTTTGAAAGAGTCTATCAAGCTTTAGATAAGAATGGTGAAGCTTGGGCTGTTGCTTTGGATATCACGAAGGCATTTGACAGGGTTAGGCATGCTAGTCTTCTCCACAAGTTAAAAGTTTATGGTATTCGCGAAATGAAAGTTGTCTTGAACGGCCACTCTTCTTGATCTTTTTGTATTGATGCAGGTGTACCTCAGGACTCTATCCATGGAGCTACGTTGTTTCTAATTTTTATCAACAACATGCCTGATATCATCAGTTCCCAACTTAGTATCTATGCAAATGACGCAAATATTTATTCTGTCTGATCGGTTCGATAATATGAAATTGTCAACCTATCTAAAAAATGAACTAAAATCTGTTATTAACTGGAGCAATGAATGGCTTGTGGATAGTGACAGGACCTAAAAATTGTGATTTCAATACCGGGTTAAGGCGGTGGAGAACTGGGAGAGGGGAATTAACAGGAGATAACTGACATCCATTAGACATGGCACGTGGAACTAGAACATTCTACCCCAGTGAGCGGAATAAATGGTTCAGTTCGACATTCCAACTACCTGAAGAAGGCCGGAGCGTACGACGGCCGAAACGTTGTAATAAATATGGCGACAAAGATGTGGACAATAGTCCGAATAATGTAAATAGTGTACATAATACCTCATCTCAGAAATATAGACAGATACTGTTTTCTTTCTATTCTGTTTTTCCATATTTCAATATTTCTTTTTCTTTTTCTTTTTTTCAGACTTCCTCTGTTCATTCTTTTTAATTTTAGCTTTTTAAATCTATTCTTTCCCCTCTTCGTGCTTTTTGGATTTTTTCTTCAGTTTGAATTCACAATTTTCTTGGTAATTTTCATTCGTTTATATTTCCCTCTGTGTTTTCTTCATAATTTTCATTCTCTTTTTTTTATAATTTCATTCGATGTCATTTTTCATATTTTCCTATATCTTTACTTTATAGTATATTATGTATTTTTCCTTCGTTCTTAAGTTCTTTCATCCTTTTTTTCTTGTTTCCTTTCTTTTTTCATTCTTTCTTCCTTTCTTTCTTATTCCATTTATTTTTCATAAGTTTGGCTTCCATTCTTTCTTTCTTTCTTTTTTATCCCATTTTTATTTCATAATTTTCATTTTCTTTGTTTCTTTTACGTTTGTTGCTATTTTATTTCGTTTTAAATTTATAATTTTCATTTTTCTTTCATTTTTCTTTCTCTTTCTTTCTTCCGTCCTCGCTTTTGTTCTCTCTTTCTCTTTCTTTCTTCCACTATTTCTTTTGTTCTTTCTTTCTCTTTCTTTCTTTCGTTATTTCTTTTGTCCTTTCTTTTTCTTTCTTTCTTTCTTTCTTTCTTTCTTTCTTTCTTTCTTTCTTTCTTTCTTTCTTTCTTTCTTTCTTTCTTCCGTTATTGCATGTCTTCTGTTTTCGCTTATTACATATACATTCTATTTTCTCATGCATTTTTTATTTATTCACTTCGCTATCTTCCAAATTCCTCCATTATTCATTCTGACCTTTTTTCTTACTTTCCTCTTTTTTCAGCATTTTTCGTTCTATTTTCTTTCGCCTTTTCTCATTCATATTTTTCAGGAAGTTTTCTTTTTCGTTCCCGCATTTTTCCCAATGTTTTTTGTTTTTTTAAATTCACTCTTTCAACATTTTTCTTCACTTACATTCTTTTTTTTTATCTTTTATTCAAGCGACTATTTTCTCAGATTCGAACATCTGAAATAATTTCGACGGAAAGAACAAAATCATTTAAGAAATACATCGCCAAGACCAGCAACAATAATACCGCCGCCACCACCATCGACTCACCTTCCTCGACGTTCCATCATCGACTCTCTCAATCACAGACCAAAATGACCCACCTTTTTCTCATTACTATGCCTCATACAGCAACTATGCTATGCTTTCATGACATCTGCTCTTTTCGATGAACTCTCAGCCCCCTCCCTGCAAAAAAAAATGAATAAAATAAAAGAAATGAAACACAAAGGATAAAAGCAATCTTGAATTAATAATGTTGAAATATTAATCATGTTGCTTTCATTTTCTGATATTTTCGTCCTTTTAAAAATCATTACATTATATTGTATTGAATTTATTTAATTGTTAGCGAACGGGTGAATCGGAGAGTTAACGTGAGACAGTGATTTGGAGAGAGACAAGTTCAGAGAGACAGAGGGGAAAAAACAAACAGACAAAAAAAAAACGAAGCAAATAAAACATATTTCTAATTGAATATTTGAAAAGAATATTCCGCAGACATTCGGAAATCTAAATAATGATAACTCCATTGAAATTATCTTATTGTAATGGAACGTTTTACGGTTCAGTGATATGAAGATAGAATTTGAACCCAGGGCTTCTTTCTCTCACTCTCTTTCATTTTTATTTCTCTTTCTCTCGTTCTATATTCCTTTTTTTTTAAACTCTCGTTCGGTGTCTTTCTTTTTCGATTCAGCTTTCTTTCTTAACTTCTTTCTTTCTTTTCAAATCCTTGTGCCTCTTTCTTTCTGTCTAGTCAGATCGTAGCTCATTTCTTTCTTTCTTTCTCTCTTTCTGTTCAGATTGTCTATATCTCTCCCTCTTTCTCTTGACGCCTCTTTCTTTCTGTCTAGTCAGATCGTAGCTCCTTTCTTTCTTTCTTTCTTTCTTTCTTTCTTTCTCTCTTTCTGTTCAGATTGTCTATCTCTCTCCCTCTTTCTCTTGACGCCTCTTTCTTTCTGTTTAGTCAGATCGTAGCTCCTTTCTTTCTTTCTTTCTTTTCAAATCTATCTATTCAGATCATTGCTTCTTTCTTGCTTCTTTCTTTCTTTCTCTCTTTCTTTCTTTCTTTCTTTCTTTCTTTCTTTCTTTCTTTCTTTCTGTTCAGATTCTCTATCTCTCTCCCTCTTTCTCTTGCTGCACACACTATATAAACGAGATATTCGTGTATATCTAGATAAAATTTCATATACGCATGCATAA
Organism: Acanthosepion esculentum; assembly: GCA_964036315.1. Classification (NCBI taxonomy): domain Eukaryota; kingdom Metazoa; phylum Mollusca; class Cephalopoda; order Sepiida; family Sepiidae; genus Acanthosepion; species Acanthosepion esculentum. Next base: position 4,229,104 of record OZ038498.1, on the reverse strand, counting down.
AACTTCTGAGTGGTTTTCGTGGTCTATTTGATAAACATTTTTATTCCTCGTGGTAAAAACGTTGTTGGGTTGAGTAAAAGGTTAGCAACACGTATCCTGAACTAGGCCATCTGTCACGCATACTGTACTCACGTTGATCAGTCGAGTCGCATAGTTGAAACCCTTACTGCATTTTATTCACAGCTCTAATAACGAAATAAAAGGTGGTTACTATTTTTAGTGACTTATTATTGGGGAAAAAATTGCTTTTGCATGTTTATTAACCAACTGCAACTTTTATCTTTGAAGCATAAGCGCGATTTCTCAAAAGTTCAATGAAATAGTGTCATGGCAGTTCAAATAAATTCATCAGTAGATCCATTTCCTACGAAAAGTTGATAACGGTAAAAATATATTAGTGTTGGCTTAAAATATTTGGTATAATAAACAGTGCAGTGATTAGACCCCAGTTGTACTCTTCACACACACACACACACACACACACACACACACACACACACACACACACACACACACACACACATATATATATAATTATTTATTTAAATATTATAACATAAATATGTTATAAAATCACTACAAAAATAGCCATTTTGTTTCAACACTTCTGGTGTCTTATCAAGTGATGATGTTGAATATAGGAACTTTTAAAACCATTTATTCTACATTCAACATCATCACTTGATAAGACACCAGAAGTGTTGAAACAAAATGGCTATTTTTGTAGTGATTTTATAACATATTTATGTTATAATATTTAAATAAATAATTATATCTGCTCTACTCTGTATTGAGCACTCTTTTAAGAATAATAATTGTTGGTTATTGGAATTTATTCCGTATATACCAATCCTATACTTGGATATATATATATATATATATATATATATATATATATATATATATATATATATATATATATATATATATATATATATATAAATACCTCCACATATTCGCGATACCTAAGTTTTAAAATGAATTGTTAAAAATGATAAATCTTTTCTGAAGCTTTTATTTTAGTTTCTGAACTGACATGCAGTAGAAAGATTATATTGAATCCATTGCTTGGTTCGTTGCTAAAAAGGTTGGTTCATTATATCGTGCTAAATATTTTTTTTATCCTGAATCTATTTTACATATCTATAAGTCTACCATTCGTCCATGCTTAGAATATTGCTGCCACATATCGTCCGGTCCTCCTGCTATTTATCTAGAACTCCTCGATAAAATCCAAAGAAGGAGCAACAATATTATTGGCCCGGATCTGATATCCGGGGTTCAGTGACATTTCTACTGCCGTAAACTTGCCTCCCTGTGCTTTTTCTCTAAATACTTTCATGGTAATTGTTTGGATGAGCTCTTCGCTAGACTTTTGGCATTTATTGGCGTCGTGATCTCATCAATTTACTGTTGAGTTGGCTAGATGCAACCGTAAGTTCTATGCTAATAATGTCTTTTCTCGCACTTCTCGCATGTGGAATTCCCTTCCGGCTTTCTGCTTTCCAGCCAAGTTTAATTAAATAAAAATTAAATGCAATGTCAATAGCTCTCTACTGTTCTTCCGATTACTCTTTTTTTGTTCTCGCTCCATAGAACAAAAAAGAGTAATCACACACACAAACACACGCATATATATATATATATATATATATATATATATATATATATATATATATACATGTGTGTGTGATTGTGTGTGTGCGTGTGCGTGTGTGTGTGTATATACACACACAAACGCACACGAGTTGGTTCACTATGTCGTGCTAAACAATTTTTCTCGCCAGAAACTATCAGACATATGTATAAGTCTACCATTCGTCCATGCTTAGAATATTGCTGCCACATATGGTCGGTTGCCCGTGCTATTTATTTACATCACGGATCGCATGCTGCGCGGAAAGATTTTCGTCTCTGAGGCCAGTTCTGTCTGTAGCAATATGGTACCGTCGTTGACGAAGGATGAACAGCTTGTGTTATTTTTCTTGCTAGGCATTATGAGAGTCGTGATATGAAGCACATATCTGAATGGGGACGAGAAGTTCACCTCTTCCCAACTGATCTTGTTCTTTAAGCATCAGCTTAAAGTCAAGATCATGACTGAAAGGCGGCGGCTCTCTCCATTAGATTTGGCATTGATTTCGTCCAGTTAACTGATGTTTCTGCCATTTGCGTGCTGGATGTTACCAATTTCCAAGAAGGATGAAGTATCTGGTATTTAGGGCTACGTTTAAAAGTCTGTCTTCCAAAGCAACGAATAAGGCCGTTGAATGGCGTGCAGAGAAAGTTCAGAATGCATCTCATCGATATATCGCGTGCGTCACGTTGCCGGATAATCGGACCGTGACTGCAAACGCGGGTATATGTGAGGCTTTTCGCGACTACTTTCAGGATCTGTTCACCAGCGAGACCAGTCTGCGTACTGCTCAGTCCGACGCCTGTTTAGTCGACTTGCCATGCCTAGAGGCGGCTGAAGCGGTTGGGTGCAAGTGTCTCATCACGCAATAGGAAATCTGGGATGCGCTGAAGTAGGTTGGCGGGACAAAGTAGTCTACTTTACGTGCTTTACTTGAGGCAGTTGCCTGTTTTTGTTCGTTTGTTGTAACTGATTTTTGACAGCTGGTTGAAGCAGGGGTCTATACCATAACGCTTCAACAGGGCTGTAATCAAGTTACTACGCAAGAACAAGAATGTTGTAGATGAGATAGGTAAATTTCGGATTTTAAAATAGTTAAATAAAGAGTTAAAGATTTTAGCCAAGGTCTTCGTTGGCGAATAGTTTGCTGTCCTGATTGTCTCCAGATAACCTTCATTATGGTACGCTTGATCATCGAGAAAGTCTACAGCGAAGCCGCGCTTATAAATTTAAATGAATCCACAGCTTTCGCACCTGGATCTGATTGCTGTATGTTACTCCCAGTGCGCCAGCGGAAGTGAATAGGGTTCGATGGGAGTCTTTAGTATTGTCTCGCTCCATTCGTCAAGGTTGTTCGTCTGCAAAGGTACCTCGGGATATCTGCTGCCTCCGCCCTTCTGAAGGCGGTCTGGGTATGCCTAGCTTTTGGGACTCTTCAACATACGCTTCACATCGCGACCCCAGATCGAATGTGTCGCGAATCGAGTGAGGAGGGCATATTCTGGAAGGAAAGATGCCTAAAAAACTTCACCTCTCTGAGAAGTGTACACTCGTGTGAGGAGAAGGCCCTCTTTTGTCTTGCAGCGTGTTCTCCTCCTGTCGTGAATATCGTATTGCCCTGAAACACCTCTTACGAGTGTCGGATGGCCTCTCCAACGCCCAGGAGCTGTCTCGAAGTACATTATGTGTTAGGGGGTCCGCTCTATATGACCTGATAGACGAGCTCGGTCTTACGAAGCAGGAGGCTGGATCAATATCGCCTTGAAATGTCTCAATAACGATCAGACATCACTCACCTGGCTGTGATTTGTTGGGCTCTCTGGGTCTGCAAAATATTTTGTTCGGCGGGCTTGTAAAAATATCCAAACAGCATTCCTTGTGATCGGAAATTTTTCTGTTCTCGTGGCCAGTTCTGTATGTGGTACCGCCGTTGACGAAGTCTGAAGACTGTATCCTTTTACTTGCTATGTGTTATGAGAATCGTGATTTAGACCTCATGTCAGAAGGCGAGAAGTTCACTTCTTCCCAATTGATCTTGTACTTTTACAATCAGCTTAAAGTCAAGATTAGAATGGAAAAGCGGCGGCTCCCTCCATTAGAATTTCGTAAACGTTGGGTGAGTCTTGCACGTTTGTGTCGAGTAAGAGGTGCCGACTTAAAGTGATGCCGGTTAGGCTTTAGGATATTGAATTAACTGCCCGAGCTTAGGTTAGTTTGCGGTTGTTTTTTGTCCTTAGTTTCTTCATTCAAATTAACTTAGCTAGGGGCAGTATGCTCATTGGCCCCATTTATTTCTTTGTTTAGTTTAGTTCTCCCTCCCTTCCCCTGTTAGGTGGTCAGTGATGTCAGTTCTCTGGTGGATGCGGGGCGCCTTTGTTTTTTTGCGGGTGTGATATTCGTATTTGTTGTGTGTGTTTGTGTGAGTGCTTGGGATGAATGAATGTTTTATATTATTAAAGTGCCACATTGATTTTATCCAGTTAACTGATATTTCTGCCACAATTAAGGATCGTGGGGTGGGTTTATTTTATTTAGTTTCTTATAAATAGTTTTGCGTCAAATCTTTTAAATTGTCTTTCATGTTGTAAATAAATATTGGAGTTTAGATATTAAATTGTTGTTTTATTTCCCTCCCACAACAGACAAAAATTGTACATATGTGGTTTGGTTTGTTTTGTTTTACGGTATATCAACCTCAATGGGTCATTTAATGCCGACAATTTTTATTGCTTTTAGTATATTTTTTTTCAAAAATATATTGCCGGTTTTTTTTTCATTTAAAAAAAAAATGTATTGCTGGTAATAATGTATTGCTGGTAATAATTTTTTACAAATTATTTCTGGTATTAAAACATATTATTACATTTTCATAGTGTTTTGAGCCTAGTTTGGGGGTAAACCACTTGCCCACAGCTAGGAACCTAGCAGGCGCCACCACCCCGGGTAAGAATGGACATGGGAACACCAGCAATTAAGATGTGGTTCTACGCTCCTCAAAACCTCCCGATCAGAGGCCTCGCTGTTGGATGTAGTTTATCGTTTTACCCAGGCACCTAGTCTCCATTAATATAAGCGCAGTACTAGATTGACAACAAAGTCTCATCAATTTACATTTGAGCTGGCTAGATGTAAGCGTAAGTTCTATGCTAACAGTTTCTTCTCTCGCACTTCTCGCTTGTGGAACTCTCCTCCGGTTCCATACTTTATAGCTAACTAATCTGCAAAAATTTAAATGCAATGTCAATCGCTATCTGCTGTCCTCCTGATTACTCTTTTCTCTTTCCGCTCATTATTAATGTTTCTGTTCATAATTCTTCCACACCCAGTCAACCCTTTTATCTTAGGAGCTTTAGTTTTAATTTCAACCTAAAGATAAAACTTAATATTTCCAATAAACGAAATACTTTGCCGTATTTCAAAACAAATTTAAATTGATTGGAATGAGTTTTTTTTAATCGCTAGAAAAGGTATATTATTATTATTATTATTAAATAAATAAACAAATGCACGACGTTGGTGTAATAGAAAGAGAGAAAGAGTTTGAGAAGAAGAAGACCGTCCTTTCTCCCATTCTCTTTTTTCGCCTTGTGCCACATTTTGTATACATTTATTTATTTATTTATCCAGACTCATATGTGCTTAAGAGGAATTTTCTAATATGTAAGCAAGGACTCAAGACTTCGGATTTCTGGTTTAAATGTTTATTGGGATCCGGAAATGTCATAATCTCTAATTTTTCTTGTTGGCAGAGGTTGAAAATATTGCTGTGGTTACGTTATTTACAATATTCGGACTATTGTCCTCATCTTTGTCGCCATTTTTATTACAAGGTTTCGGCCGTTGTACGCTCCGGCCTTCTTCAGGTGGTTGTAATGTCAAACTGAACTCTTTATTTTGCCCACTGGGGTAGACTGTTCTAGTTCCACGTGCCATGTTTTAATGGATGACGTTCGACATTCCAACCACCTGAAGAAGGCCGGAGCGTAAAACGGCCGAAACGTTGTAATAAATATGGCGTTAAAGATGAGGACAATAGTCCGACTAATGTAAATAGTGTACATAATACCTCATCTCAGAAATATAGACAGATACTGAAGAGCCGAAACAAAAAAACAAAAACAACAGGGATCCGATTTCAATTAACGCCCCAGCGATACATTTAAAATACTCTAGCTTTTCTTCTCTTCCTCCTTCTTCTTTTTCTTCTTCTTAAAGTTCTATGTTATTTTTACTTTTATTTTATTTTTTTTCTACTGTGCATTGAGCACTTTTAATACCATTGTTTCCTGGTCTGATTCACAACTCTGACCATTAACCTTTTATGTATTATTCATATATATATATATATATATATATATATATATATATATATATATATATATATATATATATATATATATATATTTATTTATATATATATATATATATATATATATATATATATATATATGGCCAGATGATTGCATCTAGCATGAAACAGACTGTCGCCTCTAAGTGTTGCCTTCTATGTTCACTTTTATATTTACACATGCTCTATCTCTGATATTGAGCACTTTATCCCATAAATATACCACACCTTAAGACTATATATATATATATATAAATATATATGTGTGTGTGTGTGTGTGTGTGTGTGTGTGTGTGTGTGTGTATATATATATATATCTGTATCTATAAATGGCATACTGTTAGTGTGTCTGTGTGTTTGTCACTTTGTTACCTCATCCTGAGCAAACCATTCGTCCGATTGACATGAAAATTCACACACCGATCAGAAGTTTACAGCATTCGTACTTGACATTTTTCGGATTTTTCGATTGTTCCTCCGATTTTGGAAAAAACCGATAAAACCGATATTGATTCGAAAAAAATCATCAGTTTTTGAGTGATAGTTTTCACAAATTAAAAGTTATATCCACCAAACTCACTTACTTATAGTTTTGAGGTGCTGTTCTTTGTTTTTAAAAATTGATATCAGTTATCGGCAAAAATCGATAAAATCGATCAGTTTGGGACATTCGATTCAAATCCAATGTAGCTGATTTTTGGCTCTGTTCTTGGCAAACTCCAAGGAATTTTCACAAAAATCATGTTAAACATTAGTTTTATCAACAGTTATTAGTTGCTGACCTTTTTCTTCAATATCAGTATCAATTATCGGAAAAAATCGATAACATCATGCCACTTTTGACTTTCAATTCAAATCCAGTCAAGCTGATTTTTGGCTATGAGGTGCTAACATTCATTTTCAATATCGATATCAATTACTGGAAAAAATCGATACAATCGATCACTTTGGGACATCCAATTCAAGTCTAGTCTAGGTGATTTTTGGCTATATTTTTCGCAAATGATGAATTTTCAGCAAAATTCCCGTTGAGCATAGTATTTACCGACAGTATTGAGGTGCTGACTTTCGTTTTCAATATCGATTTCAATTATCAGATAAAAATCAATGAAATCATAACCCTTTTCAATTCAAATCGAGTTTACCTGAATTTGGCGATGTTTCCGCAACTTGCTTGGGATTTTGATTAACTTTATTGGCTTTAGCCGTGACAATTAAAATCTTTTGCCCTGTGAGCTCCCGTGTGACCAACTAATACCTGAGGGAAGTCGATACAATCATGTCTTCATTGGAATTTGCGAATACACCAATCAAACATATGTTCAACTGAGACATCTACTCTACAGACTCTACAGCTGATTGTTATTCACGCACTCATGCCCATGCTTCACATAGCGGTATCTCATTGGCTGAGTGCAGTATGCAGTCGCTGATTGGTGTTCGAGATCCTAGGACGCTCGCTGATTGGCACAACCGATTGGCCAGTAATACTTCGCATTTGAACCTGCTGTGCCCACATACTCATTTGGCTTTCTACAAAAATTGATGCCAGTCAAATTGACAGCGTCATTTCTGCCGAAATTCCGGATCCGGATGAGAACAGGGACCTATTCGAGGCTGTGAGTTCCCACATGGTCCATGCAGTCCAGGCTACGCGGCACGCCCCTGATGCCAAAACGGCGCACCATGCTCTAAGGGGTTTCCTAAGACATTTGTTGATGAGACGCAAACCGGTGGGGGCGGATATCCTTTGTACCGGCGAACGGCTCCGGCCAGGGGCGGGCGAACGATGCAAGTTGGGGGGCACCGTGTTGACAACAGTTGGGTGATCCCCAACTGTCCCCTTCTTCTAAAAATTTTCAATGCTCATATAAACGTTGAGTTCTGCAATTCCGTCCGCTCCATTAAATACATATGTAAGTACGTTAACAAGGGTAGTGATGCCGCTATGTTCAGCCTTAAGGGGGGTAACGGCCGAGACGAAGTTTCGCAGTACTTGGCTGGGCGGTACCTCAGCAGCATTGAGGCTTTTTGGTGCGTTTTCGGCTTCCCAATTCACCAGAGGCATCCAGCAATCGTATAGCTGGCAGTGCACTCAGAGAACGGACAGCGGATTTACATCACTGAACGAACTGCGGTAGCTATCGCCGAAAACCCGAAAGACATAACTTTAACAGACTTTTTTAAGCTGTGCCTTCATGACGAGTTCACTCGAACTTTGCTATATCCACAAGTTCCATCATACTACGTTTGTGCGAACAATATTTGTCTGGCCAGAGCGTTGACGGGTACCCCGGCATTAAGTTTGACACCTGCCTTGGTCGGGTCTACACTGTGTCACCAAATCAGCAGGAGTGCTTCTTCCTCCGGCTTCTGCTTCATGAGGTTGTTGGTCCGACAAGTTTCGAGGCCATTCGCATTGTTGACGGCGTCGTGTGCAACACCTACCGGTAGGCTTGCCTTAAACGTAGCCTTTTGGAGGATAATTCACAATGGGATGCTGCCATGGCAGAGGGAGATTTCTTACAGGCCCCTGCGACCCTTCGATCCTTATTCGCGATCTTAATACTAAGATGCGAAATAAGTGACCCCCTCCTGCTTTATGGGCTAAGTACAAAGACTTCATGTCGGAAGACATTTTGTACGCGGCACAGCAGCAATGTCCGTCAGCCGAGTTGGGCTACACGGACCTTATTTACAATAGGGCGCTCATTCAGGTTGAAGACATTGCTCTTGAAATGGGTGGAGCTGTGCTAACTACATACGGGTTACCTCCCATCAGTGCGAGATGGCACCGACGTCTTATCACCAGAAATACTGCGTGAAACGTCTTATTGCACCGCTGACCTCGACCGCTGTGTCTCCTACCAGAACAAAGAACAGCTTACACCACGGTGATTGACGCCGTCCGAAAAAACAGCGTGGTGGCATCTTCTTCCTAGACGCACCCAGGGGCACCGGGAAGACGTTCGTTACAAAACCAATTCTAGCTGAAATCAGGCGGCACGGAGACATCGCGCTTGCTGTTGCCTCATCCGGGGTTGCGGCTACATTGCTGCCGGCCGGGCGGACGGACGGCGCACTCTATGTTTAGACTTCCGCTTGACCTTGACAAGGCTGAAATTCCAGCTTGCAGCATTTCAAAATATTCGGGTCAGGCTGACGTATTAAGACGTTGTAAACTCATAGTGTGAGACGAGTGCAATATGGCTCACAAACAAACACTCGAGGCGTTGAATAGGTCCCTTCAAGACATTAGGGACTTCGCTGCTCTCATGGGTGACTTGACTCTCCTTCTGTCAGGTGACTTTCGATAAACCCTGCCTGTCATTCCTAAAGGGACAAGGGCCGATGCTGTTCGTGCGTGCCTTAAGTCGTCCAACCTCTGGGCCCATGTCCAGTCATTGCATTTGACCACTATCAAGCGCGCTCATATTACTGGGGACAACGGGTCCGCTGATTTTTCAAGGAGCCTTCTAGTCCTCGGGGAGGGCCGAACACCTTCAGACGCAGAAGGCTACATTAACGTGGGAACACTGTGTTCAGTTGTTGACACCCATCAGAGACGCCGTCTTTCCGCATCTTAGTGTCAACGACTGTGACCTTGAGTGGGTCTCTGAAAGATCTGTTCTTGCTCCAAAAAAACACCACAGTTACTAGCATTAATGAGAAACAACTCCTGCAGTGCATTCCCGGGGACGATTACATCTACAAATCCATTGACAGGACGCCCGACCCAGACAACCTTACGGACTACCCGGTCGAACTTCTGAATTCCTTAGAACCGGCGGGGATTCCGCCTCACACATTGAGACTGAAAATGGGCGCGCCCATTATGCTTTTGCGTAACCTGGTTCCCCCGAAACACTGCAATGGTACACGCATGGTGGTTAAGTCTTTGGCATCAAATTTAATTGACAATTCTTACCGGTTGCGGAAGGGGTGAAACTATATTCATACCGCGCATGCATCTATCTCCGTCGGGTTCAGATGTGCCCTTTACATTCCGCCGGTCACAGTTTCCCATCAGATTTTGCTTTGCAATGTCTATTAATAAATCACAGGGCCAAACACTACGTGTCGCGGGAATTCACCTTGGAGAGCAGTCTTTTTCCCACGGCCAGCTTTACGTAGGCTGTTCGCGTGTAGGTAGAAGCGAGGACGTATTCGTCTTCACCCCCAGGGGTTCTGCAAAAAATGTCGTTTACAAGGAGGTTCTGTAGGTTGATGGGACGTAGGCGGCGGCTGACAGTATACCTCTATGCGGTCTTCAGGACTGTATAAACCGTCGGCGACAGTACAAACTGCCACGCAAAGCTCCGATTCCCAAGAGCAGTTTTCCCTCTTACCGCACCTTCACAGCCTACCTGCCTTACAGACGTCGTGAAATTTGTCTCCCATTGTTACTATACCGCGCCAGATAAACACTTCCTTCCACCTGCTTTCGGTGTATTCGCATGGCTGCTTGCGTTTTCTGTCAAACCCTCCCGTCTACTGCCACTGTCATCTCCATTACACCACTACCATCTACGCTGTGGAGGTATCAATAATTGTGTTAAGCCCCCCCCCCCCCAGGTAAATGCATCGCTGATGCTGCATCCATTCCCAACATTTTTGAACAGCTGAGCGCTACAGGGAGCTTGCAATGACATGCGCTTTCCCTAGGTTTCAGTGTCCAGTTCCGTCATACAGTTGATCACTGGCAGTGCTACATGAAACGCATCACAGACATCACTCTTCACCTTTGTGGGATTATTTTGGAATCTCTTTACTGGCCGTAGCCAGGTTTCACCTATTGAATTAATCTACACCTGTACAATTTGTCTGCTGCAGGGAGTTGGCATCGTGGAATCCTTCTGGGGCCAGACAATTAATGCCGTCTCCACCTTGCTTCTCACACACCTACCTGTTGACCTGTTTGCGGTAGTGCCATCGCCATCTTTCACTCAGCCTGTGTTGCGCGTACCGTTGTGTACTTTTGTGTTTACTCAAGTCAGCTTAAACAGTGGTCAATCCATTTAAAAAAGAGATGATTCAAGACATACTTAGACTTGACTTATTTCCAACTCCAAAATTCCCGTCACCTACAATTGGCTGCTGGTGGTACCTCACTGTGATGCGCTAAGGCAAAACGTACTTGCGCTACTGTGTGCACTACCCGCTGCTTTAGACTCAACACCGAATCATACAATCGCATGCGCTCACAGGGTTGGAGGGGTATAGTTGAGCGGGGCCGTTGTTGAAGTAAATATTTTAAAATTGGTTTGATTTCTTTGATAAATTGTAAGATATTTTATTGAGTTTTAAAATCTGTATGAATTCTATCATGTTGACTGGTTGATTATGTTGAGAGGCATATAAACAACTCTATGGGTTATTTAATGCAGGCTTATAGAACAACTGCCCCTGGAAAATTTCCCCCATGCCTTTTAGACAGTTGCCCCCCATAGGACAAAGTGATACCAATTTTAATTTTAGAATTAAAGTGATATAAAATATAAATGTTATCATTGGATAATTGCTATTGGAAAACACATAAAACATGATAAAACATGATAAAACATGAAAAAACAGATAAAACATCATAAAACAGATAAAACATGATAAAACATGATAAAAC
>OZ038498.1:4205000-4212500 GCA_964036315.1 Acanthosepion esculentum | reverse complement strand
GAAAACAGTGTCGCAGATTCTAACAGAAGATTTGGGAATTAGAAAAAACTCCTTAATTCCTTTGACAATTTCATTTCAGGCAGGGACCCGTTAAAACCATTGTTTGCTTAATTGGTTATTCTTGGCTGTTTTGACATTTAAAATACTCATCCATATTAAAATAGGCACGAGGAAACCGATAAGTAAACTTTGCTTTCATTTAGATTAATTTTCTTATGTTTTTCTGATTAATCATTACGAGTTCCAGTTGACATTAATCAGCGTTAGCAAAATATTTTAATACATAAACTGATAATAAATAAAAGAGAATATTATTGTTTTATTTCCACAATTAACAATAATAACTTTTTGAGTAAGTAGTCGACCTCCAGCAGAAAAAAATAAATTTTGGCAGTAAATTAGGTCAGGAGAAAAACTGAAATTTGGCCAGAGTCTTCTACCTCACATGCATGTTGTAACTCTGAACATCAATTAAGAATATCTATCTATATTTCTGAGATGAGGTATTATGTACATTATTTACATTATTCGGACTATTGTTCTCACATTTGTCGCAATATTTATTACAACGTTTCGGCCGTTGTACGCTCAGGCCTTGTTCAGGTCGTTGGAATTATTTCGCTCACTGGTGTAGACAGTTCTAGTTCCACGGATAATGGATGTCAGTTATCTCCTGTTAATTTTCCCTCTGAAAGTTCTCCACTGCCTTAACCGGGTATAGAACACTCTTTGGGTTCTGTCACTGGATTTAACCACTGTGCCATGTCTCCTCAAGTGGCACAGTGGATAAAGGCCGAAACGTAGTAATATAGACAGATACTGAAAAGCCGAAACGTTGTGATAAATATGGCGACAAAGATGAGGACAATAGTCCGAATAATGTAAATAATGTACATAATACCTCATCTTAGAAATATAGACAGATACTGAAAGGCCGAAACGTTGTAATAAGTATGGCGACAAAGATGAGGACAATAGTCCGAATAATGTAAATAATGTACATAATACCTCATCTCAGAAATATAGACAGATACTGAAAGGCCGAAACGTTGTAATAAAAATGGCGACAAAAATGAGGACAATAGTCCGAATAATGTAAATAATGTACATAATACCTCATCTCAGAAATATAGACAGATACTGAAGGGCCGAAACGCTGTAATAAGTATGGCGACAAAGATGAGGACAATAGTCCGACTAATGTAAATAATGTATCAATTAAGAATGCCTAAATAAATTTATTTCACAAATTAAACATACATTTTTGAAACCATGACAAAAAATAAAGAGCACTCCAAGTGTCCGTTATACAAAAGGATACAACCATAAATACGTCACTAAATAATCAAACCACCATCAGAAAAGTCTAGATAATTTACATAAATCAGTTCAAGTTAGATTATCTATCAACTCCAGCAATAAGGAAATACTTGATAATACGAAAATTAAATATATAAAATCTTTAGAACTAAACAATCATAAAGTAAATTTAAAGTGTTTGCAAAAAACAAAAAACAAATAAAGTAAAAATAAAAATAAACAACGTAAGCGTAAAATTATTGACTTAAAAATTTAAAAAAAAATTATTATTTACGGATATTTACAAAAATGAATTTTACAAACATTGTTGTTAAAAATGTGAAACAAAATTAACCAGTTCAATATTTTTAAAAATATTCTGTAAAAATATGGAATCGTATTATTGTGGCGACTAAGATTTATTTTTGACATTAAGGACAGCAGACTCTATACACATGACGGTGTAATTCTCCTCCTTAAAACAAGCGTTTATTTTTTACATTAAGGACACCAGACTCTATAGAGATAACGGTGTAATTCTCCTGCTTAAACCAAGCGCACGAAATATAGACCGATTGCGAAACTATTTGATAAAATTTTTTAAAGATCACGAATTAAATATCACCATTGCAACCAACTTTCTCGGTGACCTTAGACTTTAATGGTTATTCCAAACCATATACCAACGATCTTTATAAGCATAGATACTGAATCAAACCACCGACTTAAAATTGTAGATAATTTACATAAATCACTCCAAGTTAGATTATCTACCATCTCCATCGATAAGGAAATATTTCATAATAATTAAATAAAATATATAAAGGCTTTAGAACTAAACAATCATAAAATAAATTCACAGTATTCAGAAAAAGAAAAAAAGAAAAAGAAATAAGGTAAAACTGACCAGAAACACCGCCGGTGTAGCGTTCTGTAGTTTAATTCACCTTTTTAATCGCAATGTTCTAACGAATATCGGAAAATGTAATTCATAAACACTTTAAACATTCACCAACACTAAAAAGGATTTTTAACAAAAACAATCTCAAGGTCCTCTATAGATACGTTAAAAACATATCTATATCCCAATATAACAACATTATGTTGAACAAATATATTTCCAATAAAGACAACGTTAATCTTTTTAAAAATGTTTATAAAATAAATGCAACTGTGAGAAAAATTATGATCTGTTCCTAAAACGGTCAATGTAAGTCTGTTAATATTGTATACCGAGCTAGTAAACATTCCGGTAACGTTGTTATTTTTTATTTTGGTTCCACAGAAAATCCTTGGAAATTTCGTTTCTACCATCATCGAATGACTTTAAGTAATATAAAATACAAAAACAGCACAACTCTCTCTCTAAATATTTCTGGCAATAAAATATTAATGGTAATGCACTTTTTATCAACTGGAATATTATGCCAAGAGCCAAAACTTATAACGGGAAAGGGAATAGATGCAACTTACGTCTTGTTGCAAAAATTGGTTATCTTAAAACGCTCAAATAACCCTAACTTATTAAAGAAAGAAAGAAGTGAATTTATGGATACATGTAGGCATAAAAATAAAAATCTGCTTAAATACGTTGATCCAGATTAATTTTTAATGTAAATTACGATTTTTAAAGAACAAATAATCTCTCTTTATGCTTAATATAAAAAATAAATATTCACAACTCTAAAATAATTAAATTTCTTTTACATATATGTATATACCCCGTTTATTTTAAATGCCAAATAAAATTTTTAAAATTAAAAAAAAATGTAATGACAGTATAATATAAAACTGTGCAAACATTGCGATAACCAGATATTTTTAAGATTTAAATTACGTAACGGTCAGTCTTTACTCAGCACCTGAAGTTTGCGTTGTGCATGAAACTCCGAGTCGTGTGGCTAGACGTCCGGTTGCCTGTAGCGAGGATCGAAACCTGACTGAATTGGCGTCAGTCAGGGATTTTATCAATAAGGCGTTGGTGCACGGATGGTGCACGGAGAATCGAACACGGACCGTCATACTACTAGACCAACGGGCCTCGGTGACGAAGAAGAAACTAACTAGACTCAATATAGCGCAGCTACTCTCTAAATTCCGGTGGTGATACGCATCAAAGTATACATAAGCCAAACGGATAGGGCCCCAAGAGCCTCTGCTTCCTCCCCCAGACCACGTTCGGTTATCGACCTGCTTAAGTCCGCCAGGTATGTCACGCGTTGTTTACCCTTGTCTCTCTTTCCCTCTATTCGACCCGTGAGTATCAGATTCTCCAGGCCCTCCTTTCCTCATTATTTGTCCCAGGAACTTCAGCTGCCTCTTCCTGATATTAAGTATAAACCTCCTCCTTGTTTGTAACTTCTTTAAAATCTCATCTTTGCTCAGACGCTCGATGGTCTCTGAAGCAATGAGTAAAAATCGAAGCTTTAAGACATGAAAAACAGCGTAATTTCAAAAATGGAGGTATTTTATCGCAACGGCTACCGGACGACTCAACAGGGTTGAGGGAAAAAAGGATTCGTTAAAATAAGAGTTCATTGTTTGTGTGTAATAGAGAGAACAGAACGAAAGAGAAAGAGAAAGAGGAAGCGAGAAAGAGAGAGAGAAAGAGCTAGAGGTAGAGAGAGAAAATATAGGAGAAAGAGAGAAAGAAAGTGAGAGGTAGAGTGAATGAGAGAGAGATAGGGAGAGACATAGAAAAAAAGCTAGGGAGAGGGAGGTGGAGAGAGAGAGAAAAAGAGAGAGAAAATGAACGGGATAGAGATAGAGATAGAGGAAAATAGAGAGAGAGAGACAGGTAGAGAGAGAGGGACAAAGAAAGATAGAGTGAGATAGAGAGATAGGGAGAGAGTGAGTGTGAGTGAAAGATAGTGAAGGAGTGGGATAAAGGGAGAGAGTGAAAGGGAGGGAGATAAAGAGGGAGTAAGAAAGGGACTGACAAAGAGGGCGGTATACAGAGAAAGGGAAGAGAAAGAAGGAGAGAGAAGTAAAGAAAGAGTGACAGAGAGAGATAGATTGAGAGAAAAAAAAGAGTGAAAGAGAGGGATAAAGATAGAGAAAGAGAAAGTGTTGAAACAGCAACTCATATTCCTACATGATCAGCAATCTAAATATTGACCAAAATTATCGTTGCTTAACTTCGGTGATGAGGCGAGAAATTAGGATTTCAGCATAAAGGCATTCAAATCAACAATTTTTTTTGTATTTATACTCATTTGAAATACTTATTTATTGATATCTTTTCATTCTTTCTTTCTTCTTTCTTTCTTTCTTTCTTTCTTTTCAAATGCTTGTGGTCAATTTCTTTCTATCCATTCAAATCATTGTTTCTTTCTTTCTTTACAATATTTGCGTACTTTTCTTCGCATTCTGATCATTGATATTTCTTTCTTTCTTCCTCATTTTTCTTTCTATCTTTCTTTTTTCAAATCTTCGCTTTTTTCTTTCTTTGTATTCTGATCATTGATATTTCTTTCTTTCTTCCTCATTTTTCTTTCTATCTTTCTTTTTTCAAATCTTCGCTTTTTTCTTTCTTTGTATTCTGATCATTGATATTTCTTTCTTTCTTCCTCATTTTTCTTTCTATCTTTCTTTTTTCAAATCTTCGCTTTTTTCTTTCTTCGCATTCTGATCATTGATATTTCTTTCTTTCTTCCTCATTTTTCTTTCTATCTTTCTTTTTTCAAATCTTCGCTTTTTTCTTTCTTCGCATTCTGATCATTGATATTTCTTTCTTTCTTCCTCATTTTTCTTTCTATCTTTCTTTTTTCAAATCTTCGCTTTTTTCTTTCTTTGTATTCTGATCATTGATATTTCTTTCTTTCTTCCTCATTTTTCTTTCTATCTTTCTTTTTTCAAATCTTCGCTTTTTTCTTTCTTTGTATTCTGATCATTGATATTTCTTTCTTTCTTCCTCATTTTTCTTTCTATCTTTCTTTTTTCAAATCTTCGCTTTTTTCTTTCTTTGTATTCTGATCATTGATATTTCTTTCTTTCTTCCTCATTTTTCTTTCTATCTTTCTTTTTTCAAATCTTCGCTTTTTTCTTTCTTCGCATTCTGATCATTGATATTTCTTTCTTTCTTCCTCATTTTTCTTTCTATCTTTCTTTTTTCAAATCTTCGCTTTTTTCTTTCTTCGCATTCTGATCATTGATATTTCTTTCTTTCTTCCTCATTTTTCTTTCTATCTTTCTTTTTTCAAATCTTCGCTTTTTTCTTTCTTTGTATTCTGATCATTGATATTTCTTTCTTTCTTCCTCATTTTTCTTTCTATCTTTCTTTTTTCAAATCTTCGCTTTTTTCTTTCTTTGTATTCTGATCATTGATATTTCTTTCTTTCTTCCTCATTTTTCTTTCTATCTTTCTTTTTTCAAATCTTCGCTTTTTTCTTTCTTTGTATTCTGATCATTGATATTTCTTTCTTTCTTCCTCATTTTTCTTTCTATCTTTCTTTTTTCAAATCTTCGCTTTTTTCTTTCTTTGTATTCTGATCATTGATATTTCTTTCTTTCTTCCTCATTTTTCTTTCTATCTTTCTTTTTTCAAATCTTCGCTTTTTTCTTTCTTTGTATTCTGATCATTGATATTTCTTTCTTTCTTCCTCATTTTTCTTTCTATCTTTCTTTTTTCAAATCTTCGCTTTTTTCTTTCTTCGCATTCTGATCATTGATATTTCTTTCTTTCTTCCTCATTTTTCTTTCTATCTTTCTTTTTTCAAATCTTCGCTTTTTTCTTTCTTCGCATTCTGATCATTGATATTTCTTTCTTTCTTCCTCATTTTTCTTTCTATCTTTCTTTTTTCAAATCTTCGCTTTTTTCTTTCTTTGTATTCTGATCATTGATATTTCTTTCTTTCTTCCTCATTTTTCTTTCTATCTTTCTTTTTTCAAATCTTCGCTTTTTTCTTTCTTTGTATTCTGATCATTGATATTTCTTTCTTTCTTCCTCATTTTTCTTTCTATCTTTCTTTTTTCAAATCTTCGCTTTTTTCTTTCTTTGTATTCTGATCATTGATATTTCTTTCTTTCTTCCTCATTTTTCTTTCTATCTTTCTTTTTTCAAATCTTCGCTTTTTTCTTTCTTTGTATTCTGATCATTGATATTTCTTTCTTTCTTCCTCATTTTTCTTTCTATCTTTCTTTTTTCAAATCTTCGCTTTTTTCTTTCTTTGTATTCTGATCATTGATATTTCTTTCTTTCTTCCTCATTTTTCTTTCTATCTTTCTTTTTTCAAATCTTCGCTTTTTTCTTTCTTTGTATTCTGATCATTGATATTTCTTTCTTTCTTCCTCATTTTTCTTTCTATCTTTCTTTTTTCAAATCTTCGCTTTTTTCTTTCTTTGTATTCTGATCATTGATATTTCTTTCTTTCTTCCTCATTTTTCTTTCTATCTTTCTTTTTTCAAATCTTCGCTTTTTTCTTTCTTTGTATTCTGATCATTGATATTTCTTTCTTTCTTCCTCATTTTTCTTTCTATCTTTCTTTTTTCAAATCTTCGCTTTTTTCTTTCTTCGCATTCTGATCATTGATATTTCTTTCTTTCTTCCTCATTTTTCTTTCTATCTTTCTTTTTTCAAATCTTCGCTTTTTTCTTTCTTTGTATTCTGATCATTGATATTTCTTTCTTTCTTCCTCATTTTTCTTTCTATCTTTCTTTTTTCAAATCTTCGCTTTTTTCTTTCTTTGTATTCTGATCATTGATATTTCTTTCTTTCTTCCTCATTTTTCTTTCTATCTTTCTTTTTTCAAATCTTCGCTTTTTTCTTTCTTTGTATTCTGATCATTGATATTTCTTTCTTTCTTCCTCATTTTTCTTTCTATCTTTCTTTTTTCAAATCTTCGCTTTTTTCTTTCTTTGTATTCTGATCATTGATATTTCTTTCTTTCTTCCTCATTTTTCTTTCTATCTTTCTTTTTTCAAATCTTCGCTTTTTTCTTTCTTTGTATTCTGATCATTGATATTTCTTTCTTTCTTCCTCATTTTTCTTTCTATCTTTCTTTTTTCAAATCTTCGCTTTTTTCTTTCTTCGCATTCTGATCATTGATATTTCTTTCTTTCTTCCTCATTTTTCTTTCTATCTTTCTTTTTTCAAATCTTCGCTTTTTTCTTTCTTCGCATTCTGATCATTGATGTTTCTTTCTTTCTTCCTCATTTTTCTTTCTATCTTTCTTTTTTCAAATCTTCGCTTTTTTCTTTCTT
>OZ038498.1:4192500-4200000 GCA_964036315.1 Acanthosepion esculentum | reverse complement strand
ATATATATATATATAAATATAAAAGTGAACATAGAAGTCAACACTTAGAGGCGACAGTCTGTTTTATGCTAGTGCAATCATCAGGCAACTAGTGCTGTTATTTTTCTCGGCTATTTATATATATAGGTCACTGGTGCAATGTGGGTAGTCTATTTTGGCGGTGACTTTTACCGGAAGTCGCTTATTTGTTTATTTATTTATGTCAAATTATTTTGCATTTTTTTTAAAATTTTATTTTTTATTAATTTTTATTAATCCAAACAAATTACCAAACCGCACCTGTTAGAATAGGGGAAATAGAATAATAAAATAAGTAAAAAATCAATAAAGTAAATAATGAACAAATTATCAAACTATTATGAACAAAAAACTAAACAATAAAAATCAAAACAAAAAATCGGACGGAAAATAGTCATAACTGTTATATGACGATAAAAAAAAATAATATACTGCGTTACTTAAAAATCGAAAACTAAAAAGAGAAAATATACAGTGTAACAAATAAATAACAACAAGTATAATAAATTGATCTAAACACATCCAAATATATAAATAAACTAACAACCGATACCGATAAACTAGCCGTTTAGATAAAACAAATAAAGATAATCAACCCAAATAAATAAATTAAAAACTGTTCCCACCAAAATAATAGCCAAAACAAACCACAACATTCAACCCCAAAATTCAACAAATAACTTTAATCAATGACAGATAAACAAATATATAAGATAAAAAATAAAAATGAAAATAAATAAAAACAAGCAAAACAATTTGGCCCAAATAAATAAGCAAATAAACGACTTCCGGTAAATGATAGCCATAATAGACTACCAACAATAAGCTATATAAACAAATTTTTACTACATTAATAAAAAACACCGATCAAAATAAAAAAATAAATATATAAGATAAAAAAAAATAATAAAAAAAACAAAACAAAAAACAAAAACAAACAAAAAACAAGCAAAATAATTTGACATAAATAAATAAATAAACAAATAAGCGACTTCCGGTAAAAGTAACCGCCAAAATAGACTATCCACAATGCACCACTGACCCTTATATATAAATAGCCGTGAAAAATAACAGCGCTAGTTGCCTGACGATTGCACTAGCATGAAACAGACTGTCGCCTCTAAGTGTTGACTTCTATGTTCACTTTTATATTTACACACGCTCTATCTCTGATATTGAGCACTTTATCCCATAAATATAGCACACTTTAAGACAATATTTCTTCATATATATATATATGTATATATATATATTTTTTTTTTCTCATCGACAGACAGACTGTTTCGCTGTTTCACAGCTCATCAGTGTGGCTAGACGTCCGGTTGCCTCTAGCTAGGATCGAAACCCGAGTCAATTTGCGTCAGTCGGAACTTCTCCCACTAAGCCGTCAGCGTACGGTACGGGATGAAAGTGAATTTTAGCGTGTTTATTTTTAGATTCAGATAAACACACAGTGACTGACAGTGACTCAATATTGAGCTGGTGCATAATTATCAGAGGTTTTTGTAAGCCTGTTATTAATAAGAATTACTGTTTTGTTTACTTTTTTAATCAAAATATTATTTCATTTTCTGGTTATAAAAATGCATGTTGATAATCATATGTTCCGGAATAATCATTTAAAAATATTAATGTTGAAGTGTTATTTTTTTTCATGCTAAATATTGTTTAAAAACGCCTGATAATTATGCACCAAACTCTTTAAGTAAAATTGAATTGAGTTCTATGAGCTGCTGGCGTATTTCGTATAGAGAAAAACGTTAAAATTTCCCCTCTTTCCTGCTGTGCGGCGATGGTCTTGAGGTAAGGGATGTGACTGATGTCAAATCAGTTGGGTTTTAATCCTGGTTTGAAACATTCGGATTTCTGACGAACTGTGATACGGCGAAGCCTGTGGATGGCTATATCTATATGTTACTTTCTGCTGAAAATTTGAATTTTTTTCTATCTATGAGAAGCAAGTATTATTAAGGAGAGAGAACAACAAAAGAACAGGAATTAAGAAGACAAACGTAATGACTGACATTACATTGAAGTTTTTGAAGATCAAAGTTTTCTGGAAGTGAGAAGCCGGAAGTGAGTTTCATAAACGAGAATTGCGCAAGAAGAAACTATTTTTTACATCTCTTGCCATTTCAACTGTAAAATGATGTTTAGTCGTTACACGTGTTTAAGTAGACGTCGATGTTTAATTTTAAGCTGAAATTGAATTTTCAGGCTTGGACAATGGGAAGTTTCAAACACATATCTAAAATATCTTTAATGTATATTTACAGTATTTAAAATATATAGAACGCATCAGACAATACATTACTGATGTGGACCCGAAGTAGGGGCCACGGAAGGAAAATACGGAACACAGGTTAGAGGTAAGAAAGATATATTAAACAGAAAAGTTACAAATAGTGTAAGCAGAGCTTACTATCCAGAGGTGTCCGGTATTGGTATCGTACGCGGCTGCGCATTACTGGTGCTACTATAATTAACCCCCCCCCCCACACGGGTCGAATGTGGCACAAGGCCGGTTTATCGTGGGCTTACCGAGCCCGTAGGCTCGGCCAAAAATATGCCCATTTACAACCCGTATACACGACTTTAGGGACTGTCTACCTCCCAGGACGAAACTTTGCCCTGCGACAAAGCCTCGTCCGAGTTCCTCTCTGCCAAACAGAGAGTTCGACAGTAGAGCATTACTGGTGCTACTCCCATGATACTACCATTCACATAATAATATAGTACTGGGAGAGTCCATGATGTAGGGAAGTATTGGTCTCACAACTATTACAAAGAAAAACATATATTCAATCGAAAGAAAAGGCATTTTCAATTGATAAAAATAGTAAAAATGTTTTCAATAAAACGACTTCTTCGGGAACTATCATGTTGTGGCCTCCAAAGCGACTGCATGTCCAGACCAAGTTCTCATAACCACCACATTCACAATGGCGCTCTTCAACAAACCTTTAGTTTTATGGAGCTGGTGTTTGGTCCCTTTGTCTACGAAGGCCCAGACTGAGTAGTCCCGAGGATTCAATTCAGAAGGAGTTAATGTTAGGGTTGGGGCTGGATTAGTTGTAGGTTTGGGTTGTAGAAGTCCCCATATTGGGTATAACATGATCATGAACATTCTTGTCCAGTCAGTCCTTGATTATATGAGTTATGTGAGAGTAAATAGTCTTGCTGAAATATGTAAAATGGTGTAACATGTTCTTCATAACACATGAATTCCTCGTAACGTCAAGAGACGACGTTAATTTGGTGCACATCAGCGTGGGTACCTCTGTGAAGTCAGCACACAGCTACTAGTCGTTCTTTCTGTTCAGCTATCCACTTTCATGAGACTCGCTACCACCGAGTTAATGTGGTTGACTGCTAGCCCAGCAAGCACGACATGCTTTTTTTATTTCATGTTTCAGGCTGGTAGCTGGAAATGATATATTGACTCTTTTCGGTGGACCTATCAATCCGTTCTTCTAATTGCTTCCTCTCTCGTCATGGCAGTTCAGGAGATCCAAATCAGAAGAGGAGGCAACAGGTTGGGATATGTAATGACCGTGAAAATTCTCGGCCAGCAGATCCTCATTAGCGTGGCTTCCTTCTGTCTTTTCTACAAATACTTTCATGACAACTTCTCTGATAAACTTCTTTACTTAGTGCCTCAACTAAATAAATTTAAGCGTGCTACGAGATGAGCTACTTGATTTCACCGTTTCACTGTTGATCTAGCTTAGATGCAACCGCCGCTTCTACTGTAACAGTTTCTGATAACTACAATCTTCAAAAATTTAAATTCAGCGTCAATCGCTCTCTTTTTTAACCCTCTTTCTTTTTTACCCTTTTCTCAATCCTCCCTATTCTCAGTCTTCTCATTCTCTTTCTTTTTCATTTTCTGTAACTCGCCGCATTCCCGTGACATTATCGCCTTGCTTGGGATAAATCGATTCAAAAAATCTTTTCTTCGTTGGTTAGGTTAAATAAAACGAGTGAGAACACACCCTTGTCTTATGACCTCCTCTATTTTTTGCGAAATCCATTTCCTATGCCAATTCAGGAATTTTGTTCCCAGTAAACTGCCTTGAATATTCTAATATCTTTCCCTAAAGTAAAGTTTCCCTAGTAGTGCAAATAGATCTTTGTGTCGTATCCTATCAAATTCTTTCGCGTAGTCTATGTTGCATAGGTATAAGTCCTTCTGTGTTTTTACTGCTCGCTCTGATAGTATTCTAATAATAAAGTTCGCATCTAAAGTTCCCATTTTCCTTAAGATATCCTAGCTTCCCACATTATCCATCCATAGCATTCTCAGCATCCTTCTGTAGAAGCACACTTGTACTCTTCAAGTCTCTTCTTCATATGTGAGGAAATTGTCCAGCATTCATTGCCTGATAGGCGGATTGATATTATATAGCAGTTCAGCACGGTTTTGTTTGTTTCCAACGAAATTTTCATGTTTTTTAATATTTTATTTAGTTTCTGAAAAGAATCTTTCGCAATTTCAGTGCGGTATTCGGATTTCATTTCACGGTTTCTTTTCTTTTTAACGTAATTTTCCTGTTCCTTAGTAATTCTTTTAGTTTCTGGAAGGCATCTTTGTTTAGAAATGTAATCTCCAGAATGTAAATAATGAGCTGAACTGCTATTTAAATCAGACGAGGCTGGGTAAAGCTACTAGTGTTTAAATACAGACAGCGAAACTGTTGGCAGCAGAAATGCTTCTTCTACATTCTGTATTCAGTGGCGGCGGGCACATAGAATTGCAAAGAAAATAGGCAAGCCGACCGGCCGGCCGGCCAAAAGAAGGAGGCGTCCATGTAAGCGTATGATTTCGTAGGAAATAAATCGTTATAAATTCATCAATAACCTCAGTCGAAATCGAACCGCCAATAAACGTTCTTCAGTTTTCTTCCTGCACGACAGATGAAAGCTGGAGACGGAGGAAACGAATAAGTCAATGGCGTAAGTAAAAGGAGATGTGGGGGGCAGGGCGGAAAGAAACGATGGTCAATATTAAAGGAGATAAGTAGGAAATTAGAATATGACGGGCCAAAAGGGTCAGTGGCTGAAGAGTGCACAAGGCGGGATGGCCAAGCGGTTGTATGGGGTGTAGTAAAGTGAGGTTTGTCCGCACCATTAGATGACTCTCTCCACGGGCCAAGAGAGCCCCACTTCTAAATACAACTTCAATATCACTTTCTAACATATTTTCGCTGTCATTATTATTACGAATACTCCTCCGCCATTGTCGCTCTCGCAGTTGCCACCGCACCTTTCTTCACTGTCTACATTTGCAGATTTATCTCCAAGGTAATGGATCTTTTATTTATCAATCCGATATATTTTTATCACTTTAAACATTATTTTTAGTGGATACTCATATTTGAGTAGACGCCTCATTTATTTATTAAACAGTATATATATTTTCGTCAACTGGCCTGAATATTCGAGCAATCTCATTAAAATAAAACATGTGCTCTCTGACAGAATTCGAACCTGCGACGTACCTGAACCGTCTCGGCCACGAAGCAGTTTTTCTGCTCAAGTGCCATTAAGGGAATCGATTCTCGTCATAGATTCCTCGAAATTTCCATATCTGCACAGTTTTGTATCCAAACGTAAACACAATAATTTTCTAAAGTAACGGATTTTCTAGTTGTCAATCAAGTTATCCTTTCACCCCAAACAAGGCGATAATGCTACTAAGATGCAAGGTGTTTACTGGAAGTGGATGAGAATAAGAAAAATTTATTAAGGAAAAAGGACAACAAAAAAAGATTTCAATAAGGCAGAAAGAAAAATTGGAAGACAGTAGATGACGATTGGCGTCGAATTTAAATTTTTGAATATTATAGGGAAGCAAGAAACTGGAAGAGAGTTCCACAGTCCAGAAGTGCGAGAAATGTGAGAAAGGAAACGAAAAACGATGAAACCTAGTTGCTAAACTAATAGTAAGCTTAAATCCACGCAATCGAGCTACCAAGGAAAAAAATCTCATTAGAGCAGATGACATGAAAATATAAAATAAAAGACAGAGGGAGACAACGTCACGGTCGGGGCGGGAGGTAGTGACTGAGATCAAGACACCAGGTCAGGATCGATTAGATTACAGGCTCTTCTTTAAACTTTGTAAAGAATCTCGAGATATATACAGAGTGCGATGGGTAAATTGTCGTGTAAATGACGCAAAATCGAAAATAACGCTAACATCTCATTTTAACATATTCTTACCAAAATTAAACAAAAATATCTTGGAATACTAAAAACTAAATTTATTCAATAAAATCGCCATTGGCTTGAACCACAGTCTCCAGACGACTTCGGAATCACCTGCATCTCTTCTGGACGGTCTCCTAGTTTAAATTGGTAAATTCTGCCATAATTCTTGCCTTCAGTTCATCTTTGGAAGTACAAGGAGTTTTGTTGGTTTCTCGCTCAACTGCACCCCACATAATAATCAAGGAGGTTGCAGTCTGGGAAGTTAGGTGGCCAGATATAAGGGGTGATGTGGTCGTAAAAATTATCTGACAGCCATGAGAGGGTCCTTTTGCTTGTGTGCCATGGTGCCAGACATAGGATCATTCAGTTGCCATCATCTTGACCTAGGGCAGCACTACCTCTCCAAGGCACTTGATGTAGGCCTCCGTGTTGAGTCTCAGGCTCTGTGGGAAGAGGAATGGAGGCATAACATCGCCATCACTAGTAATCACTCGAAACGCCTTCGTAATCACCATTAGACTCATGCATCTCTTTCCGAATCCTCTGCACTGTTCTCAGATTGAACCCCAAAAACTTCCAGTGCAAATACCAAACAGTACATCCTGCTGTTTCCAAATTTTGGGCGAAGTGAATTGCATCATGGTGCTCTTTTTATAACAGACGGTGCCGAACTGAGCGTACAGTGCAGTTGACAAAATCAAAAACAAACAACGTGCATTCGCGAAATTATAAATATAAAATGGCGACAATTTACCCATCGCAGCCTGCAGCATCTCATCACATATGGCAACAATATTCTATGCACGGTTGAATGGTAGATTTATAAATGTGCAAGATGGATTCCGACGAGGAAAAATGTCTGGCATGGCTCCAACTTTTCTGGCAGAAGACGTAAAAATTGATTCAATATAATCAGTTCATTTCAGTGGAAAACATGAGTTCACGAAGCGTGCAAAGTTTTTATTTCCTTTGGTTAGCATCAGCCATGCTGGTGGTAGACAGAAAAAAATTCTCTGTGGTGATTAAATGATAGCAGTTTTATTTTGGAGGTGTTAAAATTTACAAGCCATTCCTTGTCACTAAGGAGTGCTTACGATGGTATGATGGTTATCAAGTTCCGACCACCTGGTTTGGTTTATTTGGTTTTACGGCACATCAACAACTCAATGGGTTATATAATGCCGCCATGATTTTTAGGATAGGTTCGTATGAACAAAATATGTGTTCTTTGTAAGAAATCAGTTTGTAGATCAGGTTTCATTGATGTAT
>OZ038498.1:4090000-4185000 GCA_964036315.1 Acanthosepion esculentum | reverse complement strand
GGGAAGACCCAATGAGGATAGAATCCAGAGAGCTCAATGTAAATCAGAGCTAATAATTTAAATAAAAACAGATTGCTTTAAGGTTCCTTTATGGAACCTTAAAGCAATCTGTTTTTATTTAATATATATATATATATATATATATATATATATATATATATATATATATATATATATATATATATATATATATATATATATATAAGGTGCATTCCAGAAGTTCTGAGACTTTATTTTTCAAGAGAGACAGTTATTACTTTCCTAGATGATTGTAATTTTAGTATATCATTACTCGTCATCTAATAAGTTGACCTGCTAACTTTTGTTATTCCAGATTAAAGAAGATGGTTGCACAGTTCTTTGAACGAGTTCTACTAAACACTGTTTGTCACAGCTGACAAGCTTGCAGAATGCAGTGTGAACGCGAAGACAATTCTGTTTCTTTTTTTGGTAATTTCTACCAATTACATTGAACCATGACCAATTACTACACATTCGTACTTTAGGTCGGCTTATGTTTAAACCAAGAATTCAGAATAAAACGGAAGGGTTAAAAAGGTCTGCAAGGAATTTCTATGGACGTGTGACCCTGCTTGAATCGTAGTATCTTTGACTATCATCTGAAGATGCCGTAATATGCAACTTGCCCTAGTAAAAGGAGTGGAGATATTCTGATTTGGGGATAAATTCTAGTATAATTCATATATCCACATTGATAAGCTAGATTAGCCTAGAATAACTCCGGACATACAATGTGCAGTCGAGAAGTACTGAGACTTTATTTTTCAAGAGAGACAGGTATTACTTTCCTAGATGATTGTACTTTTAGTATATCATTACTAGTCATCTAATAAGCTGACCTGCTAACTTTTGTTATTCCAGATTAAAGGAGACGGATGTAAGAGGTCTTTGAACATACTCTACTAAACACAGCTTGTCACATCTAAATAGTTTGCACAATGCAGCAGCTGGAACGTGAAGACATTTTGGAAATTCGCTATGCAATAAAGTTTGCACTCTGTGATTTTGGTTATTCCACAAGCTGAAGGAGGGCCTCGGGAGCAGCTATGTTGAGGTCACTGAGAAAAGGAAGTAGGCTGTGACAAGGTCCCGGGACATGCTTCACATTGGATGACTTCTATGGGGCCTTCACGGAGTGGCTTCAGCGCTATAAGTGCATTTAAGTCAGTAGATCTTACTTTGAAGGAGATTATATATATATATATATATATATATATATATATATATATATATATATATATATATATATATATATATATATATATATAAGGGAGAGGTTATAGTTGTTCCAACGAGAGGAAATTGTATATTTTAAAGAGAAGAGAGAAGCCGAAAACGTTTTTGGTTGTAATGTTGATTTTTTAAATATATAATATACATTATTTTCCATGTTTTTGCTACACATGTTTCAGGTCTAGCGACCTTCATCAGGTAAAGAGTGGGTATTTGCATATATTATTAAAAGGAGTTTATCGGAAATCATAAGTGTTATGGATTCCGGGATGAAATCCGATATCAATAAATAACAAACGCCAGGAATAGATAAGGAAAATAAATGTATTAACGTAATAATACAAACTGGTAATACGGGTTAGTAGATCCAGGAACGCGGGTTAGTAGCAATAATATATATATAGTCTTAGCATTGAAGTATCGCGGTATGACTTCTTACTGAGTCTAGGTGCTGTGACGGTGACTCTTGTGTTACCCTCCTCTAATACTACTCCTCGACTGTCTTAACGTACTGCCGCGTATTCACTGGTAGTAGTATATGTATACCTCGGTTGAGTCTATTTGTGTGAAAAGGGGAGACCCCTTAACAATAAGGAAAATTAATTCGTTTTAATAATATATGTAAATACTCACTCTTTGCCTGATAAAGGTCGCGAAACCGGAAACACGTGTAGCAAAAATATGGAAAATAAAATATGATATATATTTTTAAAAATTCACATTATAACTATAAACGTTTGCGGCTTCTTTCTTCTCTTTCTGGCTTGAGGCATTCGGATGTCTAGTCGCACTGAGGAGCTGTGATACAACGAAACAGTACTGTCTGTGAATGACATAATATATATATATATATATATATATATATATATATATATATATATATATATATATATATATATAATATATATATATATATATATGTATGTATGTATGTATATATATATTTCCGTACCTACAGTGTAATTGCTTTTATTCTGACAAAAAACAAAATTATTATTATTATATATATATATATATATATATATATATATATATATATATATATATATAAAATATTTTGACAAAAAATAAACACTTAAATATTTAAAAAAAATATGAAAAAAAATTAATATCATTCGATTTAGCAAAGACATGATTTACCATCTGGTTTACACCTAATGGGAAAATTACTTTTCAACAAAAGACAACGATCCAAACACACTCATCTAAATTATGTTAAAATTATACTTTTTTCGCCATAATCCGTTCACCTCTCTCTTGCTGTATTAGATAGGAGAGTCTGAATAGAATTTCCAAAGTGTGAGCTTGAAGAATGTTCGGAAAGCTCTTCTGAAATCTAATTTTTTTTTAACAAAGACTCTTGAAGATAATGTCAAGAATTTGTACACCAGTAAAATTAAGTCAGGGATTTTATTGGCGTCTTTTTTTAATTCTTTGTTTTAGAAATTCTTGTAAAAATCAAATAATTGTTGGATTTTAATGAAATTATCAGGACTTATTCGCAAATCAATGAAATTACTTTTGAATTATTTTTATGAAAATCTTGATAAAAATTGTACTTCTTTTAATTTACATCTGTTACCCCGACTTACATAATTTTATGAAATTTCGAGAAATTAACATTCCACCCTCTTCGTGTTTATATTAATTAAAAGCAGGACGCCTTGGAAAATTAGTTTTGGTCAAACAGAAACAACACTTACCGAAAATCTGCTTTGAATACTAAAATAAAAAAAGCCATGAAACTAGAGCATTATTTAATTTTTTAAATTAAATAATGTTATAATTTCATAGCATTTTTTTATTTTACGATTTTAATTGCTTTTATAAATTAGATATATTAAGGACACTATTGTCTTAAAAATGTTTTTCGATGAATAATGAATTTTACAGGAATTGTTTTCATTCTTTAAAATTTTAATATTAAGTTTTAAATCTTTTAAAATTCTGTATTAATTTCAACCTGAAAACTATAGGGAAACTATATTTACTAATCATAAATGGAAAAGCTTAAAACAAATCATCAAACACAGATTTTTTATGTACGGCCGACCATACATGATATTATTAGAAATGAAGAGCGATAACTATAATAAATTTAAAGTCAATATTTCTAAAATTTAATGAAACATTAGATTACGGAGAATATTTTCCAAAATTGTTAAGATTACTGAAGTACGTAAAAAGTATATATAAAAAGGAGCTCACGTCATTTTCTTAAATTATGTTTTGCAGATAAAGTAGAACAAAATTAGATCTATCATCCGGTTGTCAACTTGTCAAAACAGCTATAGACGGGTTAAAAAAATGATTTTTCTGCGATATTTTAAACTTAAAGTAAATAATATTTGATCCAATTCAGATTAATTATACTTTAAATAATATACCTCAAATAAAGGTTTCAGAAATGTATATTTTACTTTTGGAAGATGTTTTTTGAGAATTACATTGCGATGAAAAACGACTAAAAAAAAAAGCGCTAATCAGCTCTTTTAGAAAAAATTAAACTTCTTCCAGTTAATTTAAATTAGTTTTCAAATACCGCAAAGTATACAAATGTATAGAGTAAAAAATGTACATGTACGCATAAATATTTGCACGTACGTAAGTATATTTATTCTCAAGGTGTTATAAATACAGTGCTCAATGTTATGAATACAGAGCTATAAGTATATATTAGTGAATATGCATAACATTCAACGTCGATAATACAACTGGAAGTTTCATGCATGAAATTCCGAGTTATATTATTATTAGTTGAGTGGGATATTAGGTATATTCACTATATATATATATATATATATATATATATATATATATATATATATATATATATATATATATATATATATATATATATATATATATTAAAAAATCATCAACATCAACACTTGATATGACACCAGAAGTGTTGAAACAAATTGGCTGTTTTTTAGTGATTTTATAACATGTTTATGTTATAATTTTCAAATAAATTATATTTGCTCTACTCTGTAATGAGCACTATTTTAAGAATAGTATTTTTGGTTATTGGAATTTATTCCGTCTACACCAATCCTATAGTTGGTATATATATATATATATATATATATATATATATATATATATATATATATATATATATATATATATATATGAAGATATATAGTCTTAATGTGTGCTATATTTATGGGATAAAGTGCTCAATATCAGAGATAGAGCGTGTGTAAATATAAAAGTTCACTTTTATATTTATATATTTATATTTTATATTATATATTTAATATATATATATATATCAGGTGATCCCATAAGTTCTGTCCGAATTTTTGAATAAAGAAAACAAGTAACCAAATGTTACATTTAATTACAGATTCAATCAACAATGTATTTTCCCTGGTTATCTATGACTTCCTTCCATCTATTAACAAGCTTACTAATTCCATTACTGTAAAATTCTTTTGGCTTTGATTCGAAGAACTCACAAATGACAGTTTTAACCTCTTCCTGTGTTACAAAAGCTTTTTCTTCCAAATGATTCTGTAAGCTACGAAACAAATGGTAGTCTGACGGAGCAAGGTCGGGAGAATAAGGTGGATAAGGAATTTTCTCCCAACCAAGTTCTTCGATCTATTGTGACGTGATTCTTGCTGTGTGTGGTCGCTCATTGTCCTGATGAAACATCACCCGTTTTCGATTCACTAGAGCAGGTCTTTTTTCCCTCAAAGCTTGGTTCAAACGCTCTAATTGCTGACAGTATATTTGAGCATTAATTGTTGCATTAGGTGGTAAGAATTCAAAGTGGATTATTCCTTGGCAATCCCACCAGATTGAAAGAAGAACCTTTTGCCCATAAAGTTCCCTTCTCGGCTGTGGCTGGGGTCCTTCCCCTTTACCAAGACACTTAACATTTCGATAAAAGATCCATTTTTCGTCGCCAGTCACAAGTCTATCCAAAAAAGGTGAAACAAGTTGGCGAGAATGGAGAGAAGAGTAGATGTCAACTCTGGATTTGAGGTTGTTTTCAGACAATTCATAAGGCACACATTTTCCAAGTTTAGGAACTTTTCCAAGTTGTTGAAGATGACGATGAACAGTTATGTAGTTTGAACTGAGAACCACTGCCAATTCCTCAACTGATAAAGCAGGATTTTCTTCAAGAGCTGCTTCAAGAAGCTTTTCATCAAACTCAACTGGACGTCCGGTTCGATCTTCATCTTCAAGGGTGTAATCTCCACCTCTGAATTTTGCAAACCATCTTCTGCAAGTTCTTTCATTCACACATTCCTCTCCATAAACTGAGTGAATGTTTCTAGCCGCTTCGGCTGCTAAGTTTCCTTTCTTGAACTCATAAAGCATTATGAGCCTCAAATGATTCTTGGGTACTTCCATGTTAGCAGGGTTTTAATCAAACAAAATGTAATTTTATTGTTTTCTGAAATAAAATTTGATCAGTTTAAATGCATCTAAATATAAAAATAATGTTCAGCTCCATTAGACATTATAAAATACTCTTTAAATTTCGTTAATTTTAACAAAAAGTTAAAATTCGGACAGAACTTATGGGATGACCTAATATATATATATATATATATATATATATATATATATATATATATAATAGGCCGGTTAATAAAATTTTAAGAATTAGAATTTGAACAAAATGATAGCAATAATCCCAATAAAATTGATATTTATTATATTTTAACCTTTTGACTGAATTGAAGTACGAAGAGATAGATTTTAAAGTCGTTCTTTTTCAACGATGTGAAAAATAAAGAAGTGGGACTTTTCCATTTTAATTATATATATATATATATATATATATATATATATATATATATATATATATATATATATATACATATATAAGCTTAATAATTTTAATGATATATATATATATATATATATATATATATATATATATATATATATATATATGGCGTGCTCCGAAACTAATGCCACCACTGCCATACCACCAACATCCGCTTCTGACTTCGTGCGGTGGGGCAACAATAAAATGGAACGCATTACTTTCGGAGCGAGACTCCTATATGTATGGGACACTCCGAAATTAATCCCACTGCCGCCATACCATCAATTAGATGCCCGAGCTCGTTGTAGGCATTGCTTTCGGAGCGTTTCTGAATTATGTATCGTGTGCTCCGAAAGTAATACCTCTACGACCTTGCCGCCAACACCCCCCCCCTCTGACATCGTGGGACCAATTTGATAAAATAGAAACGCCCCGAAATTGATGTGATGGTGAGAAAAAAAATGTATTCCCAAAGATATTTTTGTATGAATTGAACGCCATAGACACGGAGGAAGCTTCGCCTCATCATTTCCATTTTCGGCTTCGATAACCGTCTCGCTACCCGCACCTCCCAATATTCTGAATACACATTGACAGTTGCTTTTTCGCTGGGAAGTTTTGCACGTGCCAAGTATGACTTAATCTAGCAGAAGTCAATAGAAGTAGAGTAAATTCAAACTCAGTGCATTAACGAATGGTATGCTGAACTAGACTGCTAGCGGTGTCTCAACGTTAGACACTCTGGAGTGATAGACTTTGTCTAGACGTAGCAGTTGGACGCACATGAGGACCAAACTGACTACACCAAGGAATGGTTTGCTACGATCTATTGCCAAATATATAAATATTTTCTTAGTTTAGTTTAATCGAACGCAAAGCCAACATACTGAGCTAGATTGAATAGCGACTGAATTCGAGACATCAAGCAAGCATCATTTTTCTTCCGTCCCACCGATTGGCTTGCTAAACTATATCGGCAAACAGGTTGCAATTGGACAAGCGGCCGCAAATCGTCCATTCTTTCCGTCCCATTGATCCATGCAATAAACGCGCCTTCCTGGGAAACTAATATAATCATACATAAATACACATACCAATGACAACATAAAATTTGCGCATGTGCGGGCACATGTAATAGCTTTCAATAATCTATCTATCTATCTATCTATCTATCTATCTATCTATCTATCTATCTATCTATCTATCTATCTATCTGGCTAGCTAGCAAGGTATGCCTTACGATTATCTATCTATCTATCTATCTATCTATCTATCTGGCTAGCTAGATAGCTATGCCTTACGATTATCTATCTATCTATCTATCTATCTATCTATCTATCTATCTATCTATCTATCTATCTATCTATCTGGCTAGCTAGCAAGGTATGCCTTACAATTATCTATCTATCTATCTATCTATCTATCTATCTATCTATCTATCTATCTATCTATCTATCTAGTGACTATTAGAAAATTTAAATTCATTGATGCAATCCTCACCGCGCGCCTGACTAATTTCATTTGGCGGCCTTGTACTCGATATGCTTAGCTATAAGGCATAAAAAAAACAAAACATTTCTTATATATTCATGTCTGTAACAGCACGAAAGTGTTCATGATCTGTTTATAGTCATTATTAGTTCAATCCTCACCATGTACAACAGGATTTCGGCCTTTTTTGCTAGTCCAATGTTTGCTCGTAACCTTTAAGCGGCCAGTGTGATCAACTTAGGTTTCATTTGGAGTTCAATGGATATCATCGATGACTGATTTAAACTTTTTCTCAACGTTGCAGACATCATTCATTCATGAGTCGAGTTTAAATGACTAATTGGCAACTCGAGACTTCATGGGTCATTTCGATTCACGAGATTACCTTACTGCCTGGAGTATTTCCTTGTGTAAAAAGTTGCAAAAAACATACCAAATACATTGCTTTGTGTACAAGCATAGTTCTTGAAGAGAAAAAAAACGCGAAAAATGGTAACAAACTGATGCAAGAATGCACGACTCCATTCTCCATGAAATAATTCCTGGAATATCTGTCTATATCTCTGAGATGTGGTATCAGGATTACTTGTATTATTTACATTATTCGGGTTGTTATCCTCTTCTTCGTTGCCATATTAACAACGTTTCGGCCGTTGTACGCTCCGGCCTTCTTCAGGTGATTGTAATTTCGAATCGAACCCTTTATTCCGTGCACCGGAGTAGATTGTTCTAGTTCCACGTGTCATACCTATTCCGGGTGTATCAGTTATTTCACTTTAACTCAACTCTCCAAATTTTTGGTTCACCACTGTGTAGCCTGGTATTGAACTCACATCTATTTAAGTCTAGTAACTGGATTTAAACAACGGCTTTATCCACTGGGCCGAAACATTGTAAATATGGCAATGAAGATCGGAATAACAAACCAAATAATGTAAATAATTATTCCTGGAGTATCCTAATTTGAAGAAAAAAAATGTAAGAACCTAACATTAGTTTTATTTCCATTTATAATTAAAGCGAATTCTTGTATGCGTCGTCTCCCTTCAGGACAATGACGATCATGGCTCTCCACAACTTCCTGCTATTTGTAACTCTCAATTAACCGAATAAATAATGATGAATTTACTAGATCATTTCAGGCCAAAGGTACTTTCTCTTCATAAAGAATTTTATCATATACTCAATAATAATAATAATAATAATCATAATAATAATAATAATAATAATAAAGCGAAATTAACTGAATAGTGTGTAAAGTTGCCTCAAAACCTTATCTCTTTCTTTCCTAAACTTCCTTGTTAGCTAAAAGCAAACTTATGCTATATGTCCGTACGTTTTCTCTAAATATTGTGTGTCTATTTTTTGAAATATATTGTAGACTTTATAAATTCGTATTTCAGTCAATACGAACCGTTTAAAGAATTGAACAAATGTTAAATTTCGCTGCTACAAATTTTAAAAAGCCGGAAGATAAATAATAATTAAATATTTAGATTTTAATGATTAGGGTTTGAAAAAAAACTACTGAAGCCTAATTAATAAGACAGCTGATGTGTTAGGAGAGCAGAGTAAGTTTTCTTTTTACTATCATCCTGGAAACATCACGATAAATAACTTTAATTGCCCTACCACAAATTTTAAATAGTCCCCAAATTAAAAAATAACTTTGTTATCATTTATATTTGTTAGTAGGGCAATCAAAACGTCATTAAAATGTTTATGAAATGAATATTTATTTTGATCGATTCAATCATTAAGCTGTAGTTTTCATATCTTGCATCCAATACATAACCATGTGGTCACTGCATTTCCTGTGTTTTAGCAGGAAAGCTATGAACAGATACTTGCAGGAGTCTGTTGAGCTTTTCAATTCAGTTTATGATAAGCAGAAAACAGAACGCATAAAAGATGATTGTTGAGGGTCCGTTCAAATTCTTAAGCAACAATTGAGGGAAATTTTTATTTTATTTTTGTTTATTAAAAAAAAATGTTTCTTACAATTAGAAACTAATGTTTTTTCCTTTTTAGATATAAAAAATTCAAATACAGAAGCTTCTCGGGTTACGTCAGACCCGACTTACGGCATTTCGTGGTAAAGGCGCCATCTCCCATAATATAAGACGTCGTCACGCTGCACTAAATGAGGAAGACGGCGTTGTTTCTTCACCGGCTGTACGCCATATTGGATTGAGCTACATTGGATATCTCTCGATTGTCGTTTTGTTTTTAAAACTTTTTGTTCTTCATTATGGCTCGCAAGCTTAAGGCAGACTCATGGGTGCTTATGCAGGTGAGTTCCGACCTACGTCGAAAATCAGGTTACGTCGCGCGATTACATTCAACTGTTTCGACATTGAAAGGGTGGGACCGTGATGCCAACCTAGTAGCATGCTTAAATTCGTGCAATTGGGGTACCAGGGAAAGTAGCTCTTCAGAGCGGATGCCATGAAAATATTTGTAGGGAAGCCACATCACGTCTGTGAGAAAATGAATGTAGACGAGATAACAGATCAGAACCTATCACATTGCATATCTGTCTATGGATTTTGTCGAGAACCTCGAAATGAACAGTGGGGACACCAGACCATATATGACAACAGTATCCAATGCAAGGATGCATGGTAGATGTTTAGATTTGAGGGATAGACTTTCTGGCGCGACACAGAGAAACAACTTTCCTTGCAGTAGATGAAGCTATCGATTCAATGTAGTCGTTCCACCTCAGGTCAGTGGAAACGTGGGACCAAGATGGCGCAGTGAGACGCTCTCGTGGAATTGATTTTCCTAAAAAATTATATATCGTTTTTCCATTCATCATTTTAAAAAGTTTAAGTTTTGATTTTTCATATGTGTGTGTGTGTGTGAGTCTGTGTGTATGCACGTGTGTACGTGTGTGTGTATGTGTATGCGTCACTTATTAAAAGTGTGTCACTAGTAGTGAGAAGTAAGAATTTTTTTTAAAAGAACTTCTACAAAAGGTAGTGCAGGAAAGCGAGAAGAAAGGACTAAACATTAATTGCAAGAAGACGGAATACATGGCTGTTAGCAAAAAACAACAGTCCAACGTGCAAGTTACAAATTCGAGATACAAAAATCAAACAAGTACAATAACTTAAAGACCAAGAAAATGTTTTAACAGAACGGAGAGTGCGGCACTGAAATCCGAAGACGCACTGCAATAGCGAAAGACGCCTTTCAAAAGCTAAGCAAGGTATTAAGAAACGGAAAGATTTTATTAAAATCAAAGAAAGAGTACAGAACAGTTATTTTATATCAGTTGCTCTATATGACAGTGAATGCTAAACAATCTCCTGACAGATGAAGACGCGATTGGTAGTAATAGAAATGTAGTTCTACAGAAGGATGTTGAGAATACCATAGAGCGAAAATGTGAGTAACAATGAAGTCTTAGAGAAAATGCGAACAAAAAGTACACTTTTACTTAACATCAAGAAAAAAGATTTTTTAGGCCATATAACAAGAAACATAGGCTTGGAAAATCTGATACAGCACATAATAAATGAAAGAGTAATAGAAACGGTATATAAAGAAGAAGATCCGTTAGGACAGATTGAAGGCAAGACGGATAGAGGAAAACAACGCATAACCTACTTAGTGAGCTTGAGTGACTTATCCTCGCCTGAAGAAGTACAATCAAAGTATTTAAACATGAATGATTTTGCGTAGCGATATTCAAATGTTTTATTATAATCTCTTATAATATATATATATATATATATATATATATGCGTACCTATTATGCTTATATGTGTGTATGCGGGTGCATGTATTAATTTATATGCGGATGTGTGAGTGTTCAATTATATGTGGAGGTGGTTATTTACTGTTGTCTGTAAATGTGTCGAAAACTATATGTTTTTAAAAATGTATATATATATATATATATATATATATATATATATGTGTATATATATATATATATATATATATATATATATATATATATATATATATATATATATATATATATATATATATATATATATAGTTATTTGTTTAAATTTTATCTATGTATATTTGACCGGTTTAGCTATTTTTCAAGTTTAAATTCGTTTAATAACATATTAAGCCACGAATAGCTTCGACATCTGACCGTCTAGATCATATTGAATGTAGATGTATGTGCCTGTGTGTATCGGTGTGTATGTGTAAGTAAAGTGCATTTGCCTATGTGTGGTTTGATTTTTTGTATGTGTGTGTATATATATCTAAATACGTCTGAGCGCTTAACATGCGTGTGTTCGAATGATTTCGCGTGAGAGGCGACTAACATGTTGAAATGAAACTAAAATGTATACATTTCTGTCTGGGATTCTGAACACAACTTTCAACATAATTTCAATGAAAATACAAATTAAATAGCATATATATCTTTTATTTTTATTTTTATATTTTTTCTCCTTGGTAATTCTACAATTTAAAACTTAATAGAGATTTGATTTAGATTTCTAAATAGGTAATTTTAATTTTTTATTTTTTACTTTTAATTTTAATTTCAAATTTTATAAATCTTTTAATATCTATGATAACCTTGCTTAGTTGTCAAATTTTTCGAATCATCTTATATTTGTATTTTGATTGGCCACTCTAGCTTATGTAACAGCGTTTACACCTAGCTAAGGATCGTTGATTAATTTGAAACTTTTAAAACCATTTATTCTATATTCTATATTATCACTTGACAAGACACAAGAAGTGTTGAAACAAAATGGCTA
Source organism: Acanthosepion esculentum (assembly GCA_964036315.1). Taxonomy (NCBI): domain Eukaryota; kingdom Metazoa; phylum Mollusca; class Cephalopoda; order Sepiida; family Sepiidae; genus Acanthosepion; species Acanthosepion esculentum. The sequence goes on along the minus strand of OZ038498.1, from coordinate 4,172,721 downwards.
CTTTTGTCGTGATTTTATAACATATTTATGTTGTAATATTCAAATAAATAATTATATATATATATATATATATATATATATATATATATATATATATATATATATATATATATATAAGAATATATATATATATGATAAGAACAAGTAGGGCACTTTTAACCATGTCTAACGTTTTACTTTTATTAAAGCTTCATCATAAATTTAAACATTTTAGATGGGTAAACCTTTTCTATTTGTTCTTTATATTATCATACTATCGGAATCGATACATATTTGATCTATATTTGATCTCAACTCATATATATATATATATATATATATATATATATATATATATATATAAACGCAGAGACGAGCCAATCTACCCAAACAGCTCCACTTTTGCGATAGCGTGTGATTAACCACGATGATAGACTCTTTCCAGGAGCACTGAACAGTCAAGTGAGACGATCGGAAATTAGTTGTAACCGTTGAGCCAATATAGCGCCCACCCCCCACAAGCCTTTCCAGCCAGCCCCGGCTACGCCCTTCCCACCTTGCTCAATCAGCTTTTCAATAGACTCCGTTTACACTGACATTCATGGTGCCAGGCTCGTATTCAATGCCACATACCAGCCACTCACCTGGATCATCTCAGGAAGTTGGCCTGGAAATAGGGACTTTGAAATTGTGTGTTGGCCTCTATTGCCAAATTGTTTGTCAGCCTTTAAGCTTTCTACTTAGGTGTGGGGGGATGTAATAAGTATATTAAAGTGTGTAGCTATGTTTGATGTTGGCCTGCTACTCTTTAATAGGCTTACGTCTCTGACTTGAGTCGGGTTGGGGTGTCAAGTAGAGAAAGTCGGGAATTATATTTTGAGGAGATTATATTCGAATTATTTCATATAATTTCTTCTGATAAGGAGGGTTATTTGTTTATCTCCCCTCTGGCCTTTACAGAACTATCATTGCTTTTTTCTTCTTCTTCTCTCCAAAGGTAATGGTTGATCTATGCGAGTATTGCTGTGTACATTCATGCCCCTAAAATCATATTAATTCTGGCGAAGTTCAGGCCTTCCAAAATTTTCTGGACCACATGTCTTATTTATATTGATCATTGGCCACGCCCCTCACATCCTCCTTGTCTTAAAAAATGTGCATTCATTTTAAATGAAAGCACGGATAATGTAACGTTTATTGGCGCAGAAAGTGAATTCGGCGTGTCGGGTTCAATTCCCGTTCGATTCTGCTTCGATCATTTTGTAGTGAAAGATGCCTTCTAAAAGTGAAGCAAAATATTAAGAAACAGAAAAAATATCATTAGAAACAAAGAAAAGAGTACTGAACTGTTACGTGATGTCAGACCGCCTATATGACACTGAATTCTGGGCAATCTCCTCAAAGATGACGAAGAGATTTGAAGCAACAGAAATGTGATTCTACAGAAGGACGCTGAGAATACCATAGACTGAAGTTTTATAGAAAAAATTGAAGCAGAGACACTACATCCGACAGCAAGGTCTCTGATCGGGAGATTGGAGGTTTTGAGGGGCGTGGAACCACCCTTTAATTGCCGTTGTTTCCAGGATCACGCTGACCTGGGGTGGTAGCACCTGTTAGGGTTCCAGCTATGGGCAAATAGTGAACTCCCAAACAAAATAAAAACTCTATGAAAGTATAAAAATAAATTTTCATAGTAAGAATACCAGCAATACATATTTAAATAAATATAGCAACAATTTCTACTCATAGCAAAATTAGAAACAATACATATTATAGTAAAATGACCAACAATACATTTTATAGTAAAATGACCAACAATACATTTTATAGTAAAATGACCAACAATACATTTTATAGAAGAATGACAAACAATTTATTTTATAGCAGAATGACCAACAATACATTTTATAGTAAAATCACCAACAATACATTTTATAGTAAAATCACCAACAATACATTTTTATAATAAAATGACCACCAATACATTTTTATAGTAAAATGACCAACAATACATTTTATAGTAAAATGACCAACAATACATTTTATAACAAAAAGACCAACAGTACATTTTTAAAGTAAAATGACCAACAATACCTTTTTATAGCATAATGACCAACAATATATGTTATAGCAAAATGACCAGCATTACATTTTATAGGAAAATGACCAACAATACATTTTATAATAAAGTGACCAACGATACATTTTACATCAAAATGACCAACAATACATTATATCTGTAGTTAAAGTCATACAAGTGCGTTCGAAATAAAATCAGTTGAAGACATAAAATTGTTCAAATTATTTCTATTTCGGCAAAAATCATCCATTGGGGTTGATATGCCGACAACAAACAAAATCAACCAACGAAAATTGAAAAAAAAACGAAACTTGTACTTAACACCAAAAAGAGACAGTTGGGGGTCTAAGGCACATAATGAGAGAAGAAGCCTTTGAAAATTTGTTACCCACAGGACAGATTAAAGGCACGAAGGACAGAGGAAAATGACGCATAACCTGCCTAACAACTTTGAGTGTAAGGGTGGCGGGATCAAATTTAGGGGAGATAGCCCTAAATCACGTTTGTGTAAATGTTATTTGCCGAGCACAACTTAACCGGCAGAAGTTAACAACAATGGAGCACTTAGTGAGGATTCAACTCACTACTCTGTTATAATGATAATCTAGAGTAGATTGTATAAATGTGTGAATGGTTGTTTCACAGCATTTTGCTGCATTCGTGTATCTTAATGTGTGTGTATCTTAATGTGTGTGTATCTATCTATCAATCAATCTATCTATCTATCTATCTATCTATCTATCTATCTATCTATCTATCTATCTATCTATATATATATATATATATATATTACATTAATCATTCATACAAAAAGTAAAAATATATTTGTATGTGTATGTATGTGTGTATATATATATATATATATATATATATATATTAACCACTAATATTATCTCTCTCTCTCTCTCTCTCTATATATATATATATATATATATATATATATTACATGAATCATTCATACAAAAAGTAGATTAGTAAAGTTAATGATATAAATGGCGAAAAACATCTTCGCAAACAAATTAATTAAAGTTACATTAACCTACGAATCACTCGATGAATGTTATGATCCTTGTTTTTAATAACTTCAAGTTGTATAAGGTCTTTTTTTATTCTGCTAGTACTTTCGGTTGTACATTCAGCCATCCTCAGGTATGGAAATTATTATTTCTTCTTTAGATCCAGGTAATAGCGGGCACGAAAAATGAAATGCGAATCGAAATATGTTTTTGTTAGAAATGTGTTATTGTTAACGGATAAAAACTTATGGAGCGTGCAGTCGCAACGCTAAGGTGGAAATTTTGAAAATTTAAGAGTGTGCATTTTCTTACTAATATGGTAATTTGATAAATTTCTTTTGTTGCAAGAGTTTTTTCAGTCAATTTGACATGAACTACATTGTTCAATAAATACAGTAATGACGCAGCTATTATCGCGAAAATCTGCACGTCGGATCAGTTCTTTTTTAATCAAATATGTGGTGCAGTTCAATATATATATATATATATATATATATATATATATATATATATATATATATATATATATATATATAGTGAACATTGAAGTCAGCACTTAGAGGCGACAGTCTGTTTCATGCTAGACGCATTCATCAGGCCAAGCTTGAGTATAAGAGTGGTGGAACAAAGTTTAGGAGGGATAGAAAAAATACAACGTTTATTAAGGGCTACAATTGTGAGGAAATTGTGGAGAACCATAATTGCCAACATCCTGACGGGCGCAGAGAAAAACATATATTCCTGGAATCATTTCCCTTCCCATTTTATATTTACATACGCTCTATCTCTGATATTGAGCACTTTATCCCATAAATATAGCACACCTTAAGACTATATTTCTTCATATATATATATATATATATATATATATATATATATATATATATATATATATATATATATATATATAGTGTGTCCATAATGTTCGTGTGCACTTTAAAAAAATTATAACTTTATTTGTATTTGCGATAGAAATAATCTGTAAAAATGTTATAAAGTTTAATGTACCCAGTTTTAAGTATAGCTAAAATAACTAATGTGATTTCAGGCATTACTGTAAATCAGTTGGCAAATGTTTTCCGTGAACTGCAAAATCGTATTACCCTTTGTATTGCTAATGATGGAGGACATGTGCAAACTTAAATAACATTTTCAATAAAACCTTAAAATATATATATTTACTTCTTTCTAATCTTTTTTACAAATTATTTCTATCGCAAATACAAATAAAGTTATAACTTTTTAAAAGTGCACACGAACTTTATGGACACCCTGTATATATACAGGGATTGGACAAAATAATTGAAACACTTGTTAAATTCAAAGAAAATGTATGTAATATTGGTCCTCCTTTAGCCTTACATACAGCTTTAATACATCTAGGAATGGAATCATACAGCTTCCTGACTTCATCCAGAGGGATTTTCAGCCATTCTTCCATTAACACCTGCTCCAGCTCTTTAAGACACGACGGTGGAGGATAGTGGCTCCTAATTTGTCGTTTCAAGATGCACCACAAATGTTTAATAATATTGATATCTGGAGATTGGGGAGGCCACTCCATATGTTCTATCTCACTTTCATGCTCTTCATACCAATTCTTGACCACTCAAGCGGTATGTATTGGAGCATTATCGTCTTCGAAGATGCAGTCACCATCAGGGAATAAAGTCTGGGCCATTGGATGAACATGATCTCCCAAAATGTTCAGGCAATCTTTGCTGTTGATTCTACCATGCAGGGCAACTATTGGACCGAGACATTTCCATCATATAGCGGCCCAAACTATCACTGATCCACCACCATGCTTCAGTGTTGGAAGAAGACAGTCAGGGTTGTAAGCTTAATTGGGCTGCCTCGACACATAAACTTGCCCTGAAGTTGGGAAAAGAGACAAACTGGACTCGTCTGAGAAGATGAGTTGCTTCCATTGGTTTGCAGACCAGGCATTGTGATCTCGGTACCACTTCAACCACTTCTGAATGTTGCGAGTGGAGAGAAGAGGTTTCCTTACGGCGGCTCTTCCATGATATCCAGCCTTATGGAGCCCACGACGAACAGTTTTAGTAGAAACTGGACTATTCAGATGATTATTCAACTCAGCAGTCACTTTGGCCGCAGTAGTCCGATGATTTTTCGCCACATTGCATTTCAATGCACGTCAGTTCCTGTCAGTAAGTTTGCAAGTCCGGCCCGAATTGCTATGCTTGCTAGAGGTTTTACCGTGTTTCTTGAATTGCATCATAGTTCTTGATATGGTAGCTCTTAAAAAAACAAACAGTTTATTAACCTTAGTGATCAAGGCACCTGCCATGCGAGCTCCAACAATTTGCCCATTTTCGAACTCAGAAAGGTCACGCATTTAGCTTAAATTTTACTAAATTCCAAAAATAAATAAGCCAAAGACAGTAAATTAGATAAATAAACGTATTTACAATGGATATAACCTGCAATTACGAAGTTTTACTTAAAGTTCTTAATATAATAGGTCTTCGAAATATAGGAGTGGAATTTGCAACTGTTCCAATTATTTTGGCAAACCCCTATATATATATATATATATATATATATATATATATATATATATATATGAATTGCGAATTATATTTAAAAAAATGAAATGCTTTGACATTCTAGATATTTTCAAGAAATGAACCACCTGTAGTTGCAGAGCAATATGCATAAAGAAAGATTTATGGAGATTTCGACATTTTAAAAAATGTGAAGTTAAGGATAACAACGGTGTCTGAATACATGGCATGGTAGAGAAGTTATCACATAGCCATTTCTAAGTACAGGAAACTATCGATCCCAAGTGAAAACCAAAACATCTGGGTATATCTTTGTTCCCAAATTCAATTAATTCGCATCTGCCACACTGACAAAAACTATCTCAATCCTTTTTTTGAATACGCACACACACACACACACACACACACACACACACACACACACACACACACACACACACACACACAGAGAGATGCGCGCGCACACAGAACTATATACGAGGGTTTGCTAAAAAGATCTCGGTCAATTAAAAAAAAAAGACTAAAACAATAGAATTTGGTAAGGGCTTCTTACAGACAGCGAGGTTCAGAACTTTTCAGCATTTCTTATCACGTGACATTCATGAGGTTCTACAAACTATGAGGGCCGTAGTGGCGCCATTTGTGTTTCAGCCGTAGCTGCAGTGGTGTGTCTTCGGCAAGATAACCTGGCGGAGCCCGTATCTCTTCAGGCTTTCTCGCTTCGACCTTTGCTAAAAAAAAAAAAGGGAAGAATATATCATCTTTTTCGCTTTTTTTACTAACTTGTGGAACCATTACAGTAATATTTGTCGCATTGATTCCAAAAGTGGATGGTGTCTCCCTCTGGGGACGGTGGAGATATCCAGGGAGGATGGAGAGAAATAAAAGCGGCCATCCTGAGAGTAGCAGTGACACATCAGAAACATAACATACACGACACACGTCCATCGTTCCTGAAGTGTATGTTGCCTACACTTTACAGTGTATCTCATTTATATAACAATTATGGAGAATACTAAGATAGCCAAATGATTGATTGATTAATTTTTACGTCTTATCAAACTTTTGCAGGTTATTTAAAGCCAGAAAACATTTTTAGTGTTTAACAATTTTTTACTAATTAACCCATAGATGGGATGAAAAGATGGGGATTCATATTCAAGAGTATTTGTGCGTAAATGAATATAACGACCCCCAAAGAGGAATTGGAACTCGGCACTCCAATTAACAATTTCGAGCCATTATCCATTACACCAACCGTACATCCTAGTTTATAGCCCAGCCCAGCAGTCACCCATCTAATACTGACCAGGATCGACGTTGCTTAACTTCGGCGATGTAGCTGTAAGCCTATACCGATTTGGAATGCGATCAACATCCTTCGACCTCCAAATGGTTGGTCGAAAATCCATTGTCAATTCCTTTCTACACTGTCGTCCCCAGATCCACAATGTTCCACCCTGTGTCCCGAACTGTGGTTCCTTGGGAAAGTCAATTTTAGTAAGAAGACACTTCCAGAAGGATGCCATAGAAATAAGGTTGTGATGACCTCCCTGTCCACTCGGTGGCAGTGGCCGGCAAACTCTAATCGTTTTTGTTTGAGCTTAAGAGAGATTGGACTCAGTTCTCCGTAAATTGTGTTAAGTGTTGCATGGGATCTCCTACGGATGTTCTGGATTTTCCTAAGTAGATTTGTATATGTGCCATCCAGTCGTCTTTCAAGACGAACAGATAATGTCCAAGTTTCTGATCTATACAATATGACTGGTTTTATCAGTGTTCGAAAAGTTTGAACTTTTAAGAAGAATGGAAGATTCGAGCGCCAAATCTTGTCAAGTTTGTTACACGCATCCCATGCAAGAGCTTGACGGATGTTAAAGTCTTTTTGGGAATCTATGATGTGAGATCCAAGATATTTGAAGTCCTCAACTCATTTGACGGATGTATTATTGAGTAATTTCAACTCGGATGGTTCAGGGGAGGTTGTGATACATTCTGTCTTACTCTCGTTGCAATAGAGAGACCTAACCTGGTTCACCGCTTGCTTGAGTGATTCTGCGTCCTTGATATATTGAGAAATCAATGCAAGGATGCAATACTAGCACGAAGAAAATCAAAGCTTGACTATACATTGGGGCGGGGAGCGTTAAAGTTGTGTTTTGGTACCCAAGTGGGGGGGGGAGACAACACCAAAACGTTTGGGAACCACTTCTCTAAAGCATTTCAGAACTGATTACAGAGGGTCAACTTCCTGGTAGGATCAATATGTTAAAAAGAATGATACAATCCAACATAGTAATTCCTATGAGGTTAATAGATTCTATTTAGAATCCGACATTATTCCCGACTATTTTAAACGCTATATTTTGAGGACGCACGTGTTTGAGTAGACGTTCCTGTTTTATTCAAAAAAATTAAATTAAATTAAACAATTTGAGAGTCTTGATAAACTGTACAGGAAGTCGCATCTGCTTTGTTATAAATCTCGAATGAACAAAAACCGGTGGACGTAAATTGAAACTGTTTAAAATAAAACACGAATAGCTAATCAAACACGAGTATTTCACTTAATATAACCTTTAAAAAATGTGTAAGTAGAATAAGTTGGTTCCTTTGAGTCACTTTATACTAGCCATTTAGTGCTTTCCACTGATATACTAAAAAATAATTTTGAATACTAAATTTCACCCATTTTCATTTCAAAGCTTGAGAGGCACTCAATGATTTCAATCAGAATCGTAATACCGAATGATGTGTGTGGGGTAGGAGGATAAATAAGAAAGAGGATGGTTGACTCTTAACTTGAAAAATAAAAAATGAAGTGTTCAGGGAAGCAACATCGCAGGAGTCTGTTCCACAAACTAGTGGTTCTTGAGAAAAAAAAAAACGTCTAAGTGAAACTTTCTTCATTTATGGGGATGGCAGGGGTGGGAAGATGGTGATTCGAATCCGTGAAATAGGAAATGTTCTTTTTCCTACGTACGTGTATTCAAAATTTAATGTGAAAAAGTGTTAGAGATATACATTTTGAGAAAAGTTATTTTTAGTTTAGTAGAATTAATTATTACATACTAGAATTTTTGCAACATGCGTCATCAAAATCATAATATTTAGTCTTGTTGAAGTTATCACTGATATTTTTTGTCGAGATTTACAAACTCTACGTTTCGTTCAATTTCGCAAACCAATCGATGAAATTTGAAGAAGCTGATTTGTTTGTAAAAAATCTTTGACAAAAACCCTACTTCACGGTTTAATAAATTCTTTAATTTAATTCCATTTTATAGGACTTCATGGTAAACAATAATTTTTAAGAAAGTTTCTTTTTTTCGATTTTCCTTTTTAACAGCGAAGATTAAATTCTTAGGATTTCTTACTCTTGAACATGCAACATACAACTGAGCATGCGTAAAGATTTCCTTCTGGAGCCAAATTATTGAAGCGTTTGGCTTTGTGATTTGCTTATAGTTTTCGCAAACGCAGGACGAACTGGAATCTGGATGCTTGTATATATACAAACTTAAAGAAAACATGCAAAAAACAATATTGCATATTTATTAAATAAGTATTTATTATTTTAATCATTAAATTGTTTTTAAAATAGTGAGAGTATTTTGTATATTAAATAATAAAGCTTTGAAGTTCCCCCCCCCAAATAATAAAAACTTATTGTACTAACCTACGCACCCGAGTAAAACCAACTGTATTTTGTCCCCCCTTACCTGTTTGCACTTCTCCCCACAATTTGGTTTCGATCGGTCAATGTATGACTATTTTGGAGGGCGTGACGGACGGACTGCCGGAAGTCACTAAATTTTATATATAGATAGATACCTGTGCGTAATCAAGTAAGCTTACGGTATTGTATGCGATACACTTTCTGTGTTGTGTTTAATGCGACAGGAGGTTCGCTGGGGGACAAGAATTTCCTCCAGTGGTGGTGGTGGGAATTTTTTAGGCATCCAATGGTTAAAAAAGAAAAAAAAAGATGAGACTTTGGCACCATTTCCTTATATATTGTATTTAGCCGTTAGCATTGCTTTATTATACAAGTCGGGCGCTTTCTAACTGAAAATGTTTGAACAAATAATGAAGAAAGAAGGCCTAGAGAATATAACACTCACGTAACATATTGAATGCAAAACCTTGCCTTGAGGGAGATTAGAGATTTATAAAACTAAAATTCATCCAATACACTCAAGGTTACTGATCGAGGCGTTGGATATGAATGAAAGAGCAGGTGGTTTTAAGTTAAGATTATGAGGATAAGGAGGAAAGATAACGATGGACAACTGACAGATTAACGATTAACCTCTTCAAATTAAGATTGTAACGCGTGGAAGTTTGTTACACAACATGGAAGTTCTTGAGCAAAAGCTGTCTGAGTAGGACTTTCTCCTTCCATTTGAAATACGGGGAAAACGGGATTGATTCTGCTCCTTGGAAGTAGCATGGTGTTCCCTTGTAATAATTGTTTGAACTGGTGAAGCGAATGAATGAAGTTCATCTGAATATTTGCCGTAGAAACGGCGACAGAGTAGCGACAGGCTTGCAATGTTGCGGCTGTGGAACCGTAGAAAGATTGCGATGAGTCAATTTTCAAAATGGGGGAAAATATCAACGTTAGTGTACATTGTCTAAAATTGTCTGTTGTCCCGAAATCGTTCAGGAAAAAAAAATACATGATAGCCAATGTCCTGAAAAAAAAATGAAGAAGAAGAAGGTGGAGGAGTAGGAGGAGGAGAAGAAGGAGGAGGAGAATGAAGAGGAAGAAGGAGGTAGAGGAGGAAAAGAAGGAGTAGGATGAAGAGAAGAAGAAGGTGGAGAAGGAGGAGGAGAAGAAGGAGGAGAAGTAGGATGAAGAGAAGAAGAAGAAGAAGAAGAAGGTGGAGGAGAAGGATGATGAAGAAGAAGAAGGAGGGGGAGAAGAAGAAGAATAATGAGGAGGAGAAGGACGAAAGAAGAAGAAGGTGGAAGAGAAGAAGAAGAAGAAGAAAAAGAAAAAGAAGATGATCCATAAGAAAGTGGAGGAGGAGGAGAAGGAGGAGGAGAAGAAGAAGAAGGAGGAGGAGGATGAAAAGAATAAGGAGGTGGAGGAGGAGGAGGAGGAGAAGAAGAAGGAGGAGGAGGATGAAGAAGAAGAAGGTAGAGGAGGAGGAGAAGAAGAAGAAGGAGAAGGATGATGATGAAGAAGAAGAAGGTGGAGGAGGAGGAGGAGGAGAAGAAGAAGTAGGAAGAAGAGAAGAGGAGGAGGAGAAGGCGAAGGAGGACAAGAAGAAAGAGGAGGAGGATGAAGAAGAAGATAAAGATGGAGAAGAAGGAGAAGAAGATGAAGATGGAGGAGGAGGAGGAGGAGGGTGAAGAAGAAGAAGAAGGTGGAGAAGGAGGAAGACAAGAGTAGAAGAAGTATGAAGAAGAAGAAGAAGAAGAAGAAGAAGAAGAAGAAGAAGAAGAAGAAGAAGATACTTATAGAATAAATAGAATTTGAATTAAAAATTGTCCGTTGTCCCGAAAGAATAGCCATGATCGCCAACGTCCTGAAGGGACATGGTACATAGAAGAAGAAAAAAGAATCGTCCTGGCCTCTGTTATTTTCTAGCCATTATCAATACGACGGTCATAAACATTCATACCTGTCTCAACTGACGAAACTAATAAACACTTAGTCCTACACACAAATAAATACGTTATCATTTCTTTGGAAATCATTGTAAAGTAAGACCTGGCAAGTCAATAGATCCCGGTGTTAGGTTTTATACGCGTTTCTCTTTAATTTACAACTGAGATTACAAGTGTAATGATGCAATCTGGTCTAAAATGTTCAGTATTATTTTGCTTGTTCATGTTGTTTGAGTTTAAAGCCTACATTAAGAGATAAGATAAAAATAAAATGAGATGAAAATAAAAAAAAGGCTATAAATAGAAAAACAATATTCCCGTAAATAAAATGAAACTTTCTTCTTCAATATGCCATGTCTCTCCATCGCTTTGCCGATCACAGCTCTCCGCAATTTCCTGTCCTCTGCAGCTTTTATAAATTTTGTTTTTCTTCTTTCTTAAAAATCTGTTCGCATATCTATGTGAGGTAAGCTACAGTGGGCCGACATTATTTTTCAGACACTTTATTTTTTCAAGTTTTAGGTAGCACAGGCAGTCTGTACTGTTTTAGTGTAATGGCAATAACATTTAAAAACTGTTTCAATACTACAAATGGAAAAGCAGAATTCAAATTAGAAGTATTTTTATTTTTTACAAATTTTCACATTACACAGGCGACAGTATTTTTTGGACATTGCAGAAACAATGCTAATAGTTTATGGCAGCACCCTTTTTTTCAATGACTTCTATCAGTCTATCTTCATAATGTTCGTACATATTGATAATAACGTCTCTTCGTGTTTCTAGCAGTCTATTTTTAGCATCTTTTATGCGCTGCCACAGTTCAGCCTCTCTGGTTATTTCTGGCCCATCGTAAACAAGCTCTGGAAGTATTTCCCATATGTTTTCAATTAAATTTAAGTCTGGACTTCTTGCAGGCCATTCCAGAGTAGTTATATTTGCCTCACACATCCAATTTTTCACTGATTTGGCCACATGGATGCTGCAGTTATCTTGCAGCAAAATAAAATTATTTCCCATTTCTTTTTCTATGAGTGGTAGGGCTCTCTTTTCCAAAAGTTCTCTGTAGCTCAAGCTATTTTGACGTCCTTTTAACCACTCGAGCCACAAGTTTCCATTCGGAAATACCATACCCCAAACCATGACTCCTCCTCCTCCCATCTGTCTCTTGTTGAGAATAACAGGTTCACTTTTTCTCGACTATGTACACCACCCGTTAGGTCCATCGAACTTAAAACGGTTTTCATCAGTAAATATCACTTTCTTGAAGTCGACATGGTTTGTTATCCATCTTTTGGAGCTTTCCAGCCTTGCCTCCTTGTGTTTTCTCGTTAGTGTAATTCTTTTCTTGATTTTAGCATACTCAAGTCCAATTTCGTGTAGCTTCCTTTGTACAGTCCGAACACTGACGTCAAGTTCACACTTCTTCTTTACTTTCGTCGCTGTCACCTTTTCTCCAGATGATAACAAACTCGGAACACTCCTCTTCATTCTTCTTTCTGTTCTCTTGGAAATCGTTTTTTTCCGTCCTCTCTTCTTCTTCCGCTCATAGTCTGTACTTAGCATGTATTCAACTGTTGACTTCGGTAGCTTCATCTTAGCGGCGATCTTTCGGATGCTGAGCCCGTCTTCTCTCTTCTTTTGGACCAAACTGATGACTTCTTTTGAATGCATTCTTCTTCAGGATTTTAATACGTTTTCGCAGTGAATGGTAAAGATACTCAAATGTAATGGTCAGAGTACAATTTACCTGCAGAAAATTTGCATATTGTAGACGTTTGACGACTAAATCATTAAAAAACCCGGAATTTGTGTCATGTCCGAAAATAGTGTCGCCTAAGTTGAAGTAAAAATAAAGAAAACATGAAACCAAAGACAAACCCATCAATCAATGTTCATACCATTAATGGACAGTTACTGCTGAACTACCTACTGATCAACACAAAAGCTCTCGGCAGCAAAAAACACCTTTAAGCACACTTTTCAAAGTGTCCCAAAAATAGTGTCGGCCTCCTGTAGTCTAGATTATCATTACAAGAGTTTGATCCTCACCGAGTGCCTCATTGTTTATACCTTCTGCGAGATTAAGTTGAGCTCAGTAAATAATATTTACACAAACCTGAATTAGGGCAGGAAAGGAAACGATTCCAGGAATATTTTTTTCTATGTGCCGTGTCCTTCAGGCCGTTAGTTATCATGGCTCTCCACAATTTCCTCTCCTTTTTAGCTCTTAATAAATTTTGTTTTTGTTATCGCTCCTAAACTCTGTTCTGCAGTCCATTTACCCAAGCCCGCTAGGTAAGCTACGCGTTGTTTTCCTCTATCCATTTCCCTTTCAATTTGTCCTTTGTGTCTCAAATGTTTCAAGTCCTTTTTCTTCATTTCAACTGTTTCTTTCTAATCTTGTATACATTTAACAGGTTTGAAAATTGAAAAAAAAATGCCATTTTACTTTTTAAAAATAATATCCACCCAATACAAGGCCCAAGAGTCACTTAATGTAGAGAATTACCGAAAGAGGTAGTTGTATGAGCGGTATGATTTAGAAGTAACTAGTGCAGTTTATGAGGATATATGCGAAAATAACGGTTAACACTATATTTGAAGAGGTTAACATTGTAGCAACCGGGGAAAACATCCACTCGGGAGTTTGCTACACTAAATAGCCTTTTGTTGGAAGAAGCTATCCATATAGAACTTCCTCCTTACAAATGGAATACGATGGGACTAGAGATCGTTCTTCTCAGTGTACATAATTTGGTGGAACTAAGGAATGTAGCTTGTCAGAACTTTTTCCACGGAGATAGCGAGGGAGGCTTGAGACGTTTTCCCTTGAAGCTTTTCTGAAGTCTCTGGTGTCTAAGAAGTATTAAAAAAAATGAAAATGAAAGCGTTGATAATATCGACCTGGGGAGAGGATCCGACCAGCGAACAATACCGTTGAGAAGTGCGCGAAAATCTTATCACGGGTTGACAAAACTGCTCAGATGAAGTCACACGGTTCTTGAGGGTCTGAGCGTATTGGCCGTGTTCATCGGCTCATCACGTCAGATCAGTTGCTTTGTACCAGCAATTGCAACTAAGGCCCGCTCAGTAGGTAGGTTTAGTAAGTGCCTGAGCGCGCGCTTACAACAGGGATTAACTAGTCGCCCTAACAAACGGGTATATTCAGAAAGGAATTGGCATTGCTTCGATTTTATTCACAAACTCATTTTAGTATAGAGGGTGCGAAGGATAAATTGTCGTCTAAATGAGGCGAAAATGGAAATAGCGCTTACATCTCATTTTAACAGGAGTACAGGGTACGATGGATAAATTGTCGTCTAAATGAGGCGAAAATGGAAATAGCGCTGACATCTCATTTTAACAGGAGTACAGGGTACGATGGATAAACTGTCGTCTAAATGAAGCGAAATGGAAATAAAACTGACATCTAATTTTAAAAGATATATTTAACAAAATTACACAAAAATAACATGAAATGCTACAAAGTAAATTTATTTAATAAAATCGCCATTTGCTTCAACCACGGCCTTCAGACAACTTCGGAATCCCCCTGCAACTCTTCTAGGCAGTTTCTTTGTTTAAGTTGGTGACTCTAGTCAAAAGGTACAGCAGTATTTAAAATAAACTTCGCACGTCACACGAGTATATACGGTATACAAAAAAATGATTAAATAAAACCACAAATAAAAAAAAACGGATAAAGTTTGCATCGAAACGGTAAAGATAGAGAAACTTTTAAATAAACGACTTTTGTTATTTTTATTTTTTCGCCAAACTTCCCCTCCCTTTCCAATTCCACCAATAAAAACGTTGTTAGTGACTTCTTGGAACAAAACTCATCAGTAATAACTTTTTCTTGTTATTAATTAGCTTTTGCTTTTAATTAATAACTTTTTCTTTTCATGTCATTCATGTGTGTGCAGGTGTATATGCATGCAACGAACTCAATTATGGCCTAACTTAAAAGATATTTGATTCCCTAGTAATTGTGGTCTTATGGCCATAACATGTTGTAACACTGGTTGCTGTAAGATCACTGAAGTTAAGCAACGTCGTGTCTAGTCAGTACTTAGATGGCTGACCGCATGGGAATACCAGGTGCTTGTATGTACGAGTGGTTTAATGCGGTTTGAAATCAGTGAGTCGAGAGTTCAAATTCCAATCGGGTTCGTTATATTCATTTACGCGCAACTGCCCCTGGGGAAAGGTATGGATCTATCTCTTCTCTCCTCAGCTATGGGTTAATTAGTACAATTTGTAGGGGTAAATCATTATTATCTACCAAAACATTCTTGCAGTCTAAAATTTATTTCTGGCTTTAAATAATCAGCAAAATTGAGATAAGACGTAAAAATGAAATCAATAAATAAAAATCTGGTAATTGTGGATTTATTCTGGTATTGGGGTGCTGAAAAGTTGCATGCTATGGTTCTGTGAAAGTAACAGGCAATAACAGAGGCAATACGATTGGAAGTATTAACTGATATGATTTATCTCCCTTGACTAGTATAAGTTATCTCCCCTATGAAAGTGGAGTGAGAACACTCTACCTGGTGAATTTAATAGAAGGCTTGGCTACCGCGTACGACGACAGGTACATGAAGAGGGCCATTGATTACGACGACGGAAAAGTAAGTATAACAATCAAGATGGTCATATACTAATGATAATTGCTTAGCACAAAAATTGAGGGATAGAAATGAACTGTTCTTAGATGTAGTAATACAAAACTCTGTTGAGAACACTATAATTTCTATTTATTTAACAAATTTTAAAACGAAAGTAAATATATACCGACCTTATGGTGCAAAAGTTGACGCTTAATGCACTCGGTCATCCGAACAAGGTGTCTGTTGGATTGACACCAGCGTATCTAATACACACACACACATCCATACACGCACCCCGACATATATATATGTAAAACAAGCAAAACAAGCAAAACTAAGCGCCCCCCAGAATCATACATATTCAGCACACTTAACAGTAAAATTCTTCACTTACCTGATTGATGTTACCTTCAGCATTCCGACTCCAGAGTTTCGTCGACGGAGCTATTTCCTATTTTTCAGAGAGTATCAACAATTTGCTGCTTATATTTTTTCGTTTTTTTCTTTTTATACACATTTAGCGCTGCTTTAAATTTACTTCTGTATTCATTGTGTTTGTGTGCATGTTTATCCGCGAGTTCACATGCGCTCGTTTGCATGGATGTGCGTTGTGATGATTTTGCCCTTTTCGTTGTATTTTTTTTTAATCTGTAGCAGACTTTGTGTTATTTTGGTCTGGCTTTAGACATATAATATATTTTTCTTTATTTATTTTTATTTATCGGCATTTTATTTTTTAATTTTTATTTTTCTGCTAGGGTACTTGCATTTCGGTTATTTACGTTTTTATATAAATAATTGATCATAATGCTTAGTTTTCTTGTTCGAGTTTCGTCATTTATCGGACTAAATCCCATCAACATAACATAAATTATGCCAATGAAGTATGAAACGCGTCACAAGTATATATATATATATATATATATATATATATATATATATATATATATATATATAACAATCCCCCACAAAAAATAAAAATAAAAACGCAGTTTCTGGTTTCATTGGGCTGATTTAAATTTCCAACATACACCAAAGGCTCTAATAATATATATATATATATATATATATATATATATATATATATATATATAGCAAACACGTTCTGGTTTATTGTTCCCCTATCTGATGAGGTAATTTAATTTATGGGCCCTCTTATTCTCAAAGCATTTTCCTTACATACAATTTTGTTTTCATTCTGAGCCGTGTTTCCTTACGACGCATGCCCCTCCACATCTTCCTGTCCCTTGTAGCTCTTAATAAGTTTTGTCTCTTTGTTTTTTTTGCCAAACTCTGTTCTCCAATTCATTTACTGAAGCCCATCAAGTATGTCACGTTCTGTTTTCCGCTGTCCCTTTTCCCTCAATCTGTCCTGTGAATATCAGATTTTCTAAGCCCTCCTTCCTCATTACGTGCCACAGAAATTTCAACTGCCTCTTCCTGATGTTAATTATAAGTTTCCCCTTTGTTTCCATTTTCTCCAAAATCGAGTCGTTGCTTACATGTTCGACCCATGGCATCCTCAGCATCTTTCTGTAGAACCACATTCCTGTTTCTTGAAGTCACTTCTTCATCTTTGGAAAAATTGTTCACTATTCGTTGCCATACAAGAGGACAGCTATCACGTAAAAGTTCAGTACTCTTTTCTTTGTTTCCAACGGAATTTTATTAACTCATAATACTCTGCTTAGCTTTTGGAATGCAACTTTGGACATCTCAATGCGTCTCCTAATCTCGGTGTCGCACTTTCCGTCCTCTGTTAAAACACTTCCCAGATATCTAAATTTCTGTACCTGTTTGCTTTTAGTCTCCTCGACCTGTAATTTGCATTTTGGGCTGTGATCCTGTTGCTGATAACCAGGCACTCTGTTGTCTTCTTGTAGTCTATGCTTAGTCCTTTCTTCTTCCTTTCTTTTCCGTGTCCGCTATCAGCATTATGCCATCGGCATATCTTATGTTTTTAAGATTGTGGTCGCCAATAATGAATCCTGATAGGACTTCTAATTCTATCAGAATCCGCCGAGAAGACACATCCTTGTCTTAAACCCCTTTCTGTTTTTGTATATCTGCTGAACTCATTTTCTGTCCATATTCAGGCGGTTTACTGCCAGTATAGATTCTTGATTATTCTGATGTCTTTTCCCGAATGTGTCAAGATTACTGAGCAGTTCTAACAGATCTTTGTGGTGTACGTTGTTGAATGCCTTTGCGCGTCGTCTGTAAAATACAGGTGCATGTTCTTCTGCATTTGTATTGCACTTTCTGATAACATTATGAGCATGAATATTGCGTTCCTTGTTCTGGTGTCTTTGACGAACCCGCACTGTTCTTGTCCTATCTCTGGTCTGACTCTGCTGTGCGCTCTATTCATCAGAATTCGGATGATGAGTTTTGTTATGTGGCTCATTAGGCTGTTGTCCAGTGGAGTTCACATTTGTTTGCGTCTGGTTTCTTAGCCAGTGCTATGAAAATAGATATATTTAAGTCTTCCGATATATCCCGACTGTTGTAGATTTCATTTATTATTTCCGTGATCTTGTCTATGCCAAAATAGTCTAAGTCTACCAGCATCTCTATTACAATTCCGTCTGGCCCTGTCGCTTTGTTTCTGTTCAATTTGGCCAGTGCAGCTTCCACTTTGGTTTTCAATATTTCCGGCTTGTCGGTATTTCTACGTATTGCTGGATGGTCTCTTTCGTCGTAATAGAGTTCCCTTATATATTCGTTACACCTCTGAAGAATTTTTCTTTCTCTCATAACAGCGTTCTGTCATTGGATTTTATGCAGCCTGTTGATGAACATGTCTTTTGTCAATTTAGTGATTTTATTATTTTTATTCATATCTGCTTTATCTGTGATATTCATTGTTTTTATTTTTGCCCATTTTTTGTTGAGCCATTCCTCTTTAGCCTGCCTGCATTTGGTCCTTATTTCTTTGACTAGTTTTTGAGTCATGTCGTGACTCATTGTCATCCATTCGTTTTTTCTTCGTCCATTTTCCTTTGGGATGATCTCATTCGCTGATGTCACTGAATCTTTTCTTAATGTGTCCTACTTCGAGTTTCCATTTCCATTTTGTCTCTCGTATCTTCTTTTCACACTGTCCATATATTTTCCTTCAGTTTCGGGTCGTTCAGGAGTTTGTTGTATTTCAATTTGGGTGCTGCGTTAGGTATCTTCAGTTTCCGTAGTGTCATTCTTAGTTTACATAATAACTCTATGGTGATCGATTTCACAGTCGGCACTGGGATAGGTTTTGCCGTATCCCAAACCAACAGATGTCCGCGAGGCGCGTCGTTTATAGCTTTTCTACTTGGTCTCATCATCTTCAATTTTGCTTAGGACACTACAATGAGTCCTACAATCACACAAATGAAGATAATATAAACACAATCAGAAAGAAGAGGAAAAGCCAGCATAATATGCGAAGAATATAGGCGAAAGAAAAAAAAGGGAAAAGAAAGTCAATGTGTATAAGGAAAAAAAAGAAAAAAGAAAAGAAAGTCTATTATGAGAAAAATGAAGAAAGAAAAAAGAAGGAAAGAAAGAAAAGAAGGAAAGAAAGAAAAGAAGAAAAGATCAATTGATTTGTATTTTAAGGTCGTTCAACCTTTTGCAGGTTATTTAAATACAGAAAATGTTTTAGATTGAAGGAATCTTTGAAGATAATAATGATTTTTTTATTGATATTTAACCCATAGCTGGGGGAGAAGAGGTAGATTCATGCATTTCCCTATGATATTTTTGTGTAAGTGAATATAACGAACTCTACTGGAAAATTGCGAGTCGTTATCCATTACACCACCCATACATCCAAGCTTACAGCATCTGATATTCACAAGTGGTCACCCATCTACGTACTGATCAGGCTCGGCGTTGAAGATTCACTGATTGTACGAGAACCGGTGTTGCAACATGATATTGTCAAAAGCCAAACGAAGAAAGTAGGAAAGAAAGAAATCTATTATGAAAAAATGGAGAAAAAAAGAAGGAAGAAGAGGAATAAGTCTCCGAGGAAAAGGATGAAAAGAAAGAAGTCAAGTCTATTATGAGATGAAAAAGAAAGAAAGAAGTCTATGATGACGAAAAAAAGAAAGAAGAAAAGAAAGTCTAAGTTTGTTATGAGAAAAATAGAGAAATAAAAAAGAAGGAAGATAAGAAACAAGTTGTTGAACAGCAAAGATGGAGAAAGAAAAGTAATAAATAAATCAAAAGAAAAAAAACGTAAAAATGAAACGTCAAATCGTATGAGAATGAAAGACGCGAACAACAATCCCAAAAATCAAAATTGTATGATAAAAACAAATATCTTTGATAGAAACAGGAAGGAAGAGAAAAGCAGCAAACATTATCCTTGTAGTTTTAATGATGATTTCGTTTTAGTTTTTTCGCGATCTTATTTAGAAATTAGATTGAAAACGTCTTTGTTTCCACAACATGAAGTCGATCAAAACTATATACGAGGGTCATTCAATAAATAAGGTGAATTTTTCGGTATAAGGACTTCTAATACAGATAAAAGCTTACTTTTTTTTTCTTTTTCAACGTAGTCTCCCAGCACTGTCACACACTTTTCCCATCTGTGCACAAGCTTCCGTATTCCCTCAGCGTAAAAATCTTTGGACTGATGTCTCAGCCAGTCGCTCACAAGACTTTTGACTTCATCGTCACTTTTAAACTTCGTGCCTCTTGTGAACGCTTTCAAGGGACCAAACAGGTGAAAGTCTGAAGGGGCAAGGTCTGGTCTGTAAGGGGGATGAGGGAGCAGTTCCCAGCCCAGCTCGTTGATGGTCTGCACCGTTTGGGCTGCTGTGTGAGGCCTTGCGTTGTCACGATGCAAGATGACTCCTTCTGACTGATGACCACTGCGTTTGTCCCAACAGATAAGCTCAAAGTCCTTGCAATGTCATCCACTGTCACCCTTCTGTCAGACTGAATGAGGTCATTGACTGATTCGATCACCTCAGGAGACCTCACTTCTGTAGGCCTCCCAGGCCTGTCTTCATCCTCAACACTGCTCTGTCCTTCTTTAAACAATTTAGCCCACTTGTAGACATTTTTTGGCTGAAACATGTGGCACCATACACAGTTGACGTTCTCCTATGAATTTCAACTGGTTTGCACCCTTCAGCAACCAAAAACATGATAACTGACCGCTGTTCAATCCTGGACCATGCTTCTTGGTCGGCCATCTTTGTTAATCGCCAAAACTCTCAAAGTTTTTTTTAAATCTGCAAAAGAAATTAAATCCATGTGAAAAAGAAGTAAAACAAAAACAAAAAAATAAAAAAGAGTAAGCTTCTATCTGTATTAGAAGACCTTATACCGAAAAATTCACCTCATTTATTGAATGACCCCCGTAGAAAAAAAGGAATAATATTTAAAACGAATTCCGCTTTATTTTTTTTTGTCTTTTATCAGATTTCCGTATTTCATTCTGGCAATTAAAGAAATAATCGCTGTATTCTAAAATGCAAATTTAAGGGTTGACGAACCAACTGTAGTACATGCTTTTGTTGCTCTCTTTTGTGAGCAGCTCTCTTGAAAATGCAAGTCTAGCTTGAGTTTCAGGAATATTTTGAGATTAGCGTAACAGTCATCATCGCGGGAACTGAGATAGGCGTGCCGAGTGGGCTCTATTTTGGTATTGGGGTGTTGCAAAGTTACATACTCAGGTTCTGTGAAATCAACAAACAATAACAAAAACAATACGATTAGAGAGTATTGACAGATATGATCTATCTCTTCTGACTAATATATGTTATTTCCCCGAGAAGGAACGCTACTGATCGATTCAGTAGCGTTCATTAAGCAATAAGGCCTTTGATTTATTGATTGATAAAAATGGTTCTTTACGACTTTTGCACGTTATTTAAAGACAGAAATTAAATTTAGATTGTAAGAAGTTTTTTTTTTGAGATAATAATATTTTACTCATACAAGTTCTACTAATTAACCCATAGCTGGGGGACAAGATGTGGCTTCATACCTTTCCTTTCCCTATGATATTTGCGTGCAAGTGAATATAACGAACCCAACTGGAACTCTGTTCTCCGATTCCCAATTTCAAGCCGTTATCCACTACATCGCCCGCACATCCAAGTTTACAGCATCTGGTATTTCCAGGTGGTCACCCATGTAGGGACTGACCATACCCAAGGTTACTTAACTTTGGTGATCGTACGGGAAACAGTGTTTCAACGTGATCTAAATAATACCCTTGGCAAAATGAAACATTAATCCATCTTCTTTCATCTAAGGATAATGCTATCTAACATGTAAATCCTTCTCGCCTATTTAAGTTCCGAGCCTTGGATGGCAGCCAGTCTAAGAGAAGGAAAACTCTAAATTCAGAACCACAGTGATTTGGATTCTTTTTCTTTTCATTTTTGTTTTACAATTTATCAAACCTTTGTTG
This sequence comes from Acanthosepion esculentum, assembly GCA_964036315.1. Lineage (NCBI taxonomy): Eukaryota > Metazoa > Mollusca > Cephalopoda > Sepiida > Sepiidae > Acanthosepion > Acanthosepion esculentum. Next base: position 4,150,459 of record OZ038498.1, on the reverse strand, counting down.
GATATTTAAAACAGAAACATGTTTTGGACTGTAAGGAGAGTTCCTGTTTTGCGAGTGAATATTGCATTAACACTTTTTTGGAGATAACAATGATCTTCGCAGATTTATATCCTACTATTTAACCCATAGTTACAGGGAGAAGTGATCGATTCCTACATGGAAACTACTCCACTATATTTGCCAAGAATGAATGGCATTTTACTGATGCCAATGATTATGAATCCGTGGAAAGTAATAATGTTCTGAAAGCGTTATAAAAAAGAGATTCTTTAGTTTTGGTAGGGCAACTACTCTAAAGGATGACAACTCTGAATTCAAAACCAGCATGAAGAGGAGTATGTTCCATTACACAGTTTTTTTTTCGGGTCACAGCTACTGCTACCAAGGCTGTATGTCCCGAATGCGTTGCGGAACACGTGGTTGGGACTCTTTCTATATCGGTGTTGAAACAGCAGGCAAGAGACTAGTCAGTTATTTTCAGGGTTAAAACTCTGGATTTCATTTATTCCTCGAGCATGGTCTTAGTCTTAATCGATGATAGTTTTCTCTTCTGAAAATTAAGCAATACACTGATATCGACCACGTGCTTAGTTCTTTCCTTTGCTCAGTTCAGAGAACTGGGCTTTCAAAAAACTTGAGCGCATCACACCAAGTTGTAAAAAGTTAACCCGGCTTTGAATCTAACCTTGGTTGATATGTCAAGGAGGTGACGTCTTAATAATATCAACCTAGGGAGATAATCCTTGCTTGTGGCACCGCTGGGAAATGCATGGAAAACTTAACAAGAGTTAACCGTATTACTGAAATTGGGGAAACGAATCTGCTAAACATTCTACTAGTGTTCGAGCATACTGGTTTTGTTCAGCGACTGATGTCGGTAGTTTAGGTACTCTCTCCCTCCAAGAAAGCGTAACTAAGGTCCGTACATATTAGTTACAGCATAAAGCTTAGGTTGAATCTGTCGTTGTTAAAGAAGTATAAATTTCCTGATTAGGCGTCTGCAACAGGGATTAGCTAGACTTCTTAGCAGACGTGTATATTAAAAAATGACCACCCACCCATTATATATATATATATATATATATATATATATATATATATATATATATATATATATATATATATATGCTGGACTCTCCTGTCGTATTCGAGGTATGAGGGTCAAGCAACTCAGTTCCTAGGAACCGACAGACAGACGCCGGCACATATTCTTTGATTATATTGGTGAAGATTTGTGCAGAACCACCCACACTTTTTGAAGGCCCCAATAGAGTGATCTGGTGCACAACGTACCATAAGGTCCCTAAACGACCTTCCGCAGGTTTCGAATTCAGAGTTGTTTTTCTCCTAGACCAGTTGCCATCCAAGGCTATAGAACCCAGTCTGTCCTGCTATTTACCCATAGCTGGGAGGGAGGGGGAAAGAAGAGGATTCCTAGGGTTTTAGCACGTAAGTCAATATATTGGATTCGACTGAAATTCGAACTCGGCTCTCCGATTCCTCAATATATATATATATATATATATATATATATATATATATATATATATAGATAGATAGATAGAGAGAGAGAGAGAGAGAGAGAGAGAGAGAGAGAGAGAGAGAGAGAGAGAGAATTTGATGATCGCAAAAGCGTGAAATAAATGATATATTAGGAGGATTTGATAAATATAATTAAGTAATTCATCGAGTCTGAAACCTCAACAGAATGCAGAAAGCACTGGACGGCCGTTTCGTCCTATATTTGGGACTCATCAGAAGTGCGCACCCTGACAGTTAGGTTGTCAAGCAAACACCCTACCAACTGTTCTACGGGCCTCGGTGACAAAGAGGTCGCAAATCAGACTCAATATAGAGTTGCACAATCACAAATTCCGTGTTGGAATCCAACTGAGATTCTCTCTATCCATAAGACTGTGCCCCCCGGAGCCACGACTACTATCACCAAGCCGCACCAACTGGAGCATTAGAAGCCGGTTCAAGCAATGATATATAAATGATATATTAGGAGGATTTGATAAATATAATTAAGTAATTCATCGAGTCTGAAACCTCAACAGAATGCAGAAAGCACTGGACGGCTGTTATATTATATATATATATATATATATATATATATATATATATATATATATATATATATATATATATATATATATATATATATATATATATGTAAGCAAATACGTGGATGTTGATCCGACGGTATGATGAAAAATATGGAAAAGACAAAACAAAATCCGAATATGCAAGTTTACTGTTTTAATGTTTTACTGTCGACGTCTGACGTTTCGGTCTAGTAGACCATCTTCAGGACATGGTTATTAGAAACATACTTAGGATTAGACGATATTTAAGTCAACATGAAAAGACGATAGACACAAGACTAATCAGAAACAGAACAATTGAAATTCTAAAGTCACCGTTCCTTTTTTGGGATTCGGTCACGTTGGCGTCACGTTGGCGTCACGTTGGCGTCACGTTGGCGTCACGTTGGCGATGCTGCGAATATATATATATATATATATATATATATATATATATATATATATATATATTTGAAAAAAAATATATATATATTTAAAAATATATATATATATATATTTGAAAAAATATATATATATATATATATTTGAATCTCTCCATGTTCGATTAATCAGGGTTGTAATATATCATAATATCGGTCCGGTGCGGTATTGTTGGACAGTGTCTGGCAGCTGTACCGCGGGTTGACCCAAAGACTAGACAAAAATGTTCAAAAGTGGATGATAGTAGTGTTAGCACAAAGTCACAAGTCATCGTGACCGCGGCTTCGAGCGCACTGGCTTTGTTCAACTACTGTGCACGCCAGTTTGCGTGCCCTTCACGCAGGAACTGTAACTAAAGCCTGCTCCACATAGTTGCTGTATATCTCTACTTGAGCAGATGTCTGGAATAAGGGTTAGTTATACCCCCCCCCCAGCAGACGAGTTTATTTGAAAACGAGTAGTTAACCATTGCTTACCGAATACATAGAGGTTTGCTTTGTGTCGGATCTTTTTGGAAACAACGTTGTTTTATTTATTCCCACAAGAGGATATAAATAAATAAATTATTTCTATTTGCATTGTCGTTAATTAAATTGATTGTACATTGATGGTGTTAACGTAAAATTATGACCTGTTTTGTGATTACTTTTGTAATATTAATGCTATTTGGTGTCAACTATAAATGTCACTTTCATATCACATCCGGTAGTAAATGTTGCTTTGATATCTATAAAATTTTATTTATATAATTTTAATTATTGTATTTTTTTATTTTCGTTATTCTGCATTCGGTAGCATTTTTTTCTTTCCAGTTATGTCAACGCTCTATAAATTTCTATCTATTTACTGGACAAGCTCTCACCAATCCTGGTGTGTGGTAATACTCTCAAAGAGTTTCGTTGTCTTTAATGCCTACTGGTGCTAAAACTTCCTCCCGATCTCAAATGGAACGTTTCTTTTCGTTCCACTGAAAAAGATGCTGGAAGAATGATCGGTTCATTGTATCACTCCAGAACACACACACGCACACGTACGCACACACACACACACATATATATAGGGGCACTCCGAGGTAGTGTAATGGTTAGCAAGCTTGTCTTGCTAGAACAATTACGACTGAGTAGTGAGTTCGATCCTCACTTGGTGCCCCATACTTTCGGCCTTGTGCTACACCTAAGCTACGCTTGGAAAATCACTACACACATATATATTACAATGAATCATTCATACAAAAAGTAGATTAGTAAAGTTAATGATATAAAATGGCGAAATCCCTTCGCAAATAAAATTTTAAAGGTGCATGAACCTACAAATCCTTCGATGAATGTTATGATCCTTGTTTTTAAATATTATAAACTGTATAATGTCTTTCTTTAATACTTAAGTACTTTCAACTGTACATTCAGACATCTTCAGGTATGGAAATTATTTTGTTTTTGGTAAAATTCAGGTAGAATCCGAGACGAAAATATTAAATGCGAATCGAAATATATATATTTTTTAAATGCATTATTGTTAACGGATACAATCTTTTGGAGCGTGCAGTCGCAACGCTAAGGTTGAATTGTTTTAAAATTTAACTAATATGGCAATTTGAGAATTTTTGTTGTAGGAGTTTATCAGTCAATGTGGCATGAAGTAAATTATTCAATAAATAGAGTAATGTCTCAGTTGTTACCCCGAAAATTTATATATAGAAGTCCATTCAAATATATATATATATATATTTGAATGGACTTCTCCACTGTCTTACTAGTATGCTATTATCTTTAATATTTCAATTTTACAACGGTCAGTTTTCAGTCCGTACCTGGAGATTGCTGGGTGCATCAAACAGAGTGGAAAAATATATTTATTATTAATAAAAGGAAAAATGCTTGCAATATTTACTGTAAAAGAGTCGGCATGAAAGAATGCACTAATATGTTCTTATGTTTGCTGCAGATCGGATTGTCACTGACGAGCGATAATTTGTACACTCTAAAGATGCAGCTTTGAATATTTGCACGATTTAAGTCCAAAAAAGTCAATTCTCATTCACCAGTAACTTGAATAGATAAATCCGTATTTTGTTAAGTAATTTCGGTTTACCTCTTACCATAAATGTTTGCAATGTAACCCCCCCAAAAAAAACAAAACAAATGCAAAACAGAAAAGTCAAATGAAACCAATACGAAATAGAACTTTTATTCTTTGTAGTTTTAACAGCAGATGTTCCGTATTTCGACTGCAATTTTTTTTCAATAGAAAATATTAAAATATATAAATCAAGCATCATTTTCCTGTTTTATTCCAAACTTGATTTTACTGAAATTGAAAAAAAAAATCTCTGCAGCAACTAAGGTCAATCAATGGCCAAACTTTTCGAAAAGTTTGAATATACAGGGTGATTTAAAAGTAACTCCCAATTTTAAAATACTTTATTTATTCACTATACTTTTTACAAGAAATGGATATGAGATGAAAGCGTTTGGCATGAGGTTTTACTTTAAATTCGATATGGGCACCAGATTTCTCGAGCCACGCAGAAATCACACCAACTGATTTCAGCAAGACCTTTTGTGGTATCGAAGACAAAACTTCTTGTATTCGGCCCTTCAAGTTCTTCCAAAGTCTTGGTTTCGTATAATAGACTTGCTCCTTTAACCAACACTAAGGAAGAAGTCAGATTGTGTTGTCAGGACTCCTGAATGGCCACTCTTACATAAAATAGGCGGTTACTTTTCAATCATTCTGTACATGCTACAATTATTATTTAGTCATATACATCTTTATATTGCTTTTTTTAAAATCAGGAACAATGGAAGATTAAGCAATAAGTTTCAATAAAGGAGAAAGTTCAAGAAGGTTATTTTTACAAAGATATTCCTACTAGAAGATCAAGGAAATTACGAACAATATTTATTACGGAAATATCTGAACTTAAAATCCCACTATGCAAAGGGATGAGTATGAGTTTTATTTTTGACTAATTTCACTCCATGCAAGGCAATAAAGCCACTAAGAAACGAAAGGTTACTGAGTGTGAAAGAATAAGACAAATGTGAAACATTATTATGGAGCGAGAACTATAAAAGAAAAGGAATCCTGAAAACGGTAGATTGCATTTAAACTTTCGAATTTGGTTGGAAAGTAAGAAGCCGGAAGAGATTTCCACAGGAGAGTAGTGCGAGGAAACTATTAGCAAAGAATTTAATGTTGCCAATTCAACTATAAATTGATGAGGCCCCGTTCCCAGTCTACTAGTGCACTTAAATTAATAAAGTCTAGGTACATTAGCGAACAGTTGCCATGAAAGTACTTATAAGAAAAGGCACTGGGAAGCTACCGTACGGCTGTGGGAATGTGACAGAAGACGAGATGTCAGGTCAGGACCAATAACATTGCAGATTCTTCTTTGGATTTTATCAAGAATCTCTAAATATATAGCAAGAGCACCAGGCAAGATGTAGCAGCAATATTCAAAGCATGGGCGAATGGTAGACTTATAAATAAGAGGTACGGCCGTGGGAAAGTTACTGACGCCGAGATGCCAGGTCAGGACGAGTAACATTGCAGATTCTCCTTTGGATTTTATCAAGAATCTCTAAATACATACAAAGAGCACCAGACCAGATGTGGCAGCAATATTCAAAGCATGGGCGAATGGTAGACTTATAAATAAAAGGTACGGCTGTGGGAAAGTGACTGAATTTTATAAAGAATCGCTAAATATATTGCAGTATCACCAGACAACATGTGGCAGCAATATTCAAAGCATGGGCGAATGGTAGTCTTTTTAATATGTAAGATAGATTGTGGAGAGAGAAAGAATTGTCTAGTATGAGAAAGTGAACCAAGTTTCTTATCAGCAGATCTAGCAATGGATTCAATATAATCTTTCCACTTCATGTCAGCAGAGAATGTTTGCCCGGAGGGTGCAACGAATCACTCTCCTGGAGCTTAGCATCAGCCATATTGATGGAAATCAGATAAGTGGGGATATCCCAGACGGTTAATAAACAGAATTTTCGATTTGGAGAGTTAAAATTAACAAGATATTCTTTGTCCTAGTTAACAGTAGATTGTAGGTAACTTTTGAGAGCAGATGCCAATGGAAAGTCCTATCACATGATCACTGTAAGGGTATTTTTCAATACTTACAGTAACATAAACCTTTATTTTTACGTTTAGCAAAAAGAAGAGCCCAACATTTGGATTAAAATTGGAGATATCTAAATCAAGCAAATTTTAATGTCTAGGAAGTGTTTTAATGGGGAACAGGATGTGCGACACCAAGATTCCGAAGGTTCATTAGTATATCGAAAGATGCCTTTCAAAAACTAAACGAAATATTAAGAGACAGGATAATTTCGTTACAAACAAATAAAAGTATGTTGAAATGCTATAGAATATCAGTTCTCCTATATGACAGTGAATGCTGGATAATTTCCTTACAGATAAACAGGAGACTTGAGGTAACAGATATGTAGTTCTACAGAAGGATGCTGGGAATAACATGGACGGAACATATAAGCAATGAGGAAGTTTAAAGGGAAATGGAAGCAAAGAGGAAACTTATACTAAAATCAAAAAGAAAAAGTTAACATCTTCGGGAATTATATTAAGGAAAGTGGGCTGGGTAAATTCGACACACATAATATCTAAGGCAATAGGGACAGAGCGAAACAACGAGTAACCTATCTAATGATCTTGTCAAAATGAATGGTAGAGCAGCGAATGGGAATGATAGAATGAAAGCAAACATTAATAAGAGCTAGGAGAGGTAGTTGTGGAGAGTCATGATCTCCCACGTCCTTAAGAGACACGGCACATAACAGAAGAAAAAATATAATATAATAACCGTAATCTTTGATCAGAAGCAAATCATTAATTTACAATCTTCTCAAGAGATAAATATTCACCTAATTACGTGAGAGTGGGCAAGTATCTTGTTTCATTGGTGAAACCGGTCAATTCGATGTCCAGTTTTGAATTATTAAACAACACTAAATATTACAATGACACCAAAGTACTTTTATTGAAAAGATAACAGCAAAACGAGGTAAAACGTAATAAATCATTAAGCTTAAACTGAAGAGGTGCACAGCTTTTTCTTTTATGCATCGTATCCCTTCAAAACGTGTGAGATCATGGCCGTCCACAACTTCCTATGTTTTGTAGCTCTAAGCAATGCTTGACCTCCTATTATCCTTCACAGTCTCTGCTCTCCCACCCAGCCTCCTTAGCTAGTTTATTCCATGTTTCTTTCAGCCTCTCTTGCCTTCAGTAGGTATTGTGAGTATCCAATTCTCCAAGCCCTCCTTCTCTATTATGTATTTCAGAAATTTAAATGTCTCTTTCTTTTTCAAAGTACACGTATCCATTTAGTTTTCATTTTTTTTAGTCGTAGCGCACATGTCCTGTTAATTTTCCAATATTCACATCCGTATAGATCGATTTATATTAGAGAGCAATCCGGGTTTCTTTTGTTTGCTTCTGGCAATTTCTCGTTTCTTAATACTTTGCTGAGCTTTTTGAACGCATCTTTCCCTGTTGCAATTTACATTTGGATTTCTATGTCATATTTGCATCGTCTGTTATAACACTTTCCAGTTAAATGTCTGTCCTTACTTGATTTTGATATTTCAAATTCGTAGTTCCCATCTTGGGCTGTCTCCCTTGATATCCATTATACATTATATCTTTTTACAACTGACGCTTATTCTTCCAGGTTTCCTTTACAATCTTTTCCTAGCATTTCAAGTAGATCCTTATCAAATGCTATGAAATGTATTTATTTATAATTATAGTTTCATTGGAAGCAAGGCAACAAAGCCACTAAGACGCAAGTGGTTACTGAGTGTGAAAGAATCACAGAAGAAAGAAAAACATTATTAAGGAGAGTGAACAATAAAAGAACAGGAATTAAGAAGACAGAAGATAACGATTGACATGGCATTTACATTGTTGACTGGAAAACAAGAAACCGAAAGAAAGTTCCACAAACAAGAAGTGCAAGAGAAGAATCTGTTAGCATAAAATTTACGGCTACATCCAGCTATTTCAATTTTAAAATGATGTGATCTTTCCGCCAATCTCGTAGTACGCTTAAATTCATAAAGTTTAGCCATAGAGGAAAGTTTGGCAGAAGAGCTAGCATGAAAATTTTTATAGAAAGGAGGAGTCACTGTGGAGTAATGGATAGCGGCTTGGATTGAGGAATCGGAGAGCCGAGTTCGAATTCCAGTTCCATTCCATTACATTCACTTACGTGCTAATACCATTGGGAAAGGTTTGAATCTTCTTCTCCCTCCAGCTATGGGTAAATAGCAGAATAGACTGGGTTCTTTAGCCTTGGATGGCAACTGGTCTAGGAGAAGGACAACTCTGAATTCAAACCCGGAGTGGAACTTCTAAGGCTGATACCAAACTGTATTGGTTATCTGGAATCTGCTAGCAAGGAAGAGAGGAGGAACTAGACACCCGGGCAGCCCTAGTTCTAGCCATGGCACCAGGACAGATTCCGACGACGATTTATAGAAAAAGGACACCATCACTGTAATGATTTCGTTCATTAATATTATTAATAATAATCGGTAGGACTTCAAGTTCTCTTAAAATCATCTCGTTGCATAAATTCTTGCAGTTTTTATTTCTTGTCTGGCATCAACACGGTGTAATCTGGTTATCTTGTCATGTGCCCGGCAATAATAATAATAAAAACATGGTGGATTTTTCTAGTTCTGTTACGATTGTCTCGCTGTAAATAAAGTAAATAAATCTGGCGAGTAAACGCATCCTTGTCTTACATGCCCCTATTGACAAGAGATAAAAATTCACCCACCTAATTACGAGAGAGTGAGTAAGTATCTGGTTGCATTGGTGAATCCGGTCAATTCGATGCCCAGTTGTTCAATTATTAAACAACAGTAAATATTACTATGACACCAAGAAACTTTGTCATGTATTGAATGGATAACAGCAAAACGGGGCAAATCGTGATTAATCATTAATTATGGCATTAAACTTAAACTGCAGAGGTGTTCAGCTGGGACAACTGAAAGCGAAATCTTACTAATTGAAAATAATTTGATTAATGTCTTTCTGCCAGTAATTTATGCAGCAAAAAGTGGATAGAATAAAATAACTAGGAACACAAACAGTAGTTAGAGAGAGAGAGAGAGAGAGAGAGAGAGAGAGAGAGAGAGAGAGAGAGAGAGAGAGAGAGAGAGAGAGAGAGAGGCTGTGGCAATATAAAAGATGACGCATTCGAGAGAATATATGGTTGTCAGCAAAAGAAACGCCCTGAGATGCAAACTAAAAACTGGACACGTCATAATCAAGCAGGTTCAAAAATGTAAATATCTTGTTTTAAAAGAGTGTGGATATGTGATATTGAAATTCGAAGGCTTATTGGTATAGCGAAATATCACTGACAAAAGTTAAAGAAAATATCAAATTTGGTTAGAAACAAAGAAAAGAGTACTGAACTGTTATGTAATATCAGTCCACCTATATGGAAGTGAATGCTGGACAATTTCCTCACAGATGAAGAGACTTGAAACAACAGAAACAAAGAAAAGAGAACAGAACTGTTACGTAATATCAGTCCTCCTATAAGGCAGTGAATGCTGTATAATTTCCTCACAGATTAAGAGACTTGAAGCAACAGAAACAAAGAAAAGAGTCTGAAATGTTACGTAATATCAGTCCTCCTATAAGGCAGTGAATGCTGTATAATTTCCTCACAGATGAATAAGAGACTTGAAGCAACAGAAACAAAGAAAAGAAGACTGAACTGTTACGTAATATCAGTCTTCTTATAAGGCAGTAAATGCTGGATAATTTTCTCTTAGGTAAAGAAAATACTTGCAGCAACAGAAATGTGTTTCTATAGAAACGATGCTTAGAATGCCATGGATCATGTGAGCAACAAAGATAGTTTAATCAAAATGGAAACAAAAATACATATTTAACACCAGAAAGAGACTGTTTAGGTTTTCAGGACATAATGAAAAAATGTGGTTTTGGAAAATTTGTTACTCACAGGACATATTGCATGCAAGTGGAATAAAGGACAACAACGCATAACCTCCGCCCCCGAGCTTGAGTAAATGGATAGCGGACCATCCTTAGGAGAGATAACAAGAATACCAAATTTATTAAGAGCTACAAAGGAGTGGAAAGTGTGGAGAGCCATGATCACCAACATGTTGAAGGAACATGTAATAATAGTAATATTATGTTGAATTTTATTTTTATGAAATGAAACTGTCAACAATTATACATTTTTTTTGACTCGTATTTCTTTTATCTTAATTTTAGTTATTTTATTTATACTGGTAGTTTTAGTGGTTGTATTAGCTCAAATTATTATTATTATTATTATTATTATTATTATTACTATTTCCTTTTGTTTTTGTTGTATATTTCTTTCTTTCTGGGTCCCAACCAGAGACCTAAGATCAGAAATGACCTCATGACATTTTCCACTGAACATTTTTATAAAAAAATAAATAAAAATTAGACAAATTAAGATCGCCCCCATTTTACATAGATAAAGCTTTTCTAATGTGTGAGCTGTACGCGTGAGTACATCTTTTTGTATTTCTTTAAAGCATCGGCTTTCAGATATCTGTTCTATGAGTCGGGGGCTCCAAACACAACTGGAATTATTGATGCTTTCATTTTTTGTGATTTCTACTTCATGGTGCTAGTATTTTGATAGTGTCTTGAAGAACTTCAAAGATACATTACAGTCTGCATTCTGCTTTTGTAGTCTTTCATCACTACATCTAGGCAATTAGCTTAGATTGTTCTCTATGCGAGTATTGGAAATTGTCCATTAAAATTGTTATCATAAATTTGTTATTATTATTATTAACTGAATTATGATCAACAGTTTTTAATTTCTGTAACCTTTGGCTCTATTAACTCAAATACTAGAGCATCTATCGTATATTAACAGGACTCACGTTGCAGATGTCCTGTTTGAATCTCGCTTCATAGTTTTTCATTATTTCCGACACATCTTTAGCGGCCATATTTATCATTTACTTTGAGGCTCTGAATTGTTGTGATTCAAAGTAACTGAAGTTAAACTGAAAGAGATACTAGTAAAAACAAAAATAGCAACTGTAAAAACATTTATATGAACATTTGGCCAGCAGGACTTATATCCAAACTTGAGCGGCAGTGAAAACAGTCTTTTCGTGATATTCGACTTGACATTCGTTTACGTTAAGTGAGCTTCTTAATCTGGGACATCTACCATGCGGCCTTTACTTGCCTTCAAAGAGTAATTCTTTTTTCTCTTTTTTAAAACAGTAATAAAAGGAGCGAATCTTATCTCAGGGCATTGTTAGGAAGCCTTTTTGGGAAAAGATGGCCTATCATTTAAAAGCGTATCTTGTTAGCGCTTTAACTGTCAGAAAGGCCGGGTGGCATTAAGGTGAAAACAAATCTGTGAATGGGAGATATTTGAGCGTACGGCTATCATTGGGCTTGGGGAGATGCAATATTTTTTTTATTTTATTGAACAATTCAAGAAAATGCCAATGGCAAGCTGAAACTTATACCACGTATAATACAGAAAGCAAGGTGAAAAGTCCATTCGTCCGTGTTTAAAATCTCTAAGCTTACAGGCGAGCTTTTAGCAACGACATCTATCCGATATCAGGGACGTAACTTTATGTATGAGAACTGTCTCTTATCTTTTGTAAATTCTCGCAAGGATAAATTTTATTTGCGTGTCTCTCACCTTAGACCACTGGAACAAAATAGACCGCATCGTAAACACACAAACAATCGTTTATTAAACTTTTTTTTTAATCTAACAAACATTAGTCTTTTAACATTTTTATATAAAAAAATTACCAACAATACCATTTTATCATAGAATTACGAAACATTTACCAATAATAACTATTTATTGTAAAATTACCAAAAATACCTATTTATCTACAGATAAAGGCGTACAATTGCGTTCAGAATATTTAGATTTCGGCATTAAATAAGTGTTCATATGCCGCTAGACAAAATCAACCAAACCAACCAAATTTAAACTACCGTGGGTGTGCGTCACACTATGATCCGGCCGTCACGTGACCCTGGTGAATTCATCTTTTACCAAAGAGTGATAATCATTTTTGGGATCCCTACAAAGATATCTATGCGGTTATATTAAAAATAAAAATGAAAAATAAATGTAATCATGGCTTCTAAAATATTTTTTTCTAGAATCGGACACAAAGTAAATAATTTATAACATTAATTTTTTTTTAATTTGATAACATTAGTTACGATCTTATTTCCTGTAGCATTTATGTTATAATGCTCGTATCAACTCGTAGTTCTGGTTAATAATATTAAAAGGAACAAAAGATCAGTGAAGAAACTGTTAGTCAAATGCGGGCAGCTGTTCTCCGGCACCGGGCCCCTCATATGGATAAAGAGTACAATAATGGCGAATACTGTAGTTAGGGCGGCAATGCGTGCGACCGACTGTGCGACTACTGTCCCTATGAGCAGACGTGAATGGCAAGTCTATGTTCAACAATTTAGTGTAGCGTAGGTAGGTCGTCTTTCTACAAAACAGTTTATAGTAAGCATCGTAGTTGTCTGATATTTCACATTAAACAATTTTTAAGGAATTATCTAAATGAAGCAAAATAGTCAGTTTAGTTAAATTTTCTCAAAACTCTATCGACTTATGTAAACAAGTAAAAAATAGTAAATTTTCTGAATTAACTTTTATTATAAATGTAAGCATTATAAAATGAAAAAGAGGAAAGACCAGACCGAATGCGACCAACCCCCGAAGGCCTCAACGGCGAATATGCAAAGATCTACACGATCTCAACGACCAGACCGGCGGAGGAGAGCAGCGCAGGTTGGGCTGGAGTAACTAAGGCCGACCTTGACAGACCAAGCATCAAACAGCCGAATGCAACCGGATTTGCCAGATAGCGTTTGTCTCGATAACTTTGAACCGCGCACGATGCGCTTTTGGCTTAAATGTATGGGCTCTTCCGTCGCGTAGAGTTGTTCACCAAAATCAAATTCACGTGAATGGCCTCGTCAAACTCTCTTTGAATCAGAGCCATCTATATGGAGAGATGATGACAATCCTAATGCTAGGATGCGAGCGGGTGTCGATGACGACGATTTGGTGGATAGAATAAACAAAATGTAAAAGAGAATGACACTGTATTGAATCGGTAAATAATTTTTGAATATGATGAAAGTGCTTAACCCCTAAGGATTATTATTTATTTATCAAATGCAGCACCAGTCGGTCTGATGTAACCAAGGCGGACCCTGACAGACCAAAAATCCGACTGCCAGATGAAACCAGGTTTTCCAGATCTCGCCTGTCTCAATTCCGTTTGAGCTGCGAGGAGATCGGGCTTCTGGCAAAATGCGCGGGCTTCTCAGTCGTGCAGAGTTGTCCACCAAACTCCAATTCATGCGAATGGCTTCGTCAAACTCTCTTTTATTCCCAGCCATCTCCACCACCGCTACCAGGGGGGGGGGAATAGGCAGAGAGGATGATGATCCCGATGATCGGATGCGAGCGGGTGCTGAGAACAATAATACAAATACTCAAATGTTTTGCTCTATGTGGCGATGTACAGAGTACTGAATTAGAGTCAAAAGAATAAGAAAAAGAACTTTAGATGTCTTACTGAAAATGTTGTTTATACTGACATTTTAAAGAAGTAACAGAACGTGAATAACTTACTTTACTCTAGTCGTAATAATCTCTAGTCATATTCAATTTGTCGTAGGGTGGTTGGCTGTTTGTTGTCATTATTATCCATTCTTTTTTCACCCTTCCTTTCTTTAATCTTGCTTCTTAACAATACTGCATACACGCACCAGGAAAGAATTCATCTAACAGTAGAACAGTCGACATAAGAACAACGTCTTTCCCAATGTTCTTATAAGTTTTTCGGCCATATTTCGTCAATCTTTAAATCTAAATAAATATTGGTCATAGATTTTAACCACACTTTTATATGTATCATCTATAGCTTCATCTTAGCTGGAAATTGACTCTACAACAAAGTATTATTCATGTGGAGATTCTTCTGTTTTCTAACTCTCTCTATCTCTTTTCACTTCAAAATAATGAAACCTATTACAGACTGATCTAAAACAATAGTTGCGTGCTGATAGCTATATCTTTAAAATATGAATGACCAGTGACTTTCATGGTGTATGTAGGCCTTGGCGTATATGGCAGCTGTTTGCTGATCTTGACGTTCGGGTGTTGTGAATTCAATTAAAAAGAAACGGTATCTGGAAACGGAAAGAAAAAAAAGAAGAAACAAATTATCCCAGGGGAGTCAAAAGAATCCATCCCGGAATTACTACTAACGTAGTTGTAAAAATCACGATAGCTCGGATAATTATTATTGTCGAGTCAGTTTCTTGCCATTCTTCTTTGTTATTTCCTTATCAACTCTTTTCTTCACCCCCTCCCTCTCTCCTTCAAAACTGTGTCACAGAGTAAATCCATAACCCTTTTGTTTATTTCCGGCTAGTCTCACGTTGAAGTCTTGTGATGTGTACCATTCAATTTTAATCGCGGGGAAAGAAGGAAGAAATAAAGAAAGAAAAGGAAAACCAAGAAGGCGATAGCGCTCTCATGTGTTTAACGTCTGCTTTAGTGAAATGGAAAACCTTATCAATTTTGAATCTCTTTCTTTGTGCCATCTTACTTCTTTAAATAATGACGTATATTCATACTTAGGTTTGTTAGTGTAATACTTTGTTTCGTTCAATTATTTAACATTGCAATATGTTAATTTCCACGGGTATTTTGTAGTCGTTGAACTTGCAAAGTGCTTATTTAGTCATTCAATTAAGAAATAGGAAGTCATCAGAAAATTCAAATAGTAAAACCTGAATTTTTACAAGTACTACTAGTAGTACTATTATTATTAGTAGTAATAATCGTTCTATTTACAACCGAAACATCGTAAGAGTGATAACAAACGCAAAACATCAATTGATAATTATATCGAAAATCACATAATAAGAGAAGGCATGAACCTAGCGTAAAAGTAATATAATAGAAATGCGACTGGGTGGGAAAAGTTATTCATTGGAAATAGTTTCAAACGAACTTTGGTTTGAATAAAACACACACACGCAAAGACACACACACACAAAAAAACTATATAAGAAATTGTCCTCGAAATTAGACAGAGTAAAATACTTAAAAAATTTGAGACAAATAGACCTTGCTGTTCACGTCACTGGAGATCCGGGCTGCTTGTTGTAAAGAAAGCAGAGAGAACATGCCAAATAGTGGGTGTAGATGTTTTATCGGAACACAAATTGAGATAGAGTAAAAAGTTCGCACGTTGAATGATAATGATTCCCAAAATAAGGATTCCCTTTACTTTTGCTTTCATCTAAGAATTTCCATGGAACAATAAGAATTAGTCATAGCGTAATAAAAGCAAATGACTAAAACAAACAAACATGTAATATAGAATCATAGGAATAAACCTCGGACATCATTCATTTTTGAGTTCTTGCTATATTGAAAGTGTTTATTCAAAATCAATAAAAGATTTATGAAGCTGTTCATTTCCTTTGTTGACACCTGTTTCTCAAACATTGTACATTTTAAACGCTATGTTAATCTAAGCGAGAAGTGTGATAGAATAAACTGTTGATATAGAACTTACGGTTACATCTAGCCAATTCCACTGTAAAATGATGAGGTCTTACTGTCAATCTAGTACTGGGCTTAAATTCACGGAGTTTATGTACCATAAAAAAGTTCATCAGAACAATTACCCTGAAAATATTTATAGAAAAGGCACAGGGAAGTGGTTATTATAAAACTTGTGAACGTAATAATGGTCCTGGAACGTCTCTTAGCCACCCTTATATTTCTTTTAGATCTGGGTTTTCTTACTCTACTTGTGAAAAGAAAAGTGTTTGAAGAAAATACATAGACGTTGATGAGATCATGGCTGTTTACAAACGGCTGATATTATGACGTGATGTAAAAACATCGCAATTGGTTCAAATCTATGAATGTCTTTGTCTTCTTTCAACTAAAGTGAAAATACGTTGTCTTTATATAAAGATATGGAGATACATGAGATTGTTCTGATCTACATCCGCTCTTGAATCAATTCTTCTTCTTCTTCTTCTTCTTCTTCTTCTTCTTCTTCTTCTTCTTCTTCTTCTTGTTGCTTGTGTCACACGTCACAGAGGAAGTGCCCTGCTCTCTATCGATAATTCACGGGAATTGATCGCAGGCCAATTAATGAGCTGATGCCAGCCGGTGGCTCAGTTATCACAAGACAAAGCAGATG
This sequence comes from Acanthosepion esculentum, assembly GCA_964036315.1. Lineage (NCBI taxonomy): Eukaryota > Metazoa > Mollusca > Cephalopoda > Sepiida > Sepiidae > Acanthosepion > Acanthosepion esculentum. Next base: position 4,133,607 of record OZ038498.1, on the reverse strand, counting down.
TATTATTAAGTAGCGCGCAGTGTGGCTCAGTCGGCAGCCGGGAGCGTATCAAGTTGAGCGCCTTCTCTGTTCGCATTTGCACACACGCGACATCGGCGCGCCTCCAAAAACTGAAGTCCTCTCAGTTTATGAATTAATAAAAGCTAATAAAGACAGAATTACAGTGCGAACAAGTGGAGAGAGAGAGAGAGAGGAGAGAGAGAGAGAGAGAGAGAGAGGGGATAAGGAGAGACGGGGAGAAAGTGAGAGAGAAAGAGAGAGAAATAAATTTTAGAAGTTTGGTGTAACAATCTACTTCGTTTCACACCTCACCATTTGTCCTTGTGTCATACTTAGTAGCTGAAAGTGAATGCACAATAATCCATTAATTAAGACTTGATAGAATATGGAGTAGGGAACATGTTTGTGGGGTCTGCCTCATGACTTACACTGTTATATACTTCCCAGAAATAATAAGTGTTCGAATCCGTGTAAAAGGGGAGATTTTGAATTTAAAGAAGTATAAAATATAATCTTTCTTTGTAATCTTTATTTTACTTAGGAAAAATCTCGTTAGAAACAAAGAATACTTAACTGTTATGGCAGAAAATCCCAGGTAATCTCATTACAAATGAAGACGAGACATGAGGCAACAGAAATGTTGTTCTACAGAAGGATGCTGAGAATACCATAGACTGAACACGTGATCAACGACAAAGTTTTAGAGAAAATGGAAACAAAAACATCGAAAAGAAACAGTTGAAATTTCTTAGGTATATAATGAGGAAAGATGGCTTAGAAAACTTGACACTCACAAGGCATATTGAAATAAAAGAAACAAAGGAAAACAACGCATAACTAACCTAACCTGAGCTTATATATATCGTTGACAGAACAAGGAAAAATTGCTAATAGCTCACACAGGACAAGAAGTTGTGGAGAGTCATAATCGCCAACGTTAGGGTTAGGAGAGAAAGTTAAAAGAATAAAATTACTAATAACCTACACATCACAGGAAATTGTGGAGAGCGATGATTGTTAACCCTCTGAAGGAACACAGTACATAGAAGACCCGGCTTGTGTAAATGGTTGTCAGAACAGGGGTAAGGCGATAAAAGGAAAAGACAAAATTTACTAAGAACTAAAAAGGACAAGAAATTGTGGAGAGCCATAATCGTCCACCTCCTGAAGGGGCACGTCACATAGAAGAAGAAATCAAGAAAATCTATATTCTCGTAGCGAGCAGTTATCGGCGCCAAAAATGGGACCGGCGTGTCGAGATCAAATTCCAGTTGAGATCGCTGCGTTTGCATTAGCAGAAACCCCCTTGGAAAGATACGAATATGCCTCTTCTTCTTCTAATAGTAGTGCAGACAGGGATCTCTAGTTTCAAATGATGTTATTCTTGCCCTAGTCTATGAGAGAGCATTTGTAATTAACGAAAACTTTCGAGCAAAGTGGTGTGCACTGTCTTTTGGCAGAGCAAAGACGCGATATATGGCATTAGTCTTCCGCAACTCGGATAAACTATTAACTATGAGACTTGCATCATAGCGCTAAGTTGAAGGACCTAATTTAAAGATTCAAACCTTTCAATTGAAATATGATAACACCAGATCCAAAATATTTTAAAGAACACGAATATTTGTTGGCAATTTTCACTGGACAGTCCTACTATAATCACCGGAAATTCTGAATTTAGTCTCTTTTTGAAGGAAAATGTTGCAATTGCTTTCTTTTCATAAAATATCAAATCAAATATTCCCGTCAGGTTTCGACGGCATATGTTTAATATGGTAACGATAACGTTAGCCTTTTTCTTATAAGGAAACATTCAGTATTTAATGACTGAGTAGTTAGTAAGTGAAATTTTTAAAACCTTTCTCTTAAAACAAATGTTCGGGATAATATGTTTCTGAAGTCCAGTTGCTGTTATTGCTCTTTTTTGTACTGATACGGGCTTCCTTATTTCTTTGAGCTCCTAGGGAACGTCAGTATTTGGATTATGTCATTATGCACTCTTCGAGATACATGAGCTATCCGTTTTAGTTGTTGCTGCTGTTGAAAGTCCTAAAGTCTCTTGCCCTTCTCGTAGAACGTCATTATATTGATTATGTCATTATTCACTCTTCGAGATACATGAGCTATCCGTTTTAGTTGTTTATATATATATATATATATATATATATATATATATATATATATATATATATATATATATATATATATATATTATATATATATATATATATATATATATATGTATATATAAATAAAAAGAAAGAACAGTAAGATATAAAATCCGGTGTTCTTATAGATATTTTTATTTTTACACAATAGTGCTCAATGTAAATTTACAGAGCATTAATATTATAAATTAATTGATTTAAAATATGGTTTTTTCGCTACACAGTGATAACCATGTTTCAGAAATGGAAGCTAAAGCCCCTGAATTTAATTTTGTTATTAAACTAAAGACATTAGTTCCATTTCTTCGTCAAGCGAATTTGATGGAACTAATGTCTTTGGTTGAATAACAAAATTAAATTCAGGGGCTTTAGCTTCCATTTCTGAAACATGGTTATCACTGTGTAGCGAAAAAAAAACATATTTTAAATCAATTAATTTATAATATGATATATATATATATATATATATATATATATATATATATATATATATGTATATATATATATATATATATATATATATATATATATAGATAGATAGATAGATAGATATATAGATATATATAGATATATATTCGCGTTAAGACGTTTTTGTGACCCTATGTTCTTGTGTCATAAATCGATGAACTTTTATTCAAAAGTAATGAAAATAGGATTAAATTGTTTTAGTTCCTGAAAAAGCTCACCCCCAGACCAAATATTCGATGTTACCAGATACACAACAAGGGTGAAAAATCAAAATATTTCAGAAGCTTTATTTTTCAATTTGCTAATAATTTAATAGAAAAGAATTTACGTAATTTTAATGCATTTAACCGTTTTTGACAATAGCATTATATAGAACCTTACACATAAACAAAAACAAATTCTAAAAGGTTCAACAATGTTCTAGAAGACTCCAGAAAGGCATCGTACTACTATACTTATATGCAAGTTTAGAAATGTCGTGTTTGATAATATTTAAAAAATAAACTGAATTAAACCTTCTTTATTATTTTTTTAACAAAAGTTCATCGAATAATGTCCACTTCATTTTGTTCAAGATTTCTTTGCTTGCTGATTTTATACGAAACCTTGTCGATAAGGTTTAAGCAATAAAAAGTGATGACGTCAGCAGGAGTGTTTGGCGCATGAGACTAATGAATAATGTTTGATTCATTTATCTTTTTTATTCTAGTTTTACTTATTTTTGGTTTAACTTAGACACACATATGCAAAACCCATGCAATGTGTATCTGCATGTGTTTCCAGTGCAACCTATTCGATAGGCTTTAAACAATTAAATTCATTTCGGAACGTCGGTTTTATAAATAATGTGCGCGCCATTTTTGTCGGTCTCTCGACAAATCTTTAGCGCAGACGATCGCCTTCTCTCTTTCTGGAGGACACCCACTAACTCTTATTGCTTTTCTAATGCGTTGACACCTTATAAATTATTTGGGTTTTCGCTTTCCAGTGAGAACAAAAAAGTAAAGAAAAAAGAGAAAAAACAAAACAAAAGAACGGAAACCGTAAAAAAAGAGAAAAAAAAATAAGAAAAGACGGCTTTTAAGGTAAGCGTCATTCGACGCATGCGCAGAAGAACCAATGGAGAATACAGCCGATAAAGTTTTGAACATAATTTCCTGTCATCTTAAGCTGCTCCTTCACAACCTCCGATATCTCACCGTCAAGCACTCAGTCTTTTCCTCTCCATCGGCTTTTTACTGCTCCATTGACTACGCCTTACTAGAAGTCTTGTTTTTACCCACTTGTTTTTTTCTCCATTATTTTTCGTTCTTCAAACTCGTTCTTTCGGTCTTCTTTCCTCTTCCTTCGTTCATTCATTCTTTCTTTTAGTGACTTTGTCATTTGCTTGTTTCTTTATTTTAATCTCTAATTACATTCTTTCTTCTTTTTCTTCTTTTCCAATCAATTCCATTATCATCATGAAAGCTATTTACGTTATCACTCCCACTGACAACACCAATCAGTGTGTTGCTCCGCTCCCTTTCCGGTTACCTTCTGCGCATGCACTACGCTCACACGCTCATCCGGTTCCTTCAATTCTTGCGGTTTGTGGCCGCAGGACTCCTATGCGGCAGTCGCTTTGTGAACAAACCAAAATTTCGTGTTTCTTTTGTCTTCATCTTCTCTCCTCTTAATACATGTATACTATCATTTATTTTTTAATGGCGGGTAAAAGTATAAACATAAGGGTTTACGGGGGAATAGAGAGGTAAAGGGTGAAAACAAGAGAGAGTGGTGGGCGAAAGAGTAAATGTGAGAGAAAGAGATAATATAGAAAAGAGAAGAATGGAAAGAAAAAACATTATCTGTCTTTTACAAACGACAGCTCGTCCGTTCCAATTCCATCAGTTGGACTAAACTGTTTACTACCGAGCAACTAATATGGCCTCTCAAGACATTGTTAAACGACATTCGTCACTAATGTGTCTGTGTATCAAATTTAGTATAATAATTCTGACCAATGCAGGACAATTTCATCGCAAATGAAGGATAAAATTGAGGCGAGCGAAATGTGGTTTTACAAGCAGATGTTAATATTCTGAACGGAGCGTGTGATAAATGAAAGGTACTCATGAGAACAGGAACTACAAAAATAATTAAAACAAAATGAATGTTAGCAATTAGAAAGCAAAGTATCTGAAATGTGGGGCAGTCATAATGAGGAAAGAAGGGTTGATGAATTTAATACGTACAAGACACCGAAGAGGAGCAAAAATAAAAAGCGTGCAATCTACTTAACAAGTTTGAACAAATAGATCGAGAAAGGATTATCTAAATGGAAACTCGTGTTGTAAAGTAGTAAGAAAAACAAAAATTAAGTAGCGCACAATAAAAGGGAGAAAGCTGTGAAGAACTATGCTCGTCTACGTGCCGAAGTGACCGGAAAGGCCCCCCCACACACACACATACACATACACATATATATATATATATATATATATATATATATATATATGCACTTTGGCTGATTGGCATTTGTTTACATTTGTAAAAACAATAAGCTAGATTTAGTTGTGTAACTCTACCGAGTGAAGATAGCTCTGGCTGACACAAAATTAGTTGTGTTTCAATCCTGGCTTGAGGCATTCGGAAGTCTAGTCGCACTGAGGAGCTGTGATACAGCGAAACAGTACTGTCTGTGAATGACATAATTTAGCTCTTGAAAATAAATTATTCCTTGTTAGTTTTCTGATATTAACCTATTATATCGAAATAGAAGGATATGTAAATGCATTAAGAACGGTGGTGCACTTGCTATATGGTATCAGTTTGCCAGTGGGTCCCTGGTTGAATGCGCCATCCTATTTCAAATAAAAATCTAATAAAAAACAAAAGCTTACAACTGTTTTAATAATAAAAAGAACGTTGTAATGTCATATGCACACTATTAGTTACTCAAGTCCAGTGTGAGAGGACATTTTCTTCGCTGTCTGAGGAGAATTTTGAATCATACTTGTTGTTATCCATTGAAAGATGAATTGGATGCAAAAGCAATTATTGGCAGATTCACGCAATTATCAAGTGAACACAAATGATTGTGCTTAATATAGTGAACTGCATGCAATGCTCTATTGTGCTTTTGAACTATCTGTTAATGTGTAAATTGTGCAGTAAACTATTTAAAAATATCAACCAATTATTTAAATTTAAAAAAATAATATTTGATATTAACATTTGGTATCTACTGCTAGTAATATGTACAGTATATGTAAACTGTAATTACTAACATATACATGTTTTTTCCACAAAATTGTATCCTTTTTTTCCATACGTATTTTTTGAAAATTTTATTCGTTCGTTATGAAAATTAAAGGATAGCCTTGTAGTTGTGGGTGGCGCTACCTTCTCTCCAGGCTACTAATATTTTTACCCCCAGCCTATCACTGATTAAGAATTTCAGGTTTGTAGAAGACGTAACAGTATAAATTTTGACCCTGCGACCCTTTTGTTAGAAGCTAGATTCAAATTGAAAAATCCACGTATCTTTGATACGTAGAAATATATCTTTTTAAAAACCTACTGATAAATTTCTACGATCAGATATAACAAATTTCGTATAGGAAATAATGAACTTGAACATAGAATAGGCTGCGATAGGAATAGTTTCACACAACACCGCGAGTTTCTACAAAACCAAAACATTAACCTAAGAAATCGTGTCACGTTCTTAAATATCCTCGTTAGAACGAGACTCTCATGCGGATGTCATGTATGACTCCCAATCTATTCAGAAATGTCTAAACTGTCAGTTGTATACAACTGCATTCCCAGATCAATAATTAAAAATGGCTTCGAGCGAATGAAATCACTATGTTTTAAAAAGGATCCTTCTGCAAATCTTGTTTTTTATTGATTCGTTTTTTTACGACTTATCAACCCTTTCCAGGTTATTTAAAGCCAGAAAAACATCTTTTTAGATTGTAAGAATTTTTTTGGAGACATTAATGATTTACTTATGCAAGTTTTATTAATTAACTCATTAATAGGTGGTGCGTAAGTGAATATAAAGAACCCAATGGAAATTGGAACTCGGCTCTCCGATTAACAATTCCAAGCTTTTGTACATTACACCTCCCGCACATTCAATCAGCCCATGATACTCCCAAGCGGTCACTCATCTAGGTGCTGACCAGGATCGACGTTGCTAAACTTTATTTCAACTTGCTGTGGCTATAATCCCTGCAAATCCTGTGGACTGGCGCTATAGAATCAAAAAGTAAGAATTGTACTAAATAAAAGAAACTTACACAGGGTCGACGCATTCTTATTCCCTTCGTATTCCATTGGTAAGGAGGAAGTTCAACTCAGCCAAATTCTTCTAAAGAACTCCTAATTTGTGGAACAAATTCTAAAGATAATGCTTGCCCGATCAATCTTAACCACTTCAAGTTTAGGGGAAACCGTTATCTATCCTACATATCCGCATAAACTGCATTTCTTTCTTACCCTCCTCGTATGTCTATACAGAAACGCCATTTAGTAACCCTTTACATTGAGAAGCGCATGAGGCCTTGTGCTGGGTGAACAATCTATATATAAAATTCTGTAACTTCTGTTAGTGCGTCCGTTCATCCATCACGCCCTCTAAAATAGTCATACATAGACTGATCGAAACAAAATTTTGGGGAGAAGTGCAAACTGGTAAGGGGATACAAAGTGCAATTGGCTCTATTAGGGTTGCATTGCTTAGTACAATAAGTTTCCATTAATTTTTTGAAAAAATTAAAAGCTTTATTATTTAACATACAAAATACTTCCACTAATTTAAAATAACAAATATATGTATAGCTGGCCACTCGTATTCGATGATAACCGTCTACTAGGCCGGCTAGTCAATCCCTATTGCAGACGCTTGCTCAGACGCATTTGTGTTTATTCAACACCCAGAAGGGCAAACGCTTCAAAAAGTTGGAATTTGTCCCCAGAAAGAAATATTTACACATGGCCAGTTTTATGTTGCATGCTCAAGAGTAAGAAATCCTAAGAATTTATTCTTCACTGTTAAAAAGGAAAAAAGAAAAATTTTATTAAAAAATATTGTTTACCATGGCGTCCTATAAAATGAAATGAAATAAAAGAAATTATTAAACCGTGAAGTAAGGTTTTAGTTAAGTATTTTTTAAAACAAATCATCAAATTCAAATTTCATTGATTGGTTTGCGAAATTGAACGAAACGTAGAGTTTGTAAATCTCGGCAAAAAATGTTAGCGATAACTTCACCAATACCAAATATTGGGAGGGTTTCAACAAACATCCGAAAAAAATTGCAGTATAAATCCCCGAAATTCATACACAGATGTCCCGAAGTCGACATGGCCCAGTGGTTAGATCCATTGACTAGACCCAAAGAGTTGTGAGCTCAATACCAGGTCACAGCAGTGGTGAACCAAACTAGTTGAGTTAAAGGGAAATAACTGACACATCCGGCATGGCACTTGGAACTAGAACAATCCGAAATTCCAATCACTATATTGTGAATATGGCAACAAAAATGGGGATAATAGTGCAAATAATGTAAGTAAAAATTGCAGTGTTTATCGGAAATCCGACGCCACACAACTTAATGTTGTTTTAAGATAACTGAATGTTAATTTAGTAAACAACACCTTCAAAGGTAAAGCAACTTAATGCGCTTTAAAGATTTTTGGCTAGTGACTTTTATCTTCTTTTTTTTTCTTTTTTTTTTTGGCAGATGAAACGCCGATTAATTTGTTTGAAGAATTATTATTTGTGTTATTCTTATTTGATAATTTTGACCTTGGATCGGTGAGTGTAAAATTAGAGCTTGTTTGTATGTGTGCAAGCGTGTGTATGTCAGGGGGGGGGGGCTGAGGCAAGCTGAAAGAAAAATAGAAGAAAACGAAGGAAATGAAAGACGTGAAAAAAAGGCAAGCAAAAAAAACTAACAAAATTATCAGCAGAAGGCGAAAATGAATGTCAACAGAAAGATTTAAACAAATTTTCTTTTTTACGAAGGAAAGCAAAAAACAAAAAAAATTGATTCTCTATCCGTCACGCAGTCTGCGTGTGACTTTGCTTGAGAGTATTTAATATATATATATATACAGGGTGACCCCAAAAAGCGGGAGCTTTTTAACAATACAATAAAACCAAGGGTGATGGAAGAAAAATATTTAATTCATAGTAATTGAAACCTTAAAACATGCCATTTAAGAAACAATGATGGAATTTTCATTTTTTTTAAATCACGTCCTGTAGATGGTGTCCTCCTGTACGAATGCATTCTTGAAATCTGCTGTTGAGATTCTTCATTGACTGCTGCAACATCTCAGCTGGGATACTGTGAATTTCATTCTCGTTACTAAAATGGCGAAATGTTTACTTGTTCAAGGTCACTGTCTCGCAGTGTTGTCACTTGCTCATGTCTGGCAATACGCACTTCAAAAATTCCCGTTTTTTGGGGTCACCCTGTATATATATATATATATATATATATATATATATATATATATATATATATATATATATATATATGTATGTCTATGTTGTGCATGTACGATTATACGATGTGCTTTTACCATTTAAAGTATACATGCGCACGCATATATTTTGACTAAGTTTCAAATAAAATAGCATAATATATGAGTTCAGAGTTCCAGGGATACTTCAGTCAATGGAAAAGAATCTGGATAAAGTGTATGGCGTCAGAAAGGGACTATTTCGAAGGAGATGAAATGCGAAATTAATATGTGTTGTAGTTTTCTTTTTATAGCACTAGTCCCGATATTTTTTGATCAGACCTCCTCTTCCCTTCCCAATCAGTTTCTTACAACCCCTACCCTGGTCTGAGCAATAAAATAATAAAATTGCAGACAAAAAAGACAACAATTTCTTAAACCTTAACAATACTACATAATTATATGTTTTTAAGAAACTTTTTGGAAATTACTTGAGTAATAAATAGAATCAGTTTTTAAAGATTAAAGAAAGGTTTAGAAAAAATTAGAAATATTTTAGAGTTTGACATTGAATTAAAATATAACTTCACACTGGAAAACGTACACACACACACACAGTGTGAATCAAACGGAAATATACGTCTATGGCACTAATTTCTCTTTTTGTCTGACAACAAACCCTGATTGACAGGAAATGTACAGCTATTTGAAGTAATCTTTCTAGGACTTGAGTATTTAAATGAATATAGTAAAATATAATAAAAGTAAAGAAACAATTTAAATTTGAAATTTGCCCATCTTGGCCACAGCAGAGCTAATTCAAATAATAATAATATAAAAATAGATGAAAATTCTGATTTGTGGCTATGAGAGTTGTATTTATTCCGACTGACGGGCGTTCGATTTCAAATACAGAATTTCAATACAGGCAGGCAACTCCTCCATATCGTGCAAACAAAATCTCTCGACATTTGCTAAGATTCGGAAACATCTGTATATTTATTTTCCTAAGTACCAACTGTAGAATGAAATTTAAAAAATAATTATCAGTGTTTGACAAGGAAAAAAAAAACAATATTTCAAAATGGCGAAAAACGGTCGTGTATGTCGTATTCGCTGCTGCGCCAGTAGATTCTGGAAAAGCTCAAAAACATGATTTCGTAGATGGCCAGGTATTTCAAATGAACTCAGTTCCGCCGAGGAACTTAGAGCCGTCATTAAAAATGTTCTCTCAGACTTTGTAAAAGAACAATCTACTACTGAACAGCATTTGCAGCGGTTAACTAGGGAAGGGAGTGAAAAAACAAAACAAAGAAACAAGAAAAACAAGAAGGCACAAAATATTTTCATATACTGCCTTCACGCGTTTAAAAATTTGTTGGATTTCGTGAGGGCTTCTGGTAAGACATCAATTAAAAATGTTAATACCACTATTACTTGATGATGCTTGCAAAAATGAAGTCGATTTTATTGTGAGATATTTCAGCAAAGTTGGTAAATTTAACGATATTGTTTAATGTCGCATACTAGCTCTACAGAACAAAACTCACGATGTATTAATGAAACGTTAGACATCAAAGAAAAGAGTACTGACCTGTTACGTCGGCACAGTGAATGCTGGATCATCTCATCATAGATGGAGAAGAAACATGAGGCAACAGAAATAATGTTCTACAGAAGGATGATGAGAATACCTGAGCAACGACGAAGTTTTACAGAAATTGAAAACAAAAAGGGCACATACGTAGTTTAAGAAAGAAACAGTTGAAATTTCTAGGACACCTAATGAGGAGAGAGGGCTTGGAAAATTAGACACTCAACGGTAGATTGAAGGACAGATTAAAAAAGTAAAGCAGCACATAACCTATCTAACGAGATTGTGTAAATTGTTGGCAGCACACGGATTTTACTAAGGGATACAAAAGAAAGGAAGTTGTAGACAGCCATAGTTGCTCACGACCTGAACGGAAGTAAACATAGATTCAATTAATACTAGAGTCAAAAACATAGGCATAGTTCTGGTTTGTACAAGCGTCAAAAAAGGTAGACATACGTCTGATTTATATTAGATCAAAAGAAAGGTAACCATAAATTATTTTCCACCCTTCAAACCTCTCTCCCACGGGCGGGATGTAGTAAGCTGCTCTGTCGCTTCTTCCAAGAAAAGTGCTTCTTCCACGAAAACTACATTCTCTGGCGCCGCCATTTCATACCTTCACGACAAGGACCCACCATGCCACTTACATTGCAGGAAACCACTAACATTCGTAGCCCATCGGTGAAAAGTAAGTTCCACTTGAACAGCTTAATTCCCGCAAGCCTCTACTCTGTGGAATCGTGTCCAAGAGGATGTTTTCCCGATCATTACAATCTTAAGCTGTTCAAGGCTAAGGTTAACCGTTGTCTTCCTCTCTTATCCGCATAAATTGCCTCCTAACGTAAGCCTTTACCTCGAGTGGGCCTCGGGTTTTTTAAAGGGTGAACCTTATTAAAAAAAAAAAAAAAAATTAAATAAAAATACAAATAAAAATAAATAAATAAAATTAGCTTTACAAAAAGATATAGTTCTGGTTTACACTAGTCAAAAGTTAGTTATTGTTTCTTTTTATACCCAAGTTAAAAGTATCAACCCAGAAAGGGGTTACAGGGCGTATTCTAGACCTATCGACAGGGTAGTGTTGTGAGGCAGGGTTTAAAAAGAGGAAGTACGTAAGTAAGTAGTAACCACTTTTAATCACGTGACCATATCGAGAAATCAGTGTAATATGAAAATGTTGAGCAACCAGAACGAGTGTTTTGGACACCAATCCCAGTGCTTTTCTAACCAAATAACTGGTAGTTTGCAAGAATTCACTTGCTGGATGACTAAGCCTTGATTAGTTGAAAATATCAAAGGGCAGAGAAAAAATAAAATAAGGAGAGAAAGAAAGAAGAGGAGAGGAAAGGAAGAAACGGTCACGCTTTTAAGAAACCAACGCTGAGCGTGGATGAATGAAAATAAAGACAGACAAATTTTTTCTTTTAAACCATTATTCCTTTATTCTTTTATTCCTTTATTCTTTTATTACTTCCAGTTTCGTAACTTTTCATGGCTATGAACATTCCTTTCTTTTTATTTTTAATATGTAGGAAATAGCAGAAAAAAACTATCGCTTCTTAAAACCATTTCTTCCCTTTTTAGGAGGGCATATTCAGAACAAATAGATTTTTCCCACCCACTGTGTTCTGTCGATTTGTTTACATAATTTGTTTTCGATACCTTTGAAGTTCGATACCTTTGAACAGGTTGCAGCGTATCCCCCACCAAAAAAAGTGTTTATTTTTTAATTAATCGGCTTACGGCCATATTACATCGAAACACCGGTTTCCGCACGATCACAGAAGGTAAGCAACACCGAGCCGGGTTATTACCTAGATGGGTGACCACTTGGGGATATCATGTGCTGTAAGTTTGGGCGTGCGGGTGGTGTAATGCATAGCGTCTCAAATTCTTAATCAGAGGTCCGAGTTCGAATTTCAGTCGGTTTCGTTATATTCATTTATTTTCACGTGAAAATACCATTGGAAAAGGTATGAAAACACCTTCATTCCCCAGCTATGGGTTAAATAGTAAAACTTGTATATCCCCCTAATATTACAATTTAAAAACATTTTCCGGCTTTAAATAACCTTCAAAAGGTTGATAAGACATAAAAAATCATTCAATTCCGAGTATTTTTGTTGTACTTTACCATTTCACGGATTTTTTTTTCATTTGAAATATTCATAAATATCATGGAATTTTTTTTCCCGCAGTAGGTTGCCATTTCTTTCTGCGGTAGACCAGTTGCTATCCAAAGCTATAGACCCTGGTCTGTCCTGCTATTTACACATAGCTGGGGGTGAGAAAAAAGGATTCATACTTTTCCCAAAGGTAATAGTACGCAAGTGAATGCTGTGGTTTCGACTGGAATTCGAACTCTCTGATTCCTCAATCCGAGCCGCTATCCATTACGCCACCGTGCCTCCTTGTTAATACAATGAGACTGCCAGCTGGTGTCCTCAGTGCAAGGGAGATAAGACTATTGCAGCAAAAAAGTTAGACAAAAATATGCACTTTTTGTTTTATAAAAACCTTATCCGAATGTCGCTTTTCGTAAGCAGTTTTAATTTCCTTATTACTAAGCAATCATTTTATTGTATTTCGACGAGTTTTAGGTGTATATAGAAAAGTGAAATTGTCAACCCAAGTTCAAACTCCTACCGTGTCTGGTGCGTTTACTTTAACTGAAATGGCCTTTGGAAAATGACGAATCTGTCTCTTCTACCCCAGTTATGAATTAAATAGCAGGGTAGACTGGGGCTATCTAGCATTGGGTGACAACCAGCTTTAGAGAAAGAAAACACTGAATTAAAACACTGTGGAGAAGTCAAGTGGCAACCACTCACCTTCCGTTAAAAAAAAAAAAATAAAAAAAACTCATGGCAAATCACAAATAATAAAGAAAAGGAATCTATGGAGAGCCAAACACCCTAAAGCCAAATGACAACAAAAAATCATTAGGTTTAAAGCTGTTAGTCTTGAAATATACTTTCCAGTGAACTGTTATGTAATATCAGTCCTCCTATATAGCACAATCTCATCACACATAAACAAGAGACTTGAAGCTACAGAAATGTGGTTCTACAGAAGGATACTGAGAATACCATGGACCGAAAATTTGAGCAACAGCGAAGTTTTTGAGAAAATGGAAGCAAAAAGGTCAATTAAACGTAGCACCAGAAAGAGACAGTTGAAATGTATTGGTCAAATAACGAGGAAAGAGGGCTTGGAAAATTTGACACTCACGAGGTAGATTAAAGGCAAAGGGGACAGAGGAAAACAATGCTCTAAACTACCTAGAGAATTTATGTAAATGGTTTGTAGAAGTGGGTTTAGGAGAGATAGAAAAAAGACAAATTTTACTAACTGCTAGAAAGGACAGAAAATTGTGGAGAGCCACGTCGCTTACGCCCTGAAGGGACAATGTACATAGAAGAAAAAGACATGGGTCCAATTTACACTAGATTAAAGAACATGCGCATTGTTTCGGTTAACGAGCGTCAAAAAGGTATACATTCGTCCGGTTTGTACTAGACTGAAGGCAAGAGGAACAGAGGAAAACAATGCCTAGCGAGCTTGCGCAAATAGATGGCGGAGCGAAGTTGACAAGAGATAGCAAAAAGAGAAAATTTAGTAAGAGCTACAAGGGACTGGGAATAGAGGAGAGTCATGATTGCCAACATCCCGAAGAGACACGGTACATAGAAGAAGAAGAAGAAGAAGAAGAAGAAGAAGAAGAAGAAGAAGAAGAAGAAGAAGAAGAAGAAGAAGAAGAAGAAAGTTTTAGTGTTCTTTACGTAGTTGATACCTTTTTTTTCATCTCAAGGCTTCGTAACAAAACGACAAAATTTATTAAGAGCTACAATGGACAGGGAATAGTGGAATACTCCGCTATTGTACAAACAAAGATTGTGCAAGGGAGATATTTTTAATGCAGCAAAAGATTACAGAGAAACATATATTTGGAATATTATGAAGTCATTTTCTGGATATAGTGTATATTTTGGTCCGTGGAAAACACTTTTAAATTCATGTTTGCCACTCAAGCATTTTACTGTATTTAGACGTGTATAAGTAACATGGATTAGATGACTGAAATAAATTTGACGTTTTGGTAACAGCGAGCCCAGGCGTAGTAATTAAGGTGGGGCAATACTTTTAGTTGTGCTAGCGACCCCGTAGCCTTTGCTTTTATTCTTTCATTTAATTGTCAATCTGATAATTCTTCTGTTTTCTTTGAGAGCGGAGCGGACTAACAGTGCGGAACGTAAGTCATACGTTAAGCCATGCATTAGTAAATTTGAGGCAGAAATGGGTCTGTCACGATTCGTGGCTACTTACAGGCAAATATTTATGGCGCGAAAAACGTTACACTAATAAATATGATATCTACTCAAGC
Source organism: Acanthosepion esculentum (assembly GCA_964036315.1). Classification (NCBI taxonomy): domain Eukaryota; kingdom Metazoa; phylum Mollusca; class Cephalopoda; order Sepiida; family Sepiidae; genus Acanthosepion; species Acanthosepion esculentum. The sequence continues at coordinate 4,118,528 of OZ038498.1, read as the reverse complement.
ATAAACACGACGTGAATTGCACAGCAAAAGAAAGAATAACAATATTTTTTAGACTCCATCACGAATATTTCTGAGGTTGCTGAGAAAGAAAATGTTACCGATTTCCTAAGAAGATAAGGAACACCAAACAGCTCAATTGCCGTTTCCTTGATGGGATTTAATGTAAATCTTTGTTTCTTCTTTTATCTGATGTATCAATTCAGGATGTGGCCGGTCATGGCTCTCCACAATATCCCACGTAGAATTGTATGGGTAGCATGGTTTATCTGTGCACCCACTCGAACGGAAAAAAATTCCTACGCATACACGAGAATAGAGAGAAAAATTGTTTAAGTTCTCTTGGCTTTTCCCTATAAGAATACCTCAGGCCACAGGGATTCATCCTATCCTTCCTCTGTGGGAGAGATACGGTTTGGCTATACGGTTTCGAACGGTCAAGTCAGTCAGTTATGCGCCATGTGTGAACACGCTTTCGATACATGACTGACGAGGCAGATTTTTTCCCGTAGTAGGTTGCCATTTCCTTCTGCAGTAGACCAGTTGCTATCCAAGGCTTTAGACCCTGGTCTGTCCTGCTATTTACCCATAGCTGGAGGGAGAAGAAGAGGATTCATATCTTTCCCAAGGGTATTAGCACGTAAGTGAATGTAATGGATTCGACTGGAATTCGAACTCGGCTCTCCGATTCCTCAATCCCAACCACTATCTATTACTCCTCCGCGCCCCTTCGGTCGATAACCTTCCGATATCAGCTCGTATATATCAATTACTCATATGCAAAAAGACATTGATATAGAAATACAATTTTCTGAAATAACTGAAGCAACGAAGTCAATTTTATAATTTCAGTGTAAATTTGTTGAACAATTTCAAATAGAATAGCGAAAGATGTCTTCCAAAATCTAAACAAAGTATTAAGAAACAGGAAAATTTCGTTAGAAACAAAGAAAAGGGAGCTGAACTGCTATGTAGTAATTTTCTCAACACGCAAATCACATACTTTAGTGATGCGCTGTTCTTGTAGATCAGACTCGGAACGTAGATCATGAATCAGTAGCAACAAATGAGGCTTTGTAGCAAATTTAATGTAGTCCTAAAATATATTACGTCGGGAAAAACGTTTTCAAAATTTGTTAAGGCAGTTAAGAAAAGACGATGCATGACTGTCGCTTTGAACTGGTTGGTCACCCTCCCGATTCTCCTGATTTGTCTATCATCCATTCCACAACATGAAAAAACACTTTGCTGGTTGCGTTGATAGATCTCTGTGAAACTGTTTTCTAAATATTCTTTGCATTTCTTTGATGTTTTCTTGTTTCAAAACGTAGTCGTACTTCTGCCATTGTTAGGTGCAGTGGATCTGGACAAAGAGAAATAAATCAAGAAGTTATAGGAAGTTAAAAAAGTCAGTACATTATCGTCACCCTGTATATGTATGTATGTATGTTATATTGATTTTATTAACCATTCCGTTCGACTATCTTCTTCACTATTTTCGACAAATGAATATTTTACTTCTTGCAGAACTTTGTAACTTTCGAAGCCATGAATAATTCTAGTTGTCTTTTATCGACTACCAATGATTTTTTTCATTAACAGAATTCTACAAAGACGGGAAGAACTGTTAATCTGAAATCACAATCTTCCCGATATCAAAATTCCAAACTAGGTATTTATACTGACGACACATCTATTTGCCCCTATCTTAATAGTAAGTCCTATAGGGTCGACAAAGTAAAACTGGCAGCAACTCTCGAAAATGACATCCAATCAGTTGTTAAATGGGGCAAAAAATGGCTTGTAAATTTGAACACCTCCAAAACGAAAATACAATCATCATAGAGAACCATTTCAACCTTCGATCAGTATGGCTGATGCTAACCTCCAGGAGAGAAACGCCTTCTTAGTCTCATGTTTTTCACCTACACGAAATGGTATGATTATTTTGAATTCACTGCTAGATCTACTTCTAGAAAAGTTGGTTCACTGTGTCGTGTCAGATGTTTTCTTTCTCGTCAGAATCCGTCTTACACGTGCATGCATTTACTTTACGTCCCCGCATTGAATATTTGCTCACATATCTAATGTCCCAGTTATATACCTCGAGATTATTGACAAAATCCAAAGAGGAGTTTGTAATGTTATCCGTCCTAATCTGGCATCTCGATTTCCGTCGATTTCCCACCCACGTGGCATGGCCTCTCTCTGTCTTCTTTATAAATATTTTCATGATAGTTCTTGTAATAAATTCTCCCCCTAGTTACCTCGAACATATTTCATCGTACTAATCGATTGGCAAATCTTTTATCGTTATACTGTTGAAATATCTAGATGTAACCGTAAGTTCTATTCAAATAGTTTCTTTTCTCGCATTTCTCGTCTGTGGAGATCTCTTCCGGTTTATCGATACCCTCTTCTTTTATTGTCCTTTCTCACTAAAGTCTCATTCTCTTTCACTCCCAAGAACCTTTTAGGCCTTAGTGGCATTATCTCTTTGCTCGGGGTGAAATGATTAGAAAAAAAAAGTTTAAAATTCACACCTAAGATATAACATTATTTTCTAGCCATCAAATTAAGATATGGTCATTATGCTTTTATTCTTTAATTAGTTCCGGCCGTTTTTTTGTCGGATGCTGCATTTAATTAGTTCAACTGGAATCTGTACTTGTTCGAATTAATCGCTTAGTTCTTTATATATCACTTTTGAAAAGTTCAGTCATTCACATTATTTTCTCCATTTACTACACAAATCATTATTATATTTGTGTCGTGTTTTTATTTGTCCTTAGTAATAAAAAGTGTAATGAAAATGTTGCTTATTTTTTGTCCATTTTCAGTGTCACAATCAATAAATGTAAAAAAATCTATCTTTTACAATATAAAAAATATTATGATCTGTGGTTTTAGAAAAAAATAACAATACTGCAAAAGTAAATCAAAAATATTTCTGTTGTTCATGAAATAAATTCTTTAAAGAAAATATATTATCAAAAATATTTTGGAAGTGTTACAAATAGATCGTTCCATTAGGTTTAACGGTGCCCTAGGTTCGTCTGAATTTTGACAGAATTCAGTAGTTATTTCGTTTAAACTGAATTTTATCCATTCAACAATTCACAGTGATCTACAGGGTGGTCCGAAAGTCTTGTCATCCATACCAAAACGTAATGAGAACAATAGAAGAACAAGTAATACAGTAATACAAAGCACATGTACTGGATTCAGTTTATTCGCTTTCATTAACGCTATCACACATCGAGAAGGTCTGTATGACCACCATCATTTTCGTGTCAGCCATCTGAAATAGAAAATTATATTATATAGGGTTGACAAGACTTTCGGACCACCCTGTATAATAGCTTGAAAAATTATTCTAAACTTGGAAAATATAGACATTTTAATTTCTCGGTTGTTTTTGCGAACTTATTTTTGTCTAATTTTTTAACAAATTCGTAATTCGTGATGAAAAATGGATATTTTACAGAACTATAAATCTGTACAAATAAATATGGTTAAGTGGTGACCAACAGGATGAAAGACAACTAAAAGTAGACGTTTCTCTTAGGAAATATTTCCACACAGTGATTCCCTTTGTGTTGGAAGCAGTTATTGTGACGATTGTAACAAGATCTAATGTCTGTCGTCAGAGCGTTTAAACACGGCTTTAAAGGAACATGGATCCACTCGGATCACCTGCAAAGGTCAGGTGTTCTATCAATCCAAGGTTATAGCTTTATGGATAAAATACCACATCCGAAAAGATTGGAGATCTCAGATGATGAAAAAAATTTCATTTGTCTTATTCTGCCGATCTTGGTTTATCTGATTACTGCCTATGATGTTAGTTTACAGTACTTTTTCTTTTATAGGTTGTGTCCCTTTCAAGACGTAGGCGATCATGCCCCTCCCTAACTTCCTGTCTTTTGTAGCTCTTAGGAAATGTTGCTTTTTTTATTATTCTTTTCAGTCCTTGATTTACCATCATTCAAACGCTATGTGGGTTACTCGCTGTTTCCTGTTGTCTTTCTTGCATTTAATATATCCCGAGAGTGTCAAATTCTCCAAGTTTTCTTTCTTCCAAAAGTTTCAAGTGTATTTTTCTGATTCTAATTATAATTATCCTTTTCGTTTTTATTTACCTTAATGCTTCCTCATTGCTCACATGTTGCGTTCATTGTTTGCTTTGCTTTGGTTTATTTAGTTCAACGGTAGATCAACCTCGAAGGTTTATTTAATGCCAACAAGATTTTTTTCTGATAGGTTTGTATGAATAGAGTATGTCTTCTTGTAAGGAATCATTTTATAGATCAGTTTTCATTGACATATTTTATAAAGATTGATTTTGTCGAGAGTCAAATTTATAGCTGGTAATAATTTTTCTTCAAAAATGTATTGCTGTAAATAATTTTGCCTTCCAGAATAGGTTACAAAACCATGTAGGTAAGCAGATTTAGACAACTGTTTTTTTATATATTTTTCTGTAGAGCATAATTTTTTAAATGAAATTTATAATGTTACTTGGATTGATATTTTCAAATACAGGGGTTGGACAAAATAATTGGAACAGGTGCAAATTCCACTCCTATATTTCAAAGACCTATTATATTAAGAACTTTAACTAAAACTTCGTAATTACAGGTTATATCGATTGTAAATACGTTTATTTATCTAATTTACTGTCTTTGGCTTATTTAATTTTAGAATTTAGTAAAATTTAAGCTAAATGCGTGACCTCTCCGGGTTCGAAAAAGGGCAAATTGTTGGAGCTTGCATGGCAGGAGCCTCGATCACTAAGGTTACTAAACTGTTTGTTTTTTCAAGAGCTACCATATCAAGAACACTGATGCAAACAGGGCAAGACCTCTAGCAACCGAAGCAATTCGGGCCGGACTTGCAGACTTACTGATAGATTCTCCAAGCCCTCTTTTCTCGTTATGTGTCCCAGAGATGTCAAATGATTCTAAATATGTGTCCTGTTTGTCTCGATTTTTTGAAAACTTCCTAATTGCTTACACGATTCGTCCATGTTATTCTCAGCATTCTTGTATATAACGACATCTCTGTTGCGCCAAGTCTCTCCTCTTCATTTGTCAGGAAATTCTCTAGCATTCACTTCCGTATAGGAGGATTGGTATTGCATAGAAATTCCACACTCTTTTGAAAAGGTGAAACTACTTTTTCTATATCATTTTTCTCTAGTCTAAAAGACTTTTATAAGAAGTAACATGAAGTTTGTAATTTGATCGAATTTATGTTAATATATAAATTCTATTTTTTGTCTGAATTTTTGAGATGAAGAAACATCAATATTATATAATGTTTTTTGCACGACTCCGAGTTTCTTCGTCTGTTTTGATGGCTAACTAATCCCACTTGCATACTCAGGTAATTTAGTACGTTCCCAACAATCAAAGAGCCAACCCACTGCTTATACTACAAATACATTGAGCGTACCTTAGTTACTGTTTCTGGGAGAGAGCGCATAATCTGGTGGGATCAGTAGCTGAAGAAAGCCAATATATTCGAAGCTTCAGTCGCGATGTTTTGTGATTTCGTGCTAACATTATTACCATTTGCTAATCAGACAAGCATACTAACCTCGATTGTCATACTTAGAACCTTTCGTCTGTTATACCCTCAGGCTATCTTTAAGTAGCTGTTTTCGTATTCGGTAACTATCATAATTCCTTATTTTGCAACGGAACTATACTAGCCGAAAAGTAAAACCCCCAGCTGCATATCTTTTTGACAAGCTATTACTTACATTTCAAAAACAATTCAGGGTTGTACTAACAAAACCCTCGGCTTATGTATGTATGTATATATAGCCGGCCAATTGTATCCGAGGATACTCGTCTACTAGGGCGACTAGACAATCCCTATTGCAGACGCGTGCTCATGAGCATTTGTGTTTATTCAATACACATAGAGCCAACCTGTGGTTTATACTGCAACTATGCTGAGTTACAGTTTATGGGAAATAGTTAGTTTAAATATTTTAATTCTAACTTCATCACAGTTTCCTTCTCCGAGGTGAAGATATATCATTTGAACATATTACAGTGTTTTATGAGAACATTGCAAGATTTTAGCTGGTTCTGTAATGTAAACGATTCGTGATATCGTTTGTGTTTTTTCAAATAGTCTTTGTTCACGCATCATAAATTTTACTTATCAACCGTGAATTTAAAGTTTTTCCACCCTTTTGTAGAACACAGGGTGAAAGACAACGTTTCATTTTTCAAATACATTAAATTTTATATAAAAATACAGAAGATAGATGGATAAGACCAGACTAATATATATATATATATATATATATATATATATATATATATATATATATATATATGTATATATATATATATATATATATATATGTATATACACACACACATATATATATATATATATATATATATATATATATATATATATATAGAGAGAGAGAGAGAGAGAGAGAGAGAAGGAGGGAGAGAAAGATAGATAGATATGAAGTGACTGAAATACAGTGATATTAACTGACAAAGAGATCAGTAAACTGAAAAAGATAGATATGTAAAGATAGATAGATAGATACGAGCATATAGATATATTTGAACAAATTCACAGATAGATAGATAGATAGATAGACGGACAGATAGATAGATAGATAGATATGAACAAATTCACAGATAGATTGATAGATATGTATAAATAGATAAGTAGATATGAACAAATAGATAGATAGATAGATAGATAGAAATATAGAGATAGAGGGAGAGATATGAACTGATTTCGATAGATAGATAGATAGATAGATAGATATGAACAAATTCACAGATAGATTGATAGATATGTATAAATAGATAAGTAGATATGAACAAATAGATAGATAGATAGATAGATAGAAATATAGAGATAGAGGGAGAGATATGAACTGATTTCGATAGATAGATAGATAGATAGATAGATAGATAGATAGATAGATAGATAGTGGGGCGTAGAGGCTAAATGATTTGACAGGCAGATATGCAAGTATAAAAGCATTGGGATAGATATACAAAGAGAGGAAGAGTGTTTGGGAATGGTGATGGGCTGAAGTAGATAATATCAAGAGAAAAACTATAATTTTAAAGTAAGGGCAACGGAAAATGAGTCATTAATGTTATAAAGCATGAGCTTTCAATAACAAAAAATAAAAACGACCTAATCTGCTTAAACCGTAAACGGGACTTGACAGATGCGGTCATAAAATCCCCGTCCTATACACAAGTTCACACTGTAAAAACGATACTTAGAAATTTTTCATTGCCGTCCCCCTGTCAGGATGTTAAACTTAATATATGGATGAACAAATTCAGTGTAATTTACCAGCCTTGAGTGAATTCTCGTTATGTCTTCAATTTTTAGCTGATAATGAAGAAAAAAGAAGAAAAAAACGTGATTTAGTTTGCGTATTTTTTTCTCCTATTAAAAAAAGCTGATAAACGCATGTGTTTGAAAGTCTATGTGCCTCTGTTGGAAAGAAATATTATAGACTTGTATTGATACAGTTTCTTTTTTATGTCTTTTACTAGACAGCTATTATGTTGCCGTATATGTATTTAGTGATTACAAAAGAATTAGATCATTCTTAAACGTACATAGGACGTGATCCTTTGCATTGTAAAACAACTTACGGCCAAGGCGTGAACTCACAACATTTACAGTGATAAAATGAGCGCAACAGATACATATATATATATATATATATATATATATATATATATATATATGTGTGTGTGTGTGTGTGTGTGTGTGTGTGTGTGTGTAAAGATTGTCAGATAGAGTGTATCTGTAGGGGAGTCAAAACTAATAAATATATATAATTACATATATATATATATATATATATATATATATATACATATATATACACACAGAGTGCGATGGGTAAATTGTCGTCCATATGATGAAAAGGGAAAACAAAACTGACATCTCATTTTAACAGATATATTTACCAAACTACACAAAAAAATAACATGAAATACTAAAGAGTAATTTTATTAAATACAATCACCATTGGCTTCAACCCTGGCTTCCAGACGACTTAGGAAGCTCCTGCAACTCTTTTGGACGTTTTCCTTGTTTAAATTGTTGAGTTGCTTCCATAATCCTTGTCTTTCATCTTTGGTGTTACAAGGAGTTTTGTTGTCCTCTCGCTCAACTGTGCCCCACACATAATAATCAAAGGGGTGGGGGTGAAGTCTGAGGAGTTAGGTGGCCGAATATAAGAGTTGCAGAAATTGACTGACAGCTATGACTGGTTTCTCCTGCTTGTTTGGCAAGATGCAGAGTCCTTTTGCCAGACATAGGTTCTACCAGCAGCCACCAGCTTTACCCACTACCTGCTCAAGACACTTGATGTTGGCCTCCGTGTTGAGTCTGAGGCCCCCACCAACGAATTCGGGAGTTCTTTTCTTATCAGAACGATCAGAGTGAGTTTTCCGAGATGGCGTACCTTCGTAATCACCATTAGACTCCTCTAACTCTTTCCGAATCCTCTGCACTGTCCTCAGATTGACACCTAAACACTTTGAAATGTTCGTTTTGGAGCTTCCGATTGGAATGCAAATTTGAGTGGATTGCGTCATGGTGCTCTTCTTCTCAGAGTCGGTGTTCAACTACCCCCCCCCCGCCCGACTACACTGTGAAGTCGACAAAATCAAAAACGAACAAAATGCATGCGCGAAATTAAAAATATAAAATGGAGACAATTTACCCATCGCATCCTGTATATATGGGATAAGGAGATATACATTTTTATGTATATGCGATAACGATGTATATATTTTTACATATCAAGAACAGTTTTGGAGGGAAAAATTTTGTTTTCAGGAATATTTTCAAAATTTAAAATTTCTCAGCGTCACTCGTTCATACGCATGTGTAGTTGCATGAACGTAAATAAATCTAGTCCGATGAAGTCCTAAGGGATGAAACGCGTAACTCGAAAACCTTTTCAACTTTGACATTCCATATATATATATATATATATATATATATACGTGTGTGTGTATAGCGAGAGAGAGAGAGAGAGAGAGAGAGAGAGAGAGAGAGAGAGAGAGAGAGAGAATCCAGGTAGAGATCTATGTACAAGACAGAACAAGAATATAATATAAAAGGCTCAAACACTAATATTCCATGGTTATAATTTATTACATTAAAATCGTAATCACGATCCAATTCATCAGACCTACAAATTCAAAAAGAAAACAGAAAATATATCTCTGGGTTAAAAAAAAATCGGTGAAAGTGTTTGTCTGTGGGAATGAGAATAAAAAAAATTAAAAGAGAGAAATTTTAAAGAGAGAAGTTAAATTAAATTAAATTTAAATTAGAAATAGTTTGTTATATGTATGTTTTATAAATTTCTAATTCTAACAGTTGAAATATAATCCTTGAAAATGGCTAAATGTATAGCCGAAAGCGCTCGGATAAAAAGAACATTCGAACAGTTTTTATATAATTTATCATCTGAAAAGAAAAACATTATTAGATCGCACGAGAAATTATATAAAAAACTAAATAAAAGCACCTTGTCAGTCGTTTTTAATGAAATGTGCATGAAAGAAGGATTGCTGCCTAAATACACACACACACACACACACACACACACACACACACACACATATATATATATATATATATATATATATATATATATATATATATATATATAGAGAGAGAGAGAGAGAGAGAGAGAGAGAGAGAGAGGTAGGGTCAATGCAAATATCAAATTTGGTCACTTAGCTGATTGATGTTATTTTCAGCATCTCGACTCGAGAGTTTTCTAGATGGATCCTCTAGCAATCGCTGCGCCCACTCAGCAGGAGATCCCAGCAACTAACTGTTTATTTTCTCGTTTTTCGACACTTTTATATTGTTAAGAAATAATTTATTTTTCATTGGTGCAAGGTTAATAATTTTTCTTCTTCATTCATTGTGTGTGCATGGTCTCTGTGTGTTTCTGCCTGTGTGCAGGTATGCGTATGCTTGCGCGTATATATATATATATATATATATATATATATATATATATAAAAAGAACGATATGCTTCTTATAATATATAGATATAATAGGCATCCGCGTCCTGGGTATGACGTTAAACTACATCTATGTTCTGGGTATGACGTTAAACTACATCCGTGTCCTGAATATGACGTTAAACTACATCCGTGTCCTGGGTATGACGTTAAACTACATCTGTGTCCTGGGTATGACGTTAAACTACATCCGTGTGCTGGGTTTGACGTTAAACTACATCCGCATCCTGGGTATGACGTTAAACTACATCCGTGTCCTGGGTATGACATAAACTACATCCGCGTCCTGGGCAAGACGATAAACTACGTTCAACAGCAAGGCCTCTGATAATACGTTTTCGAAAAAATAATATTACCAGCTATAGGTTTTTGAGGAGAAAAATATTAACAGAAAAAACAAAAATATTACCAGGAAAAAAAAGAGTTGTCGGTATTAAATGACCCATTGAGGTGTTGATATGTCGTAAAATAAAACAAACCAAAACAAATCGATTTGGGAGTGACCCTTTTCAAGAAGTAAAACAAATTAATGCCTTTTTCATTATTTCTGAACAAAAGTTCATGGATTGATGACATAGAAATATAGTATTACAAAAAGTCATAACCCCTAATTTTTTATTTCATGCATAGATTTAATTTCTTTTTGTTTGATTGATTTGTTTTCTACGGCTTATCAAACCTTTGTAGGTTATTTAAAGCCAGAAAATATTTGAGATGGGGGGGAAAATAATGATTTTGTATCAGTAAATCATTACTGATACAAGTCAACCCATAGCTGGAGGGGGAGTAGTGGTCAACTCGTACCTTTCCGAAGTATATTTGCGCGTAAGTGAATATAACGAACCCAACTGAAATCCGAACTCGGTTCTCTGATTAACAATTCCAAGCCATTATCCATTACGCCACTCGCATATCCAAACTTACAATACCTTGTATTTCCAAGTGGTCACCCATTTAGGTACTGAACAGACTCGATGTTGCTTAACTTCGGGAACCGGTGTTTCAACATGATATGACCGTAAGCCACATAGATTTACATCGTGTAAAATTTTCCTTATCTTACAATGTTTAATCATGCATTTTATATTAATGAGTATCGCGTTTTTTTAAAAATCTCGACACTTGAAGATAAACGCGGATTTAAAGAAATAAACGAACATTCCCCTCCATCAGATAATGTGCATACATAACGTGTAAATGACTGGTTATTCCCGCACTGAACAGCTTCACTTACCATTACGTGCCGTAAAGAAACAGATGTCTCTTCTTGGCCGGCCACGCGACCTAGAGCCTCCCACCAACCGTGATGCAAACACTTGCAGACACTTTGTCAAGCGATATGCTATTGCTTTTTATTTCTCTCCATCATCAAGCTTCCTTTCTTCACCAATTCCCACACAACTGCATCTTCCCCGTCCTCCAGTGTCGAGGTTCCTCGGCCACCGGTCAATCAGCATCCAATGGACGCATAAACACACATCAAACGGAATAAACATGGATGGCTATCAAAATGGAATGCGCAGGACTGTGGCTGGCGGCCGCTTTGATGTCTCCATGCAGGTTGTATTGGGCGATCGGCATTGTTCTTTTATGAGCTTTCCACTGCTTGCTGGTAACAAACGGTAAACGTTTAGGGCAAAAGAACGCAGATAACAAGGAGATTAAGACCAGTAAGAAAATGGTGCTGGCAATGGTGGAGAAGACGAGGTAGTAAGCTGTCTGTTGCGACTGGAGTGGGGGGCGGTACGCAGAAAGGAGAACAAGGTAATCGTTTTCTTCTTTTTCCTTGTTTTTTTTTTTTCATTTATCTCTTGATCTTTTTAATCTCAGATTATCTACTTTTTCTCTCTTTTGACTTTACTGCATTCTTTTTCTCATAAAATTATATTTTCTTTCTTTCTTTCCTTATTTCTTTCTTTTGTTTTCTTTCTTTCTTGCTCTCTTTCTTTCTTTCTTTTATTTTTACTCTCTTATGATTATTGGGTTCGTTTTCTTTCTTTCGGGTTTTAACACATTTTTCTTATTTTTCCTTCTTTCTTTTCTTTAACCGTTTCAACTACTTTTTCTCACTGTTTTATTTTTCGTTTCAATGATATTCCATTTGGTCTTTTTCTGTTCCCTCTTTATTGGCTCTGTTCTTTTTTTTAATTCCAAACTATTCTCTTTTTCCTTTTTCTTCATCTTTTCTCGTCAAATTCTTTTCTTTCTTTCTTTCTTTCTTTCTTTCTTTCTTTTGCTTTTCTTTTCTCCTTTGATCGCTTTTCCTCTTAAGCTACATTTCCTATTTTAGTGATAATCTCCTTACCTTCTTTCTTTCTTCACTTGCCTCTTCTTTCTTTCTTTACTCATTTTGCACGTCTTCCTTCTTTACTAACTTGCCTTTTCTTTCTTTCTTTCTTTCTTCCTCTCCTTTCTTTTTCCAATTGCCTCTTCTTTTTTCTTTTCTCACTTGCCGCCTCTTCTTTCTTTCTTTTCTCATTTTCCTCTTCTTCCTTTGTTTGTTTCTTTATTCTTTTTCTTTCTTTCTTTTCTCATTTTCCTCTTCTTCCTTTGTTTGTTTCTTTATTCTTTCTTTTTCTTTCTTTCTTTTCTCATTTTCCTCTTCTTTCTTTCTTTCTTTCTTTCTTTCTTTCTTTTTTCCTTTCTTTCCTTTCTTTTCCCAATTGCCTGTTCTTTTTTCTTTTCTCACTTGCCGCCTCTTCTTTCTTTCTTTTCTCATTTTCCTCTTCTTTGTTTCTTTGTTTCTTTTTTGTTTCTTTTTTGTTTCTTTTTTTTCTCATTTTCCTCTTCTTTCTTTTTTTCTTTCTTTCTTTTCTTTTCCCAATTGCCTCTTCTTTTTTCTTTCTTTCTTTCTTTCTTTCTTTCTTTCTTTCTTTCTTTCTTTCTTTCTTTCTTTCTTTCTTTCCACACTTGCCTCCACTCCTTTCTTTTCTCATATTCCTCTTCTTCTCGCTTTCATTACTCGCCTCTTCATTTTTTCTCGAAGCTTCCTCACTTTATTCTTCTCACTTTTCCTTTTTGTTTGTATTTCCCATTTTCCCCCTCTTTCTATTCCCATGTTTTCTTCAATCTCTTCCTCTTCCTTTCATGCCTCTTATCTTTTGTTCCATCCTTCCTTTCGTCTTTCCCTTTTTTTGTCATTCTCTTATCCTGATTTCCTTCTTCCAATTGACACTTTCTCTTTTTTCCTTCTCCTCTTCTTCTTCTTTCATTCGTGCTTCTCAGTATTTTTTAGCCCAATCCGGCTCAATGCCACGATGAAGTTGATCACACCCGCTTCAATCGTACAGCTGCTGCGTGCACTTAACGATTTTGCCCCGATGTCACGCTAAGCATCAAAACGCTGACGGCGGGGTGAACCCTTAGAACTGCATATCGAACCCAAACAGAAATAAAACTCAATTGGCCAAAGCAACGACGCCGAACGAAATGACCAATTGACAGGTGCAATTAAATCGTTTATCAGATGTGCGCGTGTGTTTATTTGTCGCTCGGATGATTGCTCGCTCAATGTTTTGCCACAGCTACAAGAGACGCTTTCAGCTGCGATTGCACAATACAAATATGTATATATTTCATTTTTGAGGGGAGCTCTAGAGCAGGGTGTTGGCTTCGACAGGCAGGGGGTTACGTCGTGGCTGTTTCAGTACAGATCTTGAAAGGAGTATTTATCAGTCCACCTAATGCAATAAAATACTTAGTCTTTTAATATCAATAGCCGTTTGTATTGGAGTCCATTCTATATTCATCGAGCACCCACTGAACGGCGAACTCATCCTTAATACTTCGAAAGGCTTATATACTAAATACTGCACAACAGCTGGCGAGTCGGTTTGGTCACTTTTATGACATTAAATCTCTTGCTGGCTTAATTAAAGTCGGAATTAATCATTTATCATAATTATTATTATTATTATTATTATTATTATTATTATTATTATTATTATTATTATTATTATTTACAGTAGTAGTATATAAATATTTATTTGGATCAAGGATAGACAAATACTGAAGGTTTATATTTGAGTCTATAAACACTTATTGGTTCGAGGATAGGTAAATACTGATTATTTTTAGTTTTATTTATATGTATTTAATTGTGTCGGGGATAGGTACATGCTGATCCTTTATATTTGTGTCTATACGCATTTACTCGGATCGAGAATAGGTAATGTTTATAACAGTAGCAATAATGTTGATTATGATGATGATTGTAAGTTCTTCCGGTCCCACTAAAGAATGCTGGGAGCAAAACGGACCCAGCAGCAGTTTGAATAAAGTTGTTGAATTTACTGTGTCTTGTGTCTTTTTTGTGTTTCTTCAACTTTTCAGCGGTCAGTCCCATATAATTTATCTTTCCACCCTAAGCCCAGTGGAAATGCTGATGGTTTATATTTAAGTATATGAACATTTAATTGTTTCGTGGATAGGTAAATATTAATCATTTATATTTGCGTCGATAAGCCTGTAATGACAAAAGTAGGCAAGTGTAGGCTTTAAGAAAGCCTTATTCAACTGAGAATACAAAGTTTGCGTATAGTGTCCTTTTATAGTCCCAGTAAACTGAAATAGCTCTCTCAAAGAGCAGAGCAACAAAACAAGGGGAGACCATTCTTGATTATTCCTAACAAAACCTTTATTTGGTTTGTGGATCGGTAAATACTAGTTTATTTTTTGATTTATAAACATTTACTTGGTTCGAGGATAGATGAATACTGGTCATTTATATTTGACTCTATGAGCATTTATGACATTTGGGGATTGATAAATATTAGTATCTATAAGTGTTTACTTGGTTCGAGGATAGGTAAATATTGTTTTGTTATATTTGATTCTATAAATTTTTTTCTTTAATAGGTGACTAGTGTGTATGCATTTGGCTTATTCCATACTCTTCTGATTACCATAAATAACTTTCAGCGGGGGTTCTCAAGCTTTTTACGCAATGCGCCCTTTTCAAAATATGTCAAAATGTTACCCCCACTTTCTAAGGTTACACAAAACAGAACTGCATTTCAAATAATACATATATACTATTGAAAATCATTCCTTTCCATATTAGTTCATATCCATTTACACGGGTTATTTTTATAGAGTTATTTACAAATTTAATAGCCATAGAAAATATTGATGGATTTTTAAACTTGAATACATAAACAGTAATTTGCTTTAATTCATAACAAAGATTCATCATACCGTCTATTTTGACACTAATAATGGGTTCCAAGTTCTATAAATAAAATAAGTAAAAGGTTCCCCCTTGAAATCCAACGCGGGTGGGGAATTCCCCCATCCTGGTTGAGGTCTCCTGATCTACAATATCGCCTGTTGATAACGCATCGTTCAAATCTATGTAAATATTCTGCTTCTTAACACCGATTTCATTTTGTTTGTGGTTGTAAAAAATAATAAGAAAGACTATAGATTTTTGAAAGTTTATGACCTACCCCTAAGACTCAGCTCACTCAGTATTCAAAATGGTTGTAACGACCATTTTGAATATTAAATGAGCTCCAGCATCGTAATCTGTAAGGGACTGAAAACCATAATTTCCTACAATTTTTCCCAATTTTTGAAATCGTCTGTTCTTAAGTCTGAAGCTGCTCATCTGAATTTCTTTGGTTTTGATCATTTATTTCTCAGTTGCAAAACAGGGTTCACTTTTTTTTGGTTTGAAACATTTTCCTCAAGTTAACAAAAAAAGCAAAACAAAAATAATTCAACTACTTGAGTCATATCGACGTCTATTTGAACATTCGCAAATGTACGCATGTGTGGCTAACAGGTTAAAATCAGATTCTTACAAAATATCATGACGTTGAACATACCTAATATTTTTTTTATTATACATGTAAAACTCATTTTTATTTTAAAATTTACTCATCGTTGTCAAATCGTTGCTAACTGCTAAGTTGTTTTGAATTTTTTTCTATTGTTATTTCGAAGAAAATCTGTATTTGACGAAATCTCTCGGAGAATTGTCCTTAGTGAGTATATTTTCATTTTTATTGCAATATTTAATGCAACTTTCAAAATACAATGGTTCGTAAATTTGAACACCTCCAAAACGAAATTGATTTCTTTTAATCACCATAGAAACACTTTCTGTCTTTCATCACTATGACTGATGCTAACCTCCAGGAGAAAAAAAAAGTCTTTTTGGGCTGAGGCTTTCCACTCACAGGAAGTGAAGTGATCATATTGAATCAATTGCTAGGTCTACTGTTCGTAAAGTTTGTACATTGTGCCAGACAAATTTTCTCTTAAGAATGCATCTTTCACATCTATAAATCTATCATTCGTCCACACATTGAATACTACTGCCATATTTGATATATCTGATATATATATATATATATATATATATACATATCGATATATATCGAGATTCTTGGGAAAATTCAAATGTAATGTAATCGATCTTGACTTGGCATCTCGACTGCAGTCACTTTCTCACCGTCGTGATGTGACTTCCCTCTGATTTTCTACAAATAATTTCGTGACAATTATTCTCATGAGCTTTCCTCGACTGCATGATTGTCAACTAGTAGAACTAGATGTAACCGCAAGTTCTATTCTAATAGTTTCTTCTCTCTCATTTCTCGCCTCTGGAACTCTCTTTCGTTTTTTTTTATGCCTACAATCTTCAAAAATTTAAATGCAACATCAATCGCCATCTCCCGTCTTCCTGAATCACGTTTTCTTTATTATCCTTTTTTTCTAATGTCTTCTAATTCTCAAGTTAATTAGAGCCTCTATTATTTTGCCAGAAAGAGGTAGAAGCTAATAAGCATATAGAAAAATCAGTCGCTTCGCTTGATTTCTTATAGACTCTGGAAATACAGAATAGGATTTCCGACAAACAGGAAAGCAAGAAGCAATATATCCCCCCGGACGATTCTCTCTAGTCTCTTCCTACTGCGTTTGATACACATTGGTCACCAGTTTTTGTATCTGAGTATTGCAACAACATATGACAGAAAATGTCACATAAAAATACAAAAGCACAGAAGAGTAACTAAAGATCATATCCAGAAGTAAACTATTTTCTCTTATTTCCTATCACTGTGTTATACTTTTCCAATTGTGGCCGATCATGGCTCTCAACAGCTTCCTTTATTTCTTTTCTAACATATTAAGGGATTTAAAAATATCCTTAGAAACAAACGAAAAAAGTAATGGACTTTGTAGGTTAGTTATAAATCCGAGTAAATAATTATAAACCCCCTAACATTTATAATATACAAAAATTATCGTCAAAATGAGAGGCAGCAAGACGTGGAAGCAACAAAACGAATATAATTTATTGTGTAGTTGTTATGTGGTTTTGGAGAGACTGTAATACTGAATAAAGTTGTGAATTTGGGGTCAAATGTAGATTCAATATGGATCGCAATCAGATAGAATGATAAGATAAAAAAGAAGTAAAAAGTATACAGACTTTCTCGTCAGTTTCTTCGTGTGTAATAAATGTCCAGATAATTTAGTCGGAAACTACAAGAAGTGTCTGGCATTTTCATACCTCAAATTTTTGTTGATTGCTAAAAGATAAATGTTACTATTATGGACTGAAAAAAGAAAAGGAGCCGAAATTTTCGTTGACACACGTGTTGAGGATTTGTCTGTGTTGATTACCCTTCCGATAGTGCGAATGTCACGTGTATATAGAGGACAAAAGTGGGGCCAATTTTCATTGGTTTAGAATGAGTGAATTAATAACAATTATAATTGTTATACTTATTTTATTATAATTATTTTTGGCAATTAATTAATTTTTATTCACTTAATCTTATGGACACGATACAGTGTCAGTATAATTCATTTTTAATTATGCATTTTATTTATCTATGGACACGTCAACTTCTAATCTCCGATATCGCAATGAATTTATTGACCGAACAGCTAGTTTCGGTTGAGATTTATAAAATCTTTCTCTTAAAACAATGTTTTCAGGAAAATAGGTTTCCCAAGTGCACTGTTATGTCTCCTTATAGTATTGGTTGGGGAGAGGATCTTCCTAACCATTCGTTCGAAATAATGTGAAATTATTTTCTCTTCGAGTTACATGTACTATCCATTTTAATTGTTGCCGCTATTGAAACTCCTCAAGTTGTGTCCTTTCTGTTACTTGGTGCAGTTCTTTGTTTATGATTCTGTAGCGCCAATCCACAAAGTTCAAAGAAGAATTTTCCTCTCTAAGAACTTACACTTTATCCAGTCCTCAGATTGGTTGAGAAAGAATCCGAATGTCTGAGAGAGTAAAGGAGGGAAAAACACGCGGACAAAAGACCTCCTATAACTCCCTTCTTACACCAGGTAGAAGTATACAAAACTATTACTTTCATTATTAAACTTGACAGGTAATAATAGTAGCAATACTTGTATTTCAGAATACGTATTGACAATTACATGAGACAAAAACCTGAATTGTAATGAAGAAAATGCAAAAAAAAGGAGGAATTTGTCATGAAGCAGATGTGGTTATAATAAGGTACCACACAATCAACCTGAAGAATATTAAAAGAACATCAACATTTGAAATACTCTAAACTATATCAGGGCCTCGTTCTAGAGACTAAACAAGCGCAGAATGTGAAAATGAAAATTGGTTATGTTCAAAATTAGTGAATCATCGAGAATGTTTCGAAAATATTCTTGAAATGGTATCAACGAAGGATTCGAAATCCTTATTCATCTATTAGTGAATTTCGTCAGGGTAGAGAGCTACAGTCTCCATGGTAATTATAAATGAGGCGCGTGGTACGAACGTAAGAAAAGGTGGAAAGAAGCGAAGAAGACGAGAATAAGTTGGAAAGATGACGATTGACGATTGTCTTGAAGAGTTTTCATGAAAACACAAGCAGGTGCCTGTTCTACAATGTGGCAGTACGTGCAACAAAAAGAAAAAACTGTCTGAATGGAACTGTCTTCCTAAATCGGTTTTTGTTTAAATATCATTATCAGACTTTAGTAGGCACATTCTTTCCAAAAAGAAACTGCACCTTTTTAATCGTCTTAGACAACCCAATTTACCTTATTACGAATGTTTAAATTCAGAGCCCAGTCAATCATTACGAGGGTTGAAATTAAGATTTTTCCTAGACTAGCAACATTAGAAAGCGTAAAGATCCCAGTCAGATTTATTACGAGGGTTTAAATTTAGAGATTTCCTTCTCCTAGATTGGTTGCCCTAACGTTGCTAAACAATACTGATGCTAACCCCCAGGAGAGTAACCGTCATTTGTCAACATCGAACCAATGCGAACGATCCTTTTTTTTTTAGCTCTATTCTATGTGCCACACCAAGGCGACATACAGTTTTTGAATTCAGAGTTTCTTCTTGACCGGTTACCACCCACGGCTATAAAACCCAGTCACTCCTGCTATTTGCCCAAATCTGAGTGGGGGGAGAAGAAGAGGATTCATACTTTTCTAAATTATCACGTAATACGACTGTAATTCGAACTCGGCTCTCCGATTTCAAAATCCGAGCCATTGCCCATTACTCCACCGTCTCCTGATAGCTAGCTAGCTAGGAACACAACTAGATAGATAGATAGATAGATAGATAGATAGATAGATAGATAGATAGATAGATAGATAGATAGATAGATAGACCGACCGACCGACCATCAATCAATCATTCGACCGTAGTCGGGATCATTGAGCCAATACAAACGATCCTTTTTTTAGTTGTATAGTATGTGCTACGCCAGGGCTACATAGAGTTTTTGAATTCGGAGTTAATTTCTTCTTGACCGGTTACCACCCACGGCTATAAAGGCCAGTCATTTTTGCTATTTGCCCAAAGCTGGGGTGGAGAAGAAGAGGATTCATACTTTTATCAATTAGCACGTAATACGACTGTAATTCGAACTCGGCTCTCCGATTCCAAAATCCCATTACTCCACCGTCCTCTTGCTTGATAGATAGATAGATAGATAAACAGTAAAGCAGGAAGGATAGATAGATAGATAGATAGATACTGTGATAAATAGACCATCAATCAATCATTCGACCATAGTCGGGATCATTGAGCTAATACGAACGATTCTTTTTTTTAGTTGTATAGTATATGCTACGCCAGGGCTACATAGAGTTTTTTGAATTCGGAGTTACTTTCTCTTGACTGGTTGCCATCCAAGGCTATAGAAACCAGTCTGTCCTGCTGGGTGTGAGGAAGAGGGTACATACCTTTCACAAGAGTATTAGCACGTAAGTGAATATAACGGGTCCGACTGGAATTCAAACTTCGTTTTTGCGCGTAATTGAATGTAGCAAACCCAACTGGAATTTGAACTCAGCTCCCTGATTTCTCATTCCGAGCAGATATTCATTGCACCACCGCACATCCGGTAAGATGCTCGAACAAAAAGTAAAATATTTACAACTCTATCCAGGAAATAACAAATATATACGAAATAGAATAGTGACCGTACTTACTAGTTTCTCAGTTACGACTACACGTACTAAACACCTTGGTTTAGTTTAGGCTCATTCACGATCACGAGTCCTGTAACTCATTAGGGACGAAGAGTAACCATATATGCCAAAGTCTTAACAGCATTTGGTGTATCTAGCGTAGTGGAATCCATTCCTCTTCAGGTTGGTTTGGAATTCAGTCAGGGTTCTACTAGACAGGTTGACTAGTCTGACTTATGAATGCTTAAATTCAGAGATCTCTTTCTCCTAGATTGGTTGCCCCAAAGAGTCCAGTCAACCTTGTTCCGGGTGTTGAAATTAAGAAATTTCTTTTTCGTAGACTAGTAACCTTAGAAAGCGTAGATAGCCCAGTCAGATTTACTATGAGGGTTTATATTCAGAGATTTCCTTCTCCTAGATTGGTTGCCCTAACAGAGCTGAACAGTTCAGTCAACCTTATTACAGGCGTTGGAATTTAGAATTTTCTTTTCCTTGGAGTGGTTGCCCTAAAAAGGTTAGAGGGTGCAGTCAGCCTTATTACGGGGTTTAAATTCAGAGTTTTTTGTTTTTGATTTTTTTCTCGTAGACTTTTCTAGTCCCAATAAGGTTAAAGAGCCAAGCCAACCTTATTGTTGTGGTTTTCATTGTTTTTTTTTTCTCTTTGACTGGTTGTCCTAAAAGTTAAGACCTCTGCCAGCCTCATTATGGGGGTTTAAATTCAGTTTTCTTTCTCCTAAACTAGTTGCCTGAAATCAGTTGGGCCCTGACCCGGTGTAGTCAGGATCCCAGCTTTATTGATTACTGTTGTTCCCAGAGTGGTAATACCTAACAGGTGCTACTACCCCGGATCAGGGTGGACTCGGGAACAACAGTAAAACTAGAGATAGTTCCACGCTGCTCAAAACCTCCAATTTACCGATCAGAGTCCTTGCTGCCGGATGTAGTTTATCGTCATACCCAGGACCAGTTTGGGTATTAAGCGCTTCCTTTGTTCTTTTAAGTCTTTTCTCAGACACGAACTTACCAAATACAATCAGCAAACATTCACTCTTGTGATAATTGATCGTTACGCTGTCTATATGGTTGATACTGGTTCAACTTGCGTAATTATGTCTTCTCACAGCTTCAGTAAATATTTACACCATATTTCTTTTGATGATTTCGTCTGAAGGTGACATAATTGGGGAATCTGCTACGCACAGAAGAGATTCCCATCCCATTTATATAATTTTTTTTTACTGCATCTTATTTTCACCCTGATTGTGGACACTGTCAGACAAAATCAGCGGCTGACTTCCTTGCGCAGAAAAGCTTTGTTTCCGGTTTAGGATTGGGTTTCAGATTCGTTCTTAAAACTTCTCATTCTCATTTTCTTTCACTTCCCAGTACGCCCTTGCATTTTTGTGGCATTGTCGCCGAGCTTCGGGCGAATAGTAGCCACTGAATAGCGATCTGAATAAAGAAATAGTATAGTGAATAGAGTAGAGAATAGCAGTCCGTATAGTAATAGAGGATAGAATAGAAATGGCGATCTATTCGACGTCAAGCTAATTCTCATATATGCATTTCCTCTATGGTCACGCGGTTTACTTAATTCAATAATGGGATCGCCTGTGTTTGCTCACTGGCGATCTATGTTCAAACTCAAGTGTCGGCAGCGACACTTTATTCCTATATAACAATATGCATAGAAAACAGAAAAAAAAGTATGTATATATATATCCCGTTGCAAACAACTAGCCCCAAACTACTAGATCTCATCAAAAATATAACACATGCAGAATCAAATTTCCACCCTAAAAATGCCTACTATTAGGCCTACTAATATACAATATTACAATTTAAATTTTTTTTTTATCATTTCAACGCAAGCAAGGCAGCAGGGCCACTAGAATACGATGATTACAGGGAGTTAAAGTGAGTGAGAAAGTGGGGAGGATTGAGGAAAGGGCAAAAAAAGAGTTGGCTTCAAGGAGACAGACGATGGCGATTGACGTTGCATTTAAAATTTTGGAATACTGTAATTATCAGGGAAGCAAGGAATCGGAAATGAGTTCCACAGGTGTGTAGTGCGAAACTCTAATGTTGTACAGCAACATTTTTATCTGGGTTCTAGTAATTCGTAATCAAGATTTCCTTTTGATTCCTACCAAAACAGTATTTACCTCAGTAAATTTCGTTTATGTAGACACATGTTTCAAACGTTCTTGGATCGATTCAGGATTTTCCTCGTTTGGAATTCTCATAAGAAATCAATCTTGCGTCGCGGGGCAACAGAAACACGACCATTTCCTTAAGTTCATGCTCAACGTAATTTCCCACTTCTGACTAGTGTTTCCTTCATCTACTGTCTGCTTCTTTTGTTGCAACTGTGAGATCGTTATTCTACGACCGTTAGATAAATCATGTAAATCAAAGATAAAGAATAAGTCTACGGCGAGATCCGAACTCATATCCCTCCCCTATTGAGACATGTTTTCCTGCCACACCTCAGATTACTTTCGAAGACGATACTTTTGCTATAGGGGATGCTCAAATGCACTAAATACTAAACAGCTACGTTCCTTAACCTTTCGGTCTTTATGATGTGCCTTTTATTAAAAAAAAAACTGTTATGTACCATGTGGCAGGGTGGAGTAATAGATAACGATTGAGGAATCAGAGAGCCAAGTTCGAATTCCAATTGGATCCATTACATTCACAACTAATATAGGAGAAAGTAACTTTGAATTCAAAACTGTACGTACCCCTGGCGTAGAACATACTATACAGCTAAAAATTCAGAGTTGGAGCTCCTAAGGCAGTTCGTTGCTGATTTCAGCCTCGTTTTGGCAGCTCCTGCGATGGTGCTGGTCCCAAACTGTAAGCGCGTTGCTATTTCTTAGGATCCATCAGCATTGTGGAGAAGGGACATGCTGCACGGGCAATATCTAGTCTTCCATACCATCCTGCCAGACTTGATCCTACCTTACAGATGGGTGGTATCAAATGCATGGTCATTGATTACTGCCTATTACACTCATCGTATGCTTTTCAGGGCGTCGTCGAAATTTCTTTTTTTGTTCTAAGTAACACTTTTCCCATTACGGCCCTTTGTCTATGCAGTGTTTTTTTTTTATACCAGCCATTTACTCAGACAAGGATGTAACTTTCTATTTTCTATTGGCCTTCAATATGCCTTGTGAGTGCTAAATTCTCCAGGTGGTCATCCCTCTATTATGTATATCATAAATTTCAACTGTCTCATTTCTATCTATCTATCTATCTATCTATCTATCTATCTATCTATCTATCTATCTATCTAATGCTATTCCTATTTATGCGAGTCTGGTCATTATCTATCTATCTATCTATCTATCTAATGCTATTTCTATTTATGCGAGTCTGGTCATTATCTATCTATCTATCTATCTATCTATCTATCTATCTATCTATCTATCTATCTAATGCTATTCCTATTTATGCGAGTCTGGTCATTATCTATCTATCTATCTATCTATCTATCTATCTATCTATCTATCTATCTATCTATCTATCTATCTATCTATCTATCGCAGCCTGTTCAGAACTCTCTCTGTTCATATTTATCTCTCTATCTATCTAAAAGAGTTGTCCCATAAGGTCTCATACCCACTTTTCTTGCTCATCCCATCGACCCCACTAAGGAGAATGTAGTTACTTCTCAAGGATATTTGTGTGAAAGTCAACTCACACGGATTGAACTGGAAACTGGTAAACCGATGCCGCTTTCTGAATAGACAAATGTCACGACAATGTCTCACACTCGTTTGCGTTTGTCTAAATTAAAGTTAGCATTTAGAGAGAATAGTCGAAGAAGAAGAGAAATTTTAAAGAAACTCGCCAAAGTGAAATGAAAATGGAAATATTTTGAAGAATGGGGAATAAAAATATTAGCAATTTAACGAACAAAAATGTCGGAGAAAGCCGGGTTTGTGATTATTGATTTCTGCGCACACTTCTCACTTTCTTATTGTTTGTTACCAAAATCCACTTCCGGTCGCGTCGTTTTCTAACCTTCTTAGACGGTTAGGGGATATCTGATTCTAAATGTACTGCTGTGGCCTTAAACTTTTTTAAAAAAAGACTGTTAGGGTGCTGGATGACTGTTTGTTTCCAAGTATGCCTCTTTGTAATGGTGGGGTTAGTTAATCCCTGTGGCAGACGCCTACACGAAAATCCCCTCAGCTAACCTGCGATTTATACTTGCAAAAATGCTGGGCGGACTTTAGTTACAGTACGCCCAATCCCTCGGACAAGATGACTTGTGCCCTCACAATCATCGAGGCCTTCCGAACTGTTTCGTCCACCCAGTTTCACACGCTTAAAAGGAATGCGTGATATTTTGACTCCAACTTCTATTTTATCTCTCCATAATGACTTTTAATGTATTACAATTTTGACATCTTTTTTCATCATTCTTGATATCCAGCCACATATCTGCCTATGTCTCTAATCCCGCCGCCTTCACATGAATATATATTTATTTTTTCCTTTCACCTGGTTTTCATTTCATTTTCTCTAGCTGTCTCACATCACGCTTTTCTTTTATGTTCCTCACTTCTTTCTTCATCTCTTCTATTAGGGTGTTTGGAATCTATGTTACTAAGAGCAAACGATTCCCAGCATTCGGTATTGATACTGTAGAACCAGTGATGTGGATGGCATATTCTCTATTACTGCTTCTCTTTTTAATCCATCGACAGTCGTCTCTCTATATACATTGCCGTCCAGAACCTGCTCTACGGGTGAAGGTATGTTCGTTTGAGCATTGTTGCTAACCTCAACGCACAACCAAAACGTGACTTCTAATATATGCATCAGTCCTCGAAATGACCATCCACACCTTGAATGAGACTGCTTCTAGACAACTCTAATTCAACAAAAATGTATGTGTGCTTATCCACGACTTGAAGATAACTTGTAACAGACTATTTAACGTAGTCTATATATCGCTGCTCAGATCTACACCACACATGCAAAATGACCATCACTTGCATAACATGCAGAAATCGCTCTCATCTTTTATGTGCCGTGTCCCTTAAAGCGATCATGGCCCTCCACATCTTCCTGTTTCATGTAGCTCTGAATAAGTTTGGCTTTTTGTTATTTCTCCCAAACTCTGTTCTAACATTTATTTCTTCAAGCTCATCGGGTAGGTTGGCGCTACTTCCCTCAGTCCCTAAATCTATCTTGTGTGTATCAAGTTTTCCAAGCCCTCTTTCCTCATTATGGGCCCACGAAATTTCAACTGCCTCTTGCTGATGTTAAGTATAAGTTTCGTCTTTGTTTCCATTTTCTCCAAAACCTCGTCGTTGCTTACATGTTCGGCCCATGGTATCCTTAGCATTGTTCTGTAGAAACACACTTCTAGTCGATTCTGGCCCCTGTCTCGTGACTACCGTCTGACTGAAACATTGTAATGTATAAATTCTGTATTAGTTTGTCGACAGGTTGATTTTTTAAAATCTTATACAGTTAATTTTTTTTTTTACACAAACTTAATCCGCACCGGGGTTGATAAGACAGACGACCTATATTTACGTCTGGTGAAACAGGCTATTCCCCATATGATGTGATTTGGGATTTCATTGTTTATTAATTATTTGCTCTGTAATAATAAATGCATTGAGATCTTTTTGGGAATCAGTTTTAATATTTTATATTTATTACTAGGATCCACTTGGATTATATACCAACGGATTTGTTACCTTTACTCTCTCTCTCTCTCTCTCTATATATATATATATATGTATATATATATATAATTTTTCATTATTTGACTATAGTCGAGATAATCGAGCCAATGAGAACGATCCTTTTTTTAGTTGCATGGTATGTTCTACGCCAGGACTACATACAGTTCTGTATTCAGGGTTACTTTTTCCTAGACTGTTTGCCATCCAAGGCTATAGACCCCAGTCTGTCCTGCTATTTAACCATAGCTGGGGAGAAAAGAAGAGGATTCATACCTTTTCCAAGGGTATTGACACGTAAGTGAATGTAATAGATCCGAATGGAATTCGAACTCGGCTAAATGCAGGCAAAACGTTTGGAGGCACCCTGCATTTCTTTTGAAAAATAACACCTTAAAATGAAATATTTTTGTATTTTTAAGTATAAGATAAAATTTCACTAACTACAGTGTATTTTATTCTATTTTATAGTCTTTCTCTACGCTTCTCTTACTGCCAAAAAATTCAAATTTCGGTTTGTCTAGCCACAATACATTTTACTAAATTATCAATATTTTGTATGAGAAACCTTATATTTTGTTTTCGGCCTTAATGCTTAGGTAGACATTTTGCGATTACCAAAACGGCTGGAGATTTGATTCAAGTCAAGGCAATTATGAAAAAAGAACAATATCATTCGATTTTCTAAAGACATCCGATACCATCTGGTTTACGCATAATTGCGAAAAAAAGTCACCTTTCAACAAGACAACGATCCAAAACACTCTTGTAAATTACTTCAGAATTATCTCAAGTTAAAAAAGGAACAAAATTTTGAAAATGATGACTTGGTCGTCTCAATCCCCTGAAGTCTCTCCCATTGAATTAGTACGGGATTAATTACTTAGGATAGTTTGAAGAATACCAAAGAATAAGCGTGAACATTTTAATGCTTGGAATGGTCTGCAATCTGCATTTTAAAAAATTGATGGAAAAAATGCCAAGAATTTGTAGAGCAGTAATTAAGGCAGTTGGTGGTTTTATTGACAAAAAACAAAATATGGTGCTGTTGTTTGAAAATTCTTTATAGTTATGTGCTGATTTTTTGTGAAAATAAAAGCAAATTCATAGAAGTTATTAAAATTTTATCTTTTACTTTAAAAGGAAATGTAAAAATGTCTCATTTTAAGGTATTTCTTAAAGTATTGCCGGGTATCCTCTTTGTTTTTGTTTGTATTTTATATATACAACGACAGTCTGTTTCATGTTTGCACTCAAATTTCCGGCCATGTGTGTTTTGTTTTGGCTCGACTATTTATATATCCTGGTCGATGGTGCATTAAAAATGCAGACACAAAAACAAATTTATACTACGTTAATTAAAATCGAAAACTAAAAACGAATTCCTTGGAAAATACGACCATGAAAAAGGCAAATATTGCGCTATATACAATACAGCCCCCCCCACCAAAAAAAAACAAACAAACTTTTTTTCAAGAGATACGAGATATTAGAACGTTTAGTAGCGTTAATCGGTGTTGCTGTATCCGAAAAGGAATTTAATTATGTTGAATTGTCTCTACCTTTCAAGATACTAGACATCAATAAATTTCAATGATTTAATTTTCTCTGAACATGCTAGATTTGATCTCTCTAATCACCGATTTGTTTAGTTTAAGGGAGATAACTCTTCCCAAGAAAGAGAATTATTCACTTTGAGTACAGAAAATTACTTCTGCACAAAATACTTCCGAACAAGGAGAGAAACAAATGGCTGCCGTTTAAACACACAAAAGTGGATTGATTTTAATCTCTTTTCATCCACCTGCATCCAGTAAATATTGGTTTTATTAAAATACAATTTCTCTTTTAGTTTACATTCTTTGTTTATCCTATCAGCCTGTGATATAACAGTTCACTTTACTTAAATTTGTATAATTCTTTAGACATTAAAGAGAAACTCTTCATGCCTTATCTTGATACAGATACGAATGGGAGTATACAGGTCCGAAAGCTCCTGGTCTGAGTAATGAGAATCGGAAGGCATGAACTTTTGATGGGACACAAATACGAAAACTGATTAACGATGAAAAGTTTGTCTCTTACATGACTTGGATTGAGGCAGCTATGTGGACTTCTTTTGTCGCAGTTGTGAAAGGCTTCCTGAGCAAAAAGAAATGGGGTAACTATCAGGAACTAGTCAAAGTGATGCTAAAAACCTTTGAGTATCACAATCAACAACCTCTTTAGCCATTTAGACAGATTCCCTGAAAAACTCAATGATGTAAGCGAAGAACAGGGAAAACGTTTTCACCAAGACATCAAGACAATGGAGGATCTGTAAC